>CM047876.1:668058-748132 GCA_026212405.1 Petrea volubilis | reverse complement strand
TTCCAAAGAACACGTGGTTGCACACAAGCCACACAAGACATAATAAGACTCGTAAGTCCACGAGAAAAGTTGAAAAAGTCAAGTGTTTCCTTCAAGAAGCCCCAACTTATCCTATCATACGCTTTTTCCAAATCCAATTTTATAATCATGCTACCTTTGGAGCTATTGGATCTCGAGAGGGTGTGGATAAGTTCTTGAATAACGAGAATATTGTCATGCGTACTCCTCTTGGGTATAAAGCTACTTTGGAGAGGGCTAACAAGAGAGCTAATAAAAGGTTTGAGCCGAAGAACTATAGTTTTAGTAATGATTTTAAGCAAAACATTACAGAGAGCTATAGGCCGGAAGTCGGAGACCACAGTCGGGTGGGGGACCTTAGGAACAAGGGTGATGAATGCATCTCCTATGGCGCTCGGGACCTTACCACTATGAAAGCATTGTCGAACAAAGCTAACCACGGACGGTCCTACAATCTCCCAATAGGTTTGATAGAAAAAGGCCTGACACCCGTCTGGCCCCGGAGCTTTATAGGGATTCATGGATGTAACCACTTTATGTACCTCTTCGTGAGAGATCGGTCCACTCAACGCACTAGACTCTTCATGGGATAAAGTCCGCTGTATAGAGCTCTTAGGAATGTGGGTGGAGTGTACACTATCCTTACTTAGAAAAAGATTTCGAAAATAATTTTGGACATGATCCCGGATAACCCCCCTATTAGTGTGCCAAATTCCATCTATTTTAAGTGCTTGAATTTTATTTTTCCTTCTCCTATTTAAGGTAGTAAGATGGAAGAACCTAGTGTTTTTATCACCATAATTGAGCCACTTAACTCTGGATTTCTGAAACCAAAGCAATTCCTCTTGGTGAAGAATCATATTAAATTCTTTAATGAGGACAATTTCAAGATTTTGGAGAAAGTTGCTATCATGTACAGCAAGCTTACGTTGAATACCGTCAATTCTAGCAGCTAACCGCTTTTTTTTGTGAAAAATGTTCCCAAACTCCATTTTATTCCATTTTTTCATTGTCCTTGGCAATTTCGAAAGGGCAGTAAGCAGATTATCCCCATTATTCCAGATGGAAGAAATTTGATTAGTACAGTCGGGGTGGGTGGTCTAGGCTAACTCAAAGCGAAAAGGTTTGTTGTGGGGAATTAGATCAAGTCCATTGCAGATCGTGAGAAGGGGATGATGATCAGAATGTAAACGAGGCAGCACCAAAACCATACCTTCGGGGAAACGTAATCTCCAATCCTCGTTAGCAAGTGATCTATCGAGTCGAGCTTTGATTAGATGTCTGCCCCATCGTTTATTCGACCAAGTGAATTTAGGGCTTTGGAACCCTAAGTCCATGAGATTGCATTTGTTCATTCCCTCTTGAAGTCGGTTGCATCTGTTCCAGTCTCCTTGCCGTCCCCCTCTTTTTTCTGTGAGCGCCGCAATGTCATTGAAATCACCCGTAAGGAGCCACGGGCGGTTAAAGCTGGTGCTCAGGCCTTGGAGTACATTCCATAACTCGTTTCTCCTTCCTGACTGGGGACTCGCATAGATACCCGAGCAAATCCACTCCCCTTCCCTCGTAGAACCAATAACAGCATGGATTGTTTGGGGCGTTACACCCAAAATACTAACCGGAGTATTATTTGCGTTCCAAAGAAGCCAAATCCCTCCTTCTCTTCCACTTGTTGGTGCACGACACACATTAGAAAACCCAAGACGAGTCGAAATTTGAGCCGCTCTATCTTCTGAAACCTTAGTCTCAAGTAGATAAACAATATCCGGATGATAGTTGTTCACGAGTTCCCTAAAGTGACGGCGAAAATCGGGGTTGCCTGCCCCTTGGCAATTCCAAGTAAGGATCTTCATAAGATTACTATCAAGGTAGTCCAGAGCGGTCAGGCCATCAACGAGGATTCCCCTCCCCTCCCGCAGAAGCTGACACAGTAGCGTCTCCATCAATATACATTGCCGAAACCTCTCCATCGCTAATGTTTGCCAATATTACGGGTGAACCCTGAGAGATCTCACAGGGAGCGGGTTCCGGTCGAGGTCTATAATGGTCTGTGAGTGGAGCATCTCCTCCTCCTGGAAAAGGTACCCCTTCCTTGGGAAGACCGGACTGTGGGGGCTTGACTTGGGGTTCGGGACTGGTATTGGTATAGATTTGTGTGATTACTGTGGTTTCCAAGGTAGGTGAGGCGTGGTGGGTGTGAGGTGGGGGCATGGGGCAAGCTATAGGTGGGTCTGTATGTTTGACTGGGATCTCAATCAATCCTGACTCGTAGGGGTATGGCGTGGTGTAGGGATCCAGCAAAAGAGGTTTGTTACCTTTCTCATGCAAACATTGGTTTGTGCTAGGCATAGGGCTTAGGGTGGCTGGAGTTTTCTTAGCTGGTTTTTTTCGTCCAATTTTGGGGTAGTCAACACCTACTTTTGCCTGGGCAGCAGCTCCTAAGGCTGGGGTAACCTTTTCCAGTGAGATGTCATTTCTCTCCAAAAATACTTCAGACTGCTGCTGTACGTGATTGAGGATTTCAAACTTATTTGCCTCATTTGAGTGAACAGACTGAGTGGCAGCGTTTCTACGTACCCTTGGTTTGCCTTTTTTTACTATCATCCAATCTCCATACTGGGATTGCTGCAGCTTTTGGCTCAGATCAACTACCTGCTCCTCTCGAACGTTAGTCGTAGCTGTACTCTCACCGGCGCTCCTAGGACACTCCGGGCTTCGATGGCCGACGATACCACATCCGAAGCAAATCGCTGGGAGATTTTCATACTCCACAGGGTAGAGTTTCCCGCCAATATCAACAGCACTCCTCAACGGTTTTTGCAAATCAAGCTGGACACATAACCTAGCGAAGCGTCCACGAGAGGCCCAGTAGGTATTGTGATCGATTTTTATTGGTTCACCTAAACTTGAGGCAAGCTTGTAGACGAGTTCTTCTCGATAATACTCTACCGGGAGCTCTGGAATCCGTACCCAAGTGATGGTTGAGGAAACTTTGTCTTTTGAGGGCTGAAAGTTAGGGCTCCACTTTCGTGCGATGAGGTAGTGATTTGAAACGACCCAGGGACCCTCCGTGAGTATGAACTCAGCTCTGTCTCTGTCGCCAACTTTGAGTAGGAAGCAACCATGGCCCAAATCAATGAGCTCGAAGTCACCCTGGAGTCGCCACATACTGTTTATTCTAGCTGAAAGAATGTTAAAACTGATTGACCGCCCTAGCATCTTCAATATGATAGCATCCTTCCATGGAGCTTGAATTTCCTCTTCGTAGTCCTTTTGCAAGATCAATTTTGGGAAGGGGTAGTCTTCCGTGGGGCTAACAACTGTGATTTTATCAAGATTGAACATACCATTCTTTGTAAATTTTACGGCCTTGTCCTTGGAAGAACCAACTAAAGAGTCCAAATAAGATCTCTGTTGCTCTTTGATAGGGGGTGCTCCTTGCATTTCTCCAATATCCTCTGCCATAGTTTCATCCTGAATCGAAGTTTTCACTTTTTTGGTGCTTCTTTGCACAAGGTCTTCCTCCTCCGTCGAACGGTGCTCTCGTTCAGAGTATCCAGAGAGTTCCATGAGTGAAGCCATTCACATTACGGGTTCTGAATATAAAAAATATTCATCCCAACGAGCTCTTAATTTCCTCTATTTGAGCCCAACGAGTGCTAACAAAAGCCCACCGGCGACTGTCGTTGTTCCAAGTATGATACTCAACACTTGCGACTTCTTCAATGTGCATGCTTCATATATATATATATATATATATATATATATGGAAACCATTTGACAAATGAATTTTAATTTGACAAATGAATATTAATTTTCTTTTAAGTATGCATAAAATGAGTAAGTTCATTTCAAAGTAGTAGGACATAAAACGATGTCTTTTAAAAGGCGGAAATAAATAAAATTTTTGATGACTTAAATATTCATTTTTTTTTGCATTATAATTTTGGACTGTAGAACTGAATAATAATACTCCCGCAAGATGAAAAACAAAATCAAACATCATATGCGGAGAAAATAGGGTTGTACAAAGACTTATGAAATGATGCTCACTTCGATATGAATGTTTTAAACATTAGATTGACTACAATGATATCATAACTTTACTTTTCATTTCAACACTTTTTGATATATCATATTGGCTACAATAATATCATAATTTTACTTTTTCGACAATTTTTGATACATCATATCAAAATCAACAGTTAAACATATTATTTGAGGTTCAACATTTTGTGATATATCATATTCAAATTAACGACTAAGGATACGTTTGCTAATTTAGAATTAATCTAATAGATAAGTTTGGCCACTTAATTTATTATTTGGTTGTAAAATTTTTAAGTCTATGATTATACAATTGCCCGAGATCTGTTTGACAAATTTATTTGATTACAGATCACACCTAAAAGGGTGTAATACATTTTCCTTTCTTTTATTTACGCCTTTAATAAATTTGGAAATACAATCTTACCATTTTTTATAAATAATAACATCTTTTGAATCCATATTACCAGTTGACTTTTACATACACACTCAAATTTTGAAAGATTGCAGGTTTTTCAAATTTTGAATTATTTTGGATTTTGTAAGAAATGATCTAAATAATAATGTTTTTAATATAAGTTCATCAAACAAAACGTATATATATTCACTATATTAATTGATATTGAATATTTAAATATTTATCTTAATAAATACAAACTTTGGATAACACACTGTTGAAAATATTTTAAATTATCAAAAATTGAATATTCACAATATTATGACTTATAAAAATAATTTTACTAATTTAAATGAAATTAATTAAATAAATCATATCAAAAGGTGGATGATAGTTTTAAAAGTGAGATAAATGAAAAAATATGTTCATAATTGAAATGGTGTTATAAATTTTGAGGATAAATATAAAAAACATTTAAAAAATAAGAGAACAATAAAGTATTTTTTCCAGTTAATCCAACACAGTAAATTCATACAACCAAATAATAAATTAATAAAAATATAAAATATCTTAAATAAATTAATAAATAATAAGTAACTAAGAATCTAATATAATATTTTTATTAATAATTTGTATTTAATGAATGACGTTCAATCATATTAAAAATAACAAACTTATTCTAAAAGTATTAGTTCGATAGCACTCCCAAGGGACAGTATATCTTGAAAGATTAGTGTGTGTCATGTGTGTAGGCCACACTTGATAGTGGCTTGTGATTGGGGAGTGCAAGTTCCTCCATTTACAAATGCAAGTGGTGGGGGTGGGGTGCGGTGGGGGGGGATACCAATTCTAACTTGGTCATGTCTTCATAATTTGGACATATGCTCTTCCAAATTGATTTAACATGTATAAAATAATCCACTTATTATTATAGAATGCTAGGGACACTATATATATATATATATATATATATTATGCTCTTGAATTGGGTAAAAGGGCCACTATGAGGGGGCAACTAGAAATGGAGACCCTTTTTGGGTGGTTCCCCGATATGTCTGGTTCCCCTTTACCGATATTGTCCTATTACTAAGTGGTCCTTCTTAGAACCTTTTTAGTCACACGTGTCAAGCATGTAAGGGGATATATACAATTTTGGGAGTTTCAATTAACGAGAAACACTTGGCGAAGTTTTATTTAGAGGCGTGTCAATTTTGGCTTTTATTTGTGTTGTATTCCTGGTCAATTTCGAACAAAAATACGGAAAAACCTTGCCCTATGCATTATTGGCTGCTCTCATGGCCAAGTTTTTTTTTTTTTTTTTTTTTTTACTTACCAAAAAAAAAATCTAACAATTAAAAACATTATTTGAATAAGACCCAACTAAGAAACATGATTCTTTTTTAAAATCATCATAGTTCAAATTCAAAGGTTAAAAATATCAATAGAGAAAAACCTATCTGAGGAACATGAAATTCCCCGATCATGTATTTATGTTGACATGAACAGAGTACAAGGGCTAATATCAATTTCTTTGTAATTGTTGTTTGACCCCACTAAAAGACGACAATTCTAATCTCCTATCCCCATATATTCTATAAATTCATTTTGTAACAAACACTCTAATTAAGCTCCAAATCACATACGCGTCATGCATTCAAATGCCAAAGGAGAGTGAAGTACAAAATTTAGAACAGATCATCAAGGCCCAACTAACCTAGTGGAGAACCCATGAAAACCAACCCACCATGATACCAATATAAGTAAAGGTGGCAACTGAATAGTTAAATTAGATTTGGATTGAATTAGATTGGCGACAAGTTGGAGAGTTTTAAAGAATGGATTGAGTTGAAAATGACATTAAGTGTAAATATGTTGAAAGTTGATCGTAGATGACTTTAAAATAATTCATAATGAATCCAATACATCATTGTTATATATTTAATTAAAACTAATAAAAGATAAGTTAAAATTACTAATTCATATATTATTTAAATAATTTTAAAATACTAAAATGAATCACAAATAATTAAATAAAATAAATATTTTTCTATTTTTAAGGTTACAAATTTAAAACGAGAACACACACCAGCCCGTCATCAACTCATTTAAAATCCAATATCAACACCAACTACATAAAACCCAACCCAATTCATTTTAAATTACATTGAACCTACCCAAATTCAAAATCATGTTGGTTCAGTTTAACCCACAGATTGAGACCGATTTTGCCACCCTTAAATCCAAGTAATCTACCAATCAAGTTATGCACTAGAATCAAGCTCAAAGGAGTGCTTTGACCAAATTAGTAAAAATCCTGAAGCATAAATCCGGCGGAGTGAGAGAGATCAACCACAGGAAGTATCAGTGAGAGTATATGTTTATTGGACTTTAAAATTTAGGTTTCAGATTCACAGAAAACTCGAGTCCTACCCCCCTCATAGGTCCTTATATTGGACTATTGCACCTCACAAACATCCGGTGATTTCAAACCTTCTTTTTCCCCATTAGATCTGCTGTATATCAAACTCATCCAAAAGCCCCCTATAATATAAGCCTGCTCCCATCATCAACAGAGAAAGACTAAGACACCACATTACACCATCACAAGCAAGTATGAAGTACAAAATAGAATGTGAACACACCCGATCCAATATCATAGGACGATCATACCTATGAACAGACCACTGTATAGTTAGGCATATAGACCCTGAATCTAGGTTAACCAGCCAATCCAGTCAAAAAAACTGAACGACTAAAGGGTTGGGATCAAACAGAATACAATCAATTCCCGCATGCAAAATAACATAAATTTCACTTACCTAGTAAGGAAATAAGACCAATAATGGCTACAAATAAGACAACTTTTAAATTCTTTCAAAAACCCAATTAAGATTCTCATATCTAAAGCCGACTTTATAGCAAGATCAAAACAACACAAAATTTCAAGAAATACAAACTCAAACTTCTAAACAATAGCATTGGCAGCACTAGCAATCCTGGGCCATAGATCAGCGCACTCCTTTCCAATAGGGCCAGTGATGGCAGAACCTACACAAGAAAACATCAGAGCAACAGATTATGAACCACTATTGAAAACAAATCTTGCAATGACAACATCAATGTGTATCCAAATAGTCTAACAAACAATATAATGAAAATTACCTTTCATCTCACCCTTAGGATTCACAATGACCCCGGCATTATCTGCAGAATCAGAATATAAAAATTATAAAGTTCATTCGAACGAAAAACTTATGCCCGTTAAGTATACATGATACAACCAGCACCATTTTCAACATTTAAAATGTTGTACAGCGCAGAATGAACAAAGACATTGACCCTCCCTTTGGTTCTTGAATTTTGGTCAAATAAATGGGAAGAAATTTTTTTTTCTTTGCTTCAAATGGTAGTCTGTTTTGCTTTCATTTTTGATCCTTTTTATTTTCTTTCCACTTTTTCTCACCAAAATCCTTGTTCAAAACATAACTTAAATCAAGCAGCAAAAAGAAAGACATAAAGCACACGGCTATGAACAGGGACAATCAGCATTTTATAAACATTGTTATGATAATATTAGCATTGTGTGCTGATACTATGCATACAGACAAACAAGCCAAATTAATAGAATAGGAGCTTCTCAAGCAAGACACACAACGATCCTCACAAATCCCACAAGTAACTACATAAGGACCAAACACCAAAGCACACTCAGCACTAGTGACCGATGTTAATTAATGATTGATCAAAAGTAACCAAGCAACTCAACCTGAATCAAATCCTCACTCAAGACAACCAGTGACTATAAAATACAAGAGACCGAAATGGCTCATATCCAAAACACATCACTACTGACAGACATTCATTTTGAGACAAAATACAACAGACAAAATTGCCCAGAGAGGCAATCAAAACAATTTAAGAAAATTCTAGAATTCGGTACCCAAAGCTACAATCAAACAGCAGAAACGTAAACTAACAAAGGTAAACGTACCTTCGAAGTACATGTAAACGCCGTCCTTTCTGCGCCACGGCTTGCGTTGTCGGACAATAACGGCAGGCATAACCTTCTTACGGAGATCGGGCTTTCCCTTCTTCACAGTGGCCATGACCATATCGCCGACGCATGCCGATGGGAGCCTGTTGAGGCGGCCCTTGATCCCCTTCACCGAAATGATGTAGAGGTTCTTCGCGCCAGTGTTGTCGGCGCAGTTCACCGTCGCTGCCACCGGCAGACCCAGTGACATCCTGAACTTGTTACCCGCCGATCCTCCGCGTCCTGATGAATAGAAACAAATTTATCAGATAACGTTGACAGGGAAATTTGAAATCAGATGTCAGAAAAAAATATCGAGTAGGGTTTGAGGGATTTTAATCGCACCTCGCTTCGACATTTTCGCCTCTCTCCCTCTCTCGCTCGGCTGGAAATGAAACCGGGAAAGGCAAAAGGGAGGCGCTAGGGTTTTATATGGCAGATTAAAACTTTGAAAAGAGTGAGTGATGTGGCCTAGGGTTTTGTTGATAGTTAAAACGTTATTGGACTGGACCCTAAATTATGGGCTATAACTGTATTGGCCTATAAATCAAGCCCAATAAGGGCACTGAAACAAGCCCAACTTCATTTTTTAGGAATTTTTCATTTTCCTTTTTTTTTCCCCAACCGCCCAATTTTCCGACCCACTGGCCGATTAATCTAGTTTCAGGTATTATAGATGTCCAATAGGAGGGTGACCCTCCCAACCTAATTTCAAGATTAGAATTTTAATAGTGTGTTTGCAAATGAAAGAAAATAGAGATAAAAGAAAATGAAATGAAAGAAAAGGGAAATAAATAAAATGGATGTATTTTAATTATCCACATAATTGTTCGAATGAGAGAAAAATAAATAGAAAGAAAATAAAAATATTATTGTAATCCTTTTCTTTTATTTCCCGTTAGATTTTGGGAGGAAAAAAAACTGGTAGGCCCCATGCATGTTTTCTTTTATTCGACTTTTCCACTCGCAACCAAATCAAGGAAGATAATTTCTTTCTACCATTTTTTTTTTTAAACAAGCTTCTTTTAATGCATAAGAGCCTAAAATCTTCACCAATCCCATATCTCACAATAATGTAAATTATACATAATAAATCTCCAACATCAAACAAACTACTAATATACCCCAATCTCATCATAATCTCATCTCAATACATCACACACAAAGTACATAATCTCATCTCAATACATCACACAAAAAGTACTAAACAATCTCACATATCAACAGTGATATCAAAATCTGCTTGCTTGGAAAGATTTTACTTATAAAGGCATCAACAAATCTATACTGCCTCTTTCTGGCCAAATAGGTTTGATTCGAGAGTGCAAATTGCCAATTATCTTGATGAGATAGCTCAATCAAGTTTTTCCATCTGGTTCAAAAGTTTCACTTTCATTTTTGGGTTTAGGAGGGAGCTATAGAAGTCCATTCCGAACGTCTAGAGGTGCAATATCCGTATATTTTCTTTCATTTCTCTTGACCATATAAGCATCATATAAAGAACAAGTTGCCACGAATTCTTCATTGTTAGGGCAGAACGAAATCAAAATCGTGTTTTAAATCGATTTGTAATGTTCTCTTATCCACACAGCACCATGATCATCGACTCTAGTACAATCATTCAAATCCAATCCCTTTTCTCATTGCTCGAAACAATAGTTACAAACCCAAACCTTATCTCATTACTTTAGCGAAGTTTCCAATTCACCCCACGGCAGAGGAGCCCCATGCGAACTATACCTAGTGCAAAAAATCCGATCGCAATGTAAAAATCCAACCACAGTGTTGGCAATGGTGGCAGCGATTGAACAAGGTGAAATGCAAGCAACATTCGTAGCATGCAGGGAGCACTAATCGGGCAACCAAAATCTCGTAACTCGTGCTCAGCCTCCGCTTGCCTCCATGGGACGGCAACAACTTTACTAACCCTAGCACATCATAAAATGGAGTTTTGGGAGTATCCATTGCCTCTGAAGAGTCTGTTGGGATCCGTTATCCATACTTGTTGACTATCTAGGAAGATTAATTTATTTCATCCCATTTTCCTTCCTTCCTTTCCCATTTTTCTCCCCACCAAACAAACCCTAAACGTCGCATAAGGATAGTAATGGGGTGGGCTTGGAGTTGGTTTGGCCAAGCCCGTGACATGCCCTGTCGGGAATGTGTAGGACCTGGACCCAGCCTTGCCCCAATAGTTCCGGGATGGACCTGCTGAATTAGATTTTATATTTTGAAAATAATTAAAATTTATTTTTAAGAAAATTTATATTATCAAATTTCGAAATTTAATCAAATACATTTTTTAAAAAGATAATAATATTTCGAAAGTTCTAATTATTTATAAATTTTTATGAACATATTTTATTTTTTAAAAAGTCGAGGATCGTGGTCACATGTTTATTTAAACATGTTTTGAAATAATAACTTACTTATTAATGCTATATTATTATTTTTATATGCATATTTATATTTTCCATATGACTCTTATGGAATACATATCTTTTGTAAAGGAAGTATAAATATATATTAAATAAATTTATATATATATATATATGTATTAATAAATAATATATAATCATAATAGGCCCGGATTTAGGATATGTCCAAATTTTAAAATAAAAACTAGAGATCCATTCCGAACCCAGTTAGAGTCTAAAGCCAGCCCTTAACTGGGCAGGTTCGGGTAACTCAATTTGCAAATGGAAAAGAAGATATCTCCATGTTAGAAGCACATAATTTAACAAAGAAAATAATAGTCATTTGACTTAGAGCCGGGTGATGGGGTTTAAAAGTGGTATTAGGAAAGTTTTGAGTTCGAACCCTCTTATTATTTATCTCTTTTTTTTTTGAATGAGTATGTGTGGAGATATTTTTCGATTAATATGTATAGGGTGTCTAAAGATATTGTATAAAAAAAAAACCATAATCAATCTTAATACAGCCAAATTTTCGAATATATGTAGCTCGGGCCCTCACCAAATATATATATATCGATATATATATATATATATATATATATATAACGGGGGCTCTTTTAAATTGATTAACCCATTCCCTCTATCTCTATCTCACACACACAAATGAACTCATCGTCCGATCGAGGAGGGGGAGCTCAGCTCTTCATCGGCGGCATAGGATGGAACACGGCGAAGGAGAGGCTGAAAGACCGTTTCAGTCGCCGCGGCAATGATCGGACATGGTTACCATAAAAAACCGTACGGTAATTGCAATTCTCTGTATTTCTGTATTATTAATCGAGTTTGCTTAATCAAATGAATTAATCAGTTGAATGTATAAAGCATGATATTCCTAATAGCATTAGCTATTGTGTCCTTATTGGCACTTGCGTGAAATCACGCCATTGTTAAGATCAGGGATGGATCTTGGGGTTTATGTGATGATGCACAGATCATTTTGTCCTCATTTGGCTCATTTGTAGTTGGTGTGGTGACTATTTATGTTGTCCTGTTCAATTATTTGGAGTCAATAATAATAATAATAATAATACCAAAGTACTATTAATCGAATATCATTGTCATATATTTATTTAAATACATTTTAAAATAATAACTTACTTATTAGTGTTATATAATTATTTTTATATACATATTTATATTTTCTATATGACTATTTATGGAATTTTTTGGGAACTTGAGTTAAAGGCGGTCGTTCAACTGATCAAGGAGCAAAAGTCGGAAGGCAACCCCTTGGTGGTGTCACCGATGACTGCAGCACGACGCTGTTACGCAAGAAGCGGGCAAATGTAAACTAGCGTTCTAGGACAAGGGAGGTTGCTGTAATATTAACTGACTTGTTATGGACATCAGTTGGAGTTGGAGGGTGTTTCAATCAATTCGTCATTTAATCATGGATAAAAGAGTATAATAAATGAAACCAAACAAGCAACAACATTTGGTCAGATTCTGATTTGGATAATCTAACCAACCAAACATGAGTATAAATCTAACACAATTGCACATAATCTATAATCTCACGACAACATGCAATTACAAAGTGGTGTTTGCCAAAAAAAAAAAAAAAAAAAAAAAAAGAAAAGAGAGAGAGAGAGAGAGAGAGAGAATCAAAGCTACATCTGAACATTGCCCTGACATACCATAATTAATCCATACATGAAACTAACACTCAACTTTTGAACGATGACAGAGAATTACACTAAACTATGCGGGCTGTACAATCCAAGCATCGAGATTTATTCCACTTAGATAAATCATCAACTCTCCTACTTTGAGTAACTTGTTAGTTCGCTTATGTTTATTGATCCTAGTGGCTCCAGCAGGTAAGCCTGAGTACGAGCTGATAATTCTTGTGCAACAAAACGCATGTTAGGCCGTCCCTCGGGTGTGGCCCTTGTGCAAGATAATGCTATGGTGACTGCACACACCACTTCCTCTGCTATTTTTCCTGTGGGAGGTGAAAGCCGTTGATCAAGAATGTCCTTCAAGAACATATCTGGGTTGCTGTGCAATGCTGCTTTTGCTGATAGTGAAGAGATGAGCTCCCCCGGGTGCTTTCCCATCATAACCTCCAAGGCTACCGTGCCAAAGCTGTACACATCAGATTTCTCTGTGACCTTCATGGTAAGTGCCAGCTCTACATTCCCAAATAAAGTTGTTAGAGATATTAAAGTATTTAATGCCACCCATTTCTAACAGTTTAAGATTTTAGATGAAGTGATCATTTAATATGATGTCTGAGCTAGACCAAAAGAAGCCATGGATTCAAATATCACGTGAGGAGGGCGTGTTACTGATATTAAATAACTAATGATGCTTCTCTCTAATAACTTAAACTTTTAGATTAGATGGTTATTCGATTAAACTAACTCACCCTTGAAACATTCTCATTGTACAAGAGAATCGAAATTTTGATGCATCTCATAGCATGGAAGGACTAATTAAAGAGTTCTAACACGAAGCATCAGATAAATGGAAGCTCAATAGATAACTTGTAAATTACCGGGTGCCATGTAACCGTAACAGCCTGCTACTGTCGTCCAGTTTGATGAATCAGAAGTAAGCAATTTTGCTGTGCCAAAATCTGAGAGCCGTGGCTTGAATTCTGACTCCAGCAAAATGTTGTTTATTGATACATCACGGTGCACAATAGGTGGGGAGCAGTCATGGTGCAGGTAAGCGAGCGCATGAGCCACTCCTTGGATAATATTGACCCTTTTAGCCCAGTTCATTTCAAAGGCCTCCACATCATCATACAGAAGTTTTCCCAAACTACCCCTCTCAACGTATTCGTATACCAAGTACATCGACCCTTTCTTGGAGCAATAACCATAGAGCTTGATTATGTTCCTGTGGCGCACTTCTGTCAGTGTTCTGATTTCATTCTCAAAACTATGGCGATTTGTAAGCCGTATATCACTTGAGTCTGATATGTTGAACCGCTTGACTGCTACAATCTGTCCATTTGGCAGTTCAGCTCTGTAAACACTTCCAAATCCTCCTCTTCCAATGCAGTATTTTTCACTAAAATCTTCAGTTGCTTGGACAATGTCTCCAAATTAATGATTCAGAGTTGTAAAACTTGGGTGTAACTTTTGTTTCTTCCTCATGACTCTCGGTCTTTTTCCAAGAAATGAGGTATAGAGCAATAACAGTTGCCAAAAGGATGAGGCTAACAACTGGAACAACAAAACTTATGACAATAATCTTTGTCTCCTTGTTTCCGGACGTTGAAGGTGACGAAGAATTCGTGTTACAAGGGGGTAACCCTTGTGCGGGCCCACACAGCCCGGAGTTCTCAATAAAGGCTTCTGTAGGTGCTCTGCTGAATATACCACCAATCGGGATCGGACCAGACAGCTTATTATAGGAGAAATCAAAGAATCCTAGACTAACCATTGAAGATAACGTCGAGGGTATACTGCCTGAAAGATTGTTATGAGAAAGATTGAGAATTTCTAAAGAGGCAAGTCTTCCCAAGGATGCTGGGATCATGCCTGAAAATGAATTGTTGCTGAAGTCCAAGAAGCTTTGTAGCGCCATCAAATTTCCAATTTCAGATGGGATGCTCCCTGATAAAATGTTATTGCTTAAATTCAAGCTTTGCAGGCGTTCAAAATTCCCGAAAACTTTTGGAATGTTCCCCATGAATCTATTTCCTGACAAATCAAGCTTCTGGAGCCACGTCAACCGTCCGATCATTTGTGGGATTTCTCCACTCAACTGATTGTTGCTCAGATTGAGGTTAAACAGCTGGTCTAGATTTCCCAGCTCCACAGGTACTTCACCTGTCAACTCAGTTGAACTTAAGACAAGAACTCCCAGTTGTGTCAGATTGCCTAGCTCAGCTGGGATGGCTCCGGAGATTTTATTCTCATCAATCTGAATATTTGTGAGCCGTTCATATGATCCCCACTTTGGGGTGAGTTGGCCTGAAAATTGATTTCTGCTGAGGGAGAGGAACTTAAGTTGTGGATGATCATTCCCAAAGGCATCTGAAATATTACCTGAAAAATGGTTGCCTTCCAAACGCACCCGTCTCAACTTGGAGCAGTTCTTGAGGCAACCTGGCAATGGCCCGGAAAAATTGTTGCTGTTTGCCGTAAATTTTTCGAAAGCGAAGCCACTACATAATCCAGGTGGCAGCTTCCCGGAGAAGCTGTTGTTTGAAAAACTGACATTGGCTAAATTTGGACTGTTTTGGCCGAGGTCCTGTGAGAGGATGCCTGAAAGGTTATTGCTAAACACATACAGAATTGTCAGATTGCTGAGGCTAGACATGGACTCGGGCAACTGTCCAATCAACTGATTGGTACTGAGATCAAGAACGTGTAACGACATTAAATCTCCGATCCCACTTGGAATGGTTCCTGTAAGATTGTTGGAGAAAAGTTTTAAGGTTGTAAGATTTGTGAGATTCCCGATTCTTGGAGGTATTTCGCCTGAAAACTGATTGGCTGAAAGGTCTAGGATCAATAAATTTTGCAGGTTTGCAATCTCAGGTGGTATGGAGCCCGAAAATGTATTATTATGCAGAAACAGATAATTAAGATTTGTCAGTAAGCCTATTTCAGAGGGAAGTTCGCCGGTGAAATGATTATTTTGAAGGTTCAATGATGTTAATTTGGTCCAGCTGCTGATAAAATAAGACGGGATATCACCAGAAAGATTGTTATTAGACAATCCCAACTCAGATAAGTTGGCCAAATTTGAAAAGGATGAAGGTAAGGGTCCTGTAAGAGAATTCATGGCTAAAGCTATGTATGTAAGATTAATGCAAAGGCCAATCTCGGAAGGAATTGTGGAATTTAAGGCGTTCCTCCTAAGATCCAACCTCTGTAGATTCTTGAGCTGTCCTAAGGAAGAAGGAATATTCCCTGAGAAGGAATTGTTTGCTAACCAAAGATCTTTTAAATTTGTTAGCTTGGTGAGATTTGCTGACAAGGGCCCGTCAAATGAATTGCTGCTGAGATTGAGATACTCGAGCTTGACAAGATTGATGAATAACGACTCGGGAACTGGGCCCATGAGTTGGTTTTGCGACAAATCAAGATATGTAAGGTTCAGACAGCGGGTTACAAAAAGTGGAAAGCCCAAGGAGAGTTCATTGTGATTAAAGCTGAGGCGCCTCAATGAAGGGAAGCTTGGAAATCTAGACCAATCAGGGGCCTCCAAGTAATTAGAACCGAAATCCAGGTATTCCACCTTCTGAAAATTGCCAATTTGATAAGGCATCTGTCCCCTCAGGTTGTTGTTGTAGAGGTTAATGCATCGAACCTCTGTCAGATTGCCAATCTCTGATGGGATAGAACTGTTCAGCAAATTGTTGCTTAGGTCCAAGAATGTGAGCCTGGAGAGACTGCCAATACAGGCCGGTATTGACCCGTTGAAACTGTTACCGTTGAGGTTGAAAGTGGTGAGATTTGGAAACTGTGTGAAGTCAAGTTGATCCAGAGTGCCTGCAAGACCTGCATCAGACAAGTTGATCTCAGAAACCGGGCCGGGCCCTGGGGCCCGGCTATCGCATTGTATGCCTGTCCATCTGCAGAGGTTTGTGAGTTTGTTGAGTGACCATGAATTGAGATAAGGAGATGATGGTGTAAGGGTGTTCTTCCACCTGATCAGAGCCTCTGCTTGTGTTCTTGCTGAGATTGCTGATGATGCCTTCAATGGGAAAAGCAAAGTTAGCAGAAAAATATGAAGAAAGAAGAGGGAGGCTAATTGATTGGATGTTGTCATTTCTTGATCTTGATGAAGGTAATGATTATTACCGCATTTGTCTATTTATCATGCTTCATATGAGCACTAAATCAAAGTAGGAGAAAAAGTGATGAAAATTGAGAGAGATTTTAAAAAGCAAGATTGATGTGACTGAATATGAACTCGAAAATTTAAATAAAGAAATCTAGTGGTGAGAAACATGTTCATAAAACTTCAAGTGAGTCTTTGTTTTTCTTTTCGTTATGTTCCTATTTGACAGTAAGAAAAAAGAGAAAAAGTAGATAAAGACAGCCATGTTTTTCATGTGCAAGAAAATTCTCAGAAAGTATCCACACTTGTTTTCTTTCCCACAAGTGTTAACCCCAGTGTATTTACCAGATGCTTAGCTTAGTGTTTACCTTGCTTGTTTCTCTTATTGGCAATCCAACTGGTTTTTGTTCACTTTGTCTTTCAAAGTTATTTTGTCAAAATTGGTAATTTTACAATCCCGCCCTTATCATCTGGGAAAAAAAAAAACGGAACACGAAGACAAAATTCCCATGAAAATCTTGCTCCAGTTGCTCACACTCGTTGTTGTGGGCGGTGAAATGCTGAAAACACCTTTGTCCCAGTGCAAAATCATATATTCAGCACAATAAAAGAAAAAAATTTGTATGCCCAATTTAATATTTTGCCCAGAATGTTTAATATACCAATAAGGTAGCTCGAGTTAGGCTCGTCTCAAACTCAATTTTTTTGGGCTTGAGCTTATCGGATTTGAGCTTTTTCACGAGCCGTGCTTGAGCTTAAAAATAAGTGTTCAAAATTATATATAGTATTTGGCGTAGATATCCAAAATATTTTGTATAATAATTCAATTTTTTTAATATATGCATATTAAATATCAAAATTCATCTTATTTGAAAATTTATAACAAGTTTTATTAGATATGTGCTCGACTTTAAATTCCAAATTTTGGTGATGAACTCGAGCTTAGAAAATGAGTTTGAGATTGAGCTCCAAATTTTAGTGATGAGCTTGAGTTTGAACAAAAATTTATAAGCTCATCAAGTTTGAGCGCATTTTTTTTTTATGAGCTTGAATTTGAGGGTAAAATTTTTTAAAAACTCCACTCATATACACCCCTATATAGCATACTTCAATGGCGAAATCAGTAAGAATGTATAGTGGGGTCACTATTTAATTATATATATAGTAGATATATATCTATTATATGTATTGTATATAATAATAAGTTTGATATTTGGACACTACTATATATAAAATTTTATATTCTTTAGTGGGGCCATTAACTATAAAAATTTAATTATATATATTTTTTAATATTTGATATATAACCATACTGGGAGTTTTTATTTTTTTAGTGGGGTCAGCCCCAAGAATTAACATGCAAAGCGATAGTAATCGTCCAAAAGGAATATGATCCGACGGCTAGAATTCAATCTGGAGCAACAAATCCTAAATTTAAATCGTATTATATATCTTGGGACATCACAGATACCCTTGGCAGTTGGCTACTATCTCAAAAAGTAGCCTTATTATTACAAACAAATGTTGTTTTTTTGATTTAGTACGTATAAAATCAAAATTTAAACCAATATCCTCAATATTTTAAACAAGTTATAAAAGGACATAAATTACACAAAAACCATAAATATTTTTAAAAGAAACACATAAAATATAACATCAATTTAAAATCAATATTAACATACCTTAAACGTTATTACAAACACTATAATGGAAGCTTTATACAAGAGTAGATTCCTGGATTAGGCTTTTAATGAGGCACTCATATCAAAACTACACAATGCACGCCTAATTTATGAAATTAACTAGAATTTAAATTATTTGAAAAGAAATGATAGAACACCTTTTATGTTCTCGTGCAAAGTTAGAAATATTACAAGGCAAGAAAAATCGATAGACTTAATTAATTCTCAAAAGAATGCAGAGAATGCCATGTTTTTTTTTTTTTAATGCCTTCTTCAGTTGAGTTGGTTCTCCTTTTATAGACAAACTTTGGACTCCAAAAACCTTTTCCAATTTGGTTGAATACGAGATAAGTGGGGTTTATGATTCCACTTTGCTATTACGTTCCAGATTCCTTCTTCTTTAGTAAGTGAAGTGTGTAGTAGAGCCTACAGATTCTTTTATTTTTGGAAGGAAATTTTCAATTTTTTTTTTGAACGAGACCACTGTGCTTCTATAGTTTTATCATACATCATATTTTAAATATTGTGTCTAATTGGAGAATAAATTTTTTTCCAATAATCACTACCACAATATCACGATTCACGAATCACATGATAGTTCAAGTTCATAATGGCTCCAATATTCATCAAAATTTTAATTTGCCGTTTTAGGAGGATCAACCTGAAAAGTGGTTATATCAAACAATAATTTTTTAACATCTTCACAATTTTCCTTAGGTAGAGTAAATTATGTAGTCTTGAACGACCTTTTTCCATCTATAGCAAATATTGGTTGTCGAATGATTTCTTTACCAAAATCATTTTCAAATTCCTTTTGAATGTTTTGACAAATATCAAATAATATGATCCAAGACCAAAAAAGAATTTCTTCTTCAGTTTTTTTCTTCTTCAAGTTAGGTTTCATTTTCTTCATGCTCATTCTAGAACTAGTATTTGTCGATATTTGACATGGTTGAAAAATCTTTTCTTTTTGTTTCGATCATACAAATTTTATTATTTTAAATGTAAGAAGTATTCTCTTATATTCATCAGAAATTTTATATATCATGTGTTTGATCATGATAGAAAATTACTAATACTTTATAGCATGGGTTGAGCCACCTTGTTAAATGTGGGGTCTAATGACCCCACTGAAAAATAAAAAATACACTATAGTTATATATCAAATATTAAAATAATATATATAATTGAAACTTTATTGTTATTGAATTCCACTAAAGAATATAAAATTTTTTATATAGTGCGGCCCAAATATTAATCTATTATTATCTATAATATATGTAATTAAATAGTGACTTCATTGCATATTTTTTCTGACTTCACTACAATTTTATAGAATCCATTGAATCAAATATGACCTAACTAAAATATGTAATTAAAACAATATATATATGAACTAACTAACTAATTCCCACTCAATGGCTTTAAGTTGGAAAGTGATATAATTGCATAATTATAATTGATTCATATTTTTTAAAGATGTTAAAGGAATAACGTTTTCAAGAATTATGTTTAATTCCTGGTTCATTGATCAATAAATTTTTTCTTTGTTTTCACGAACATTCCCTTATCTCATTGTGAAATAAACACAACTGTAACGGTCTATTTGGATGAACTTTTTAAAAAGTATTTTTTAAATGGTATTTTTTATAGTACATTTTTTTTTTAAGTCAAGTAGTTTTGTATTTTGATGTAATAATTAAAAGTATTTTAAAAATTATTTTTATTTGAAACTATTTTGAAATAATTTCTATAAGGGCTTTTTTCTCTAACTTCTATTTCAGAAAAATCATTCAACTATATATATTTTTTATTCTACAGTATTTTTTTTTTAAAAAATAAGTGTGTTTCTTTTTTGGTTACGATATTTTGGAAGCACATATTTGACTGCCACGTCAGACCCGGCAGTTAATCAACAAACCAAAACAATGGCAATGCCCAGCACTTCATTCCTCGGCACCCCCCTTCTCCGCCTCCCACCACCGTCCACCACCGCCACGCGCCACCGCAGCTGCCGCCACACAATCCAAATGTCCTCCAACCAAAACCCCATCACCACCCTCACAAAGCTCCTCTGGGGCCAATCTCTACCCCCGAACCTCCTCATCTCCACCGCCCGCTCCGCATGGTCCGCCGCCTGGCACCTCATGATGTCCCAGCTCGCCCCCTCCGACCCCTCCGGCGGATACACCCGGCCCGCCTCCCAATTCCGCCGCAGCTCCGCCGACCCATCCCTGCCCCGCAGTAACGTCCACCTCTACGCCGCCCTCCCCTGCCCCTGGGCCCACCGCACCCTCATCGTACGCGCACTCAAGGGGCTCGAAAACTCGATCCCCGTCTCGATCGCCGCTGCCGGAGAAGACGGGTCCTGGGAATTCTGGGATAGCCCTATCCCTGTTCGGGATAAGGATAATATTCTTGTCCCGGGCCTGGATAAGGCCAATGGGTGTAGAACATTGAAGGAGGTGTACAACTTGCGAAGCGGAGGGTTCAATGGCAGGTCCACCGTGCCCATGCTTTGGGATGGTGATAAAAAAGAGGTTGTTTGCAATGAGAGTTATGATATTATTGAATTGTTCAATTTGGGATTGAATGAGTTATCCCGCAACCCGGGATTAGACCTTGCTCCTCCTCGTTTGATGAAAGAGATTGATGAATGGAACCGGATTATTTATCCCAATATCAACAATGGGGTCTATAGGTAAGTAAGCGATCACAATTACGCACACACACACACACACACACACACACACACACACACATACATACATACAGATAATAGTAATAGTTTTTGTTGCACTAGATAAATATATACTGCTCTCTATACAGAAACAGTGATTTTTTAAGTTAATTAATTTTGTATTTTGATACAATAATTAAAATACTTTTAAAACTTTTTTTATTTAAAATTATTCTATATAACTTTTAAAAAGTCATTTTTTTGGCTTTTTTTTAACTTCTTTTTTTTTTCCAAAAAAACATGGAAATACAATTTTTTTGGCCAAAGTATTTTTCTCGAAAAAAAAAGATGATTCTTTTCTAAAAATACCATCCAAATGGGCTCTAAAACACACACATACATATATACATATAAACCACACACACACACATATGTGGTACACCACTTTATGTTACAGATGATTTCAAGGACTCCAACAACACGAAAAATGATCAATTAGTTGCCATTTTACTTAAGTTTATGTTACCTTTATTAATGTATGATACGTGTATAAAATCAATTTTTTCCATCCATATCACAATTGTCTATATTACATTCATGCATTAGTGTGTTTTAGAACCGCAACGGCTCCAAAAACATTGATCTCATCTTATTATTATTATTATATATATATATATATATTCGATTGTCAAGATGTGTGTATTAGTGCGTTCTTTGGGGTGGCCCGACAATTCCAAAAATGCCTGTCATTTAGATCATTCTTCGTGATTTTCTAATGAGTTTTTGTTTGTGCGTGTGAATTGGGGTTTGTAGGTGTGGATTCGCACAAAGCCAAGAAGCTTACGATGGCGCGGTGAATGAGTTGTTTAGTGCTCTAGACAAGGTGGATGAGCATTTGGGGAGGTGTAGGTACTTGTGTGGAGATACATTGACTCTTGCAGATGTGTGTTTGTTCACAACTTTGATAAGGTTTGATCCTGTGTACAATGTGTTGTTCAAGTGCACCAAGAAGAAGCTCATTGAATACCCAAATCTTCATGGATACATGCGGGACATTTATCAGGTACAAATAACTTCTTTTGTGCATTCTACTATCTTCTTGAGTACACATTTATAGTATATGTATTTGCAAAAGTAGCTTTTGGATGAAAAATAGCTACGAAACAGTGTTTTACTTCCCGACTTCCACTTCTAAATAGCTTCTCTTTTGCAATCTACTATGTTCTTGCACACACACTCTTTGTAGGTAGCTGATAAGGCAAATTTGCGCTACATTTTTTTTTTTACATATTATGAAAAAATTGTTAGCGGGGGCAGAAAATTCTGAGATGCACTGAGCGCTAGGGGGTGTATGCAATCTCTATGAAAGTGCTTTTTCAGATTTTGTTGGAAAAAGAAAAACATTGAGTGTTTTGTTTCCCTTGCCAAAAAAAAAAAGAGTTAAAAATAAACTAAAAGCAACTTTCAAACTGCGTTTTCCACATTTTTATATACTATTCCAAAAGTCAACCAACTACTGTTTTTCATTATTAATTTCCAAACACTACTTATTTTTACTACAACTTTTGCTTCTCCAAAAACAGAAGTGTTTGCAAAACCCCGCACCCCCCCCCCCCCCCCCCCCAACACAAAAAAAACCACCAAATAATGAGAACTTAAACCATATCAACCGTAGGATCTACCTAATAAAATTTTGAAATTTGCCGGTAGGAGTAGTCGTTCACTTAAGCCTATAATTGGGCAATGTATGTTACATAATTTTATTAAACTTGAATATTTTTTTTTTTCACTCTAATGAAAACCCATTTTTATATTTTGTGAATAAACTGATGTTGCCCCTCTTGAAAACTAAAAATTCTGGCTATGTCCATCTTTACTAGGATTTTCCTTCATCATTTGATAGGCTATACATGTTGATATCATTTGCATCTTGTTCTTGAGCAGATCCCAAAAGTTGCACAAACTTGCAATTTTGAAGCAATTATGGATGGATACTACAAAATACTTTTCCCATTGAATCCGGGTAGCATCCGACCAGCAACCCCATCGGGCTGTGAACGTGAAATGCTCTCTACACCTCACAACAGAGAGTCGTTATCATCAATCGAGAGAGATATAGATGTTCTCATCTCGTAGAAGCTGTGTCGCGCGACATTACACTTTATTACTTGCTATAATAGATACACTGCCTCAAGAGCTTTTAGAAATTTCATGCAATCCACTTATGTATATACCCATACAAGTGGTTTATGTATCGTTCGATAGGTATATGATAATGTCAAATACTAAAATTATGACTTCTGCGTATATAACACAACAATCCAAACTAAATTAGGTATAAGCGGACATAAATCAGACAGGCACTAAAAGCTCAACAAAACTTCAACATCTTAACAAGGACAAAGGACTCGCCTAGTTCAAAATCAAATTTAGTTTCTCTTTTACTTCAAATCTTTTGGTACATGTGTGTTACATCTACTATTATACTCATTATTATAGATCGCATATATTAATAAGCAGTTGAAATAAGAAATGAGAAAAACTAATAATACGAAAAAAACTCTAAAGATTTTCTCTTTATCTTAACCGTCCATCAATACATACCACATGTAGTAGAAAATATAGCACAATCATGTAATAGAAGATCCAAAATTCTTTTCTTTTGTACCTGCTGGCAAAGATATAAAAGCTTACATGGAAAATCGAACAGAGCTTTTCTCCCTGAAAAATGCAGTCATTCACTATTTTTGCAACCCAAACATGCCTTGTGGTTCTGAACGTAAATCATGGCCATAATGACCATCGTCGTGACTTTTTTTCCCCATTTTATGTATGGACATCAGTCCCTTATCTATTCCTGGCCCATTGTGGGTGTCATTGCACAAGAACTTAAGAAGGAATCTAATGTCCATATATGCGCAAACGAAGGAGCTGCACAACACACGGTTAAGGCCCAGAGGACCAGTTCCATAAACAAAGCACACAAGTGTTTTTTACAAATATGAGCCATTGGTTAGAGATATATCACAGTGCCTTAAGCTTTAGGGCAATTCATGGATCATATATTATGTTAATTACGTCAAAAGGTGAAACCTTGGCATGTATCACTTAAAAGAGTCAATTGGAGACTGTAGAGCTTGTCTTGCACTGATTCGCCATTAGGGCAAAAACAACAGCCACGTGGTCATCCTCTTGCAGCTCTAGATCCTACCACGGAAACCACTTGTTAGGAGCAATAATGGCAGCTGGGAAAGTAAACGAGCTATTGATCATTTCATCAAAAACAAGGATGCTTATCAAATCTTGTTTTCAAACCAAAAGGTCCAAAAGTGAAGCTAGAATGAGGGAAATAAAAATAAATGTCTTGATCAGTGATGTTGTACTTACTTGAACGCTTTATGTTGCGGCAGAACTTGCCGCCACATTGACAACGAAACGCCTTAATAGGGTGATCATGATCATCAAAGTCAATACCATAGTCCTGCAAACATATATATAAACTTCTCAGCAAATAGAATACTGAAACAAAAATCATACTTTTATGCATGACCATACTGTAAATTTGCTAAAGTTTTTGACTTATCATATTATAATCACTTCGCCCATGTGGCCGCATTAAGCAAACCACTAAAATCACATCTCCAAACTACTACAAGTCCTGGAGGGTTTTAGAAGAAGTTTCTTTATGATCCACCAGCAAAGAAGTTTTTGCTTTTCTCTGCAATAATTTCTCATTAATTATAAATAGCAGTTCAATGCTATACGTCTTTGGAACTGTGACAAGCAAATTCTGTGAATAAAGCATGCCAATGAGATAAATGGATCTACCCAAGTGAGTTCTTCCATGGCCTTAACCTTTCTTGTAGTGAAGAAGGCAAGCTGCATTTAAAGTTGATAACCGGTTAAACTTTATATAAAAACTTGATGTCTAACAACATAAAGAAAGGAGCAAGGTAAAGTATATAAAAGCATGTTATTTCTTACATGGTAATAGTGGTGATCAGGAGTCTCAACTTCCACCGGTATCTCCACCAAGTTTGCATCATAACATCTGACACGGTTCCAGACAATGGAAAAAGAGTATTAATAAAATCCACAATTTAGATCAGAACAAGGGTCTGAATCTTTGAAGAGGGTAACCTCCTGTATGTTAAATTCCAGCTGATGGGGATTGAGGGCAAACAAACAGATGTATCAAGCAGCTCATATAGTGTAGCAAGGACAAGTAGCCAAGCAACTAGGTTTGCATTGGCACTAGTCATAACAATAGCAAGGGAAAGGAGAATGAGGGCTCAATTATAGAGAGCGTGATCATTTTTAAAAGTAATAAAAAAGCAACTTAGATGAACTGAGTTTTAGGAAGCTGTTTACTGGAGCTAGCACCTAGTTATCATCATTATCTCACCAGATATAAAGACAAGTGTGGCCAACAACGAATCAAAATTCTCAAGGAAAAACAACGAAATAATGCACCAAATGCATCGAATTGATTCAAATGAACTTACTTGTGATTGATAAACCTTGCAACATTTCCATAATATGTAGCATCCAAACAAAGAGCTTCTTCATCTTTCATTACTTTTTCAGCACCCCAATCAGCATCAAGAAGCACAGGATATGAATGTTTCTCCCTTTTGGGACTCCGCAAAACACGATTAAAGAGCTCTGCGTTGGTTAAAACTTCTCCAACATACTCACAAACAAAAGCACCTTTTGGCAGGTCCTCCAGAGTACGCAGACCCCACCCTTTTCCCTCAGAGGTCATGAAAACCTAATGACACTCAACAAAGCAAACAAAGAGAGAGTAGTTGAGAAGTTATTATCAAAAGCCCCATGATTTTCACTAACTCAATACAATCAAGTGGATGGGTTGGGCGAGGGTGGTGCTGTACTCAAGAATAAAATACTACCTGTAAATTGCGAGTTATTCCTCTCTGTACCACTCGATTGCCACACTGTTTATTGCAGCCACATTTTGACCAGCATTCTTTGATGAACTTCCTAGCTAGATGCCCTTTGCAAGGTTCAGTGATATCCTCACTTTTTGATCTTTCAAGAGGACATTCCTTACAGAAAAACTGGCTGTGTTTCTTTGGATCACGATTCATGGAAATATTCACAGCAAGAAGTGCCTCCTTAACGAGGCCATCTGTTGTGTATGCAAACTCATCTCCAGTTTCATGTGTACATGCACAAGGTGTAGATGAGGACAAACAATTCCCAGAACAGGTAGAACAACAATTCTTATCTCCGATACGAGCCAAAGAGAAAATGACATGAGCATTTTGGAAAACCGCATTTTGGGGTATATAGTGAAAAGATGGTGGGCTCTCATTGTTGACTTCATTCACCAGTGTAATTACAACTTTTTCTTGTCCCTTGGCTATGTCAACAACATTATGAAGTGACCTGATTATTTCAGGAGTTACCTGGGAGGGCTGTTGGGCAACCACCAAGCTCAGATTGTTCATTTCTTCTGAGGAGTTCTCTTTGTCCACTATATTTGTTCCACAGTCATCTTGATTATCCATTTTCAGATGGGCGCCATCATCTATGCCGTTGCAAGATGGAGGAGGCAGCGGTGTTTCAAGCGGAGTTGCCTCAGCATCATGAGAATCAACTGACCCGTTCAAAGAACTAGGGCACAGGCCTCTTGCACCAAGAGCGTCTGTAGCAGATGATTTATTCAGTAAATCGATGCTTGGACTTGCATTCATGGCTTCTGGAGACTCACTACTGGAATTGGATCCTAGTTCCAGAAAGCATCGACACATTTCTTTCAAGAGATCCCTCACTGAACAGTTCACTTCCAAAGTTTTGTCTGAGCTGAGACATTTTTCTTCCAGTGATTTTAGATAAGTTTCAAGACCAGGCATATGGAAGTCGGGCCTTACAAGAGCCAAATTGCAACTCAATAAAATTTTCACCTCTCCGAGAGGAGATGAAGCAATCTCTAGGTTAGAAGAACTTGGACCAGAGTTCGTAGCCAACTCAACATTATTTGTCGGTTCATTTGCATTGGCAGTGCCCTCAGCTGTTTCTTTTTCATTCACAGACAGTGAAACTGACCGCGCAAGACTGTCATGTTCTCTAATAGAACCATTCATACTTGAATCTCCTCCATTAGATGGATCTGCAAAAAGGATCCTGAGAATGAATATTACCATACAAACTCTGCTAAAAGTTCTGTTATATAAAGTAACAGATCAGGAGATATCGAGTGGCATCATCAATGTCATAATTATGCTTGATGACAAGGTTCCACAAGTGTAATAGGACATCTCAAGTAAAACCAATCTAGGACCCAAATTTTAATCATAATTCATAAATCAGTAAAAACTTCATAAAGTCTATCCTACAGCCCATACCTTGAAATTGAGAACAACAAATGATTAACGGTAACATTAAATGCATTAAAACTTCACACATAAGTAGTAGTAGTAGTAGTAGCAGTAGTAGTAGTGGTAGTAGTAGTAATAATCCAAAAATGAGGAATTTCGGGTGATCAAATTAGAAGATTTCAGTGACCCAAGTGTTGTCTAAGAGACACGAACTGCATGAACAAAGTGTTGAATACATACTAGATGCTTGATCAAGATAACTAACAACAGTGCACTATCTCAAAAATCCCAGTGACTGGAATTATATCGATGTTTATCTGGAAATGGAAAGGCATACCTGGATGGATGACAGCAAGTGGAAGCGCCGCATGCGGCATGTCATCAGTGATTGGCTCATCTTTAGGCTTAATTAGTGCAAGACTTGCTGTGCTCTGCTGTTTGGGTGACAGACTAACACCAGGCTCAACCTTCGGCTCTTTAAGACATATAGCACGGGGTGAACTTTGGGGAACTGATCTCTTATCCCTGGATGGCACTTGCGGAGAGACAGATCCCTTTCCTCTGTCTCTGAGTCTCATTGGGTGTGAAGGAGATCTCGGTTCAGTTATTAATTGTGCATTTTGCTGATTTCTGCCATTGACACTGGGCTGGCAGGGGTCACATCCCTCACAGGCAATCAGAGACTTCGGAGAAATAGGTTGCTTACCTTTATTTTTAGCAAGTACTTGGCATGGGACGACCTGAGAATTGACCCTTGTGTTTTCAGCATTGGGATGAGGTGACTCCACGAGGACCTCGCGATGCAGTTAGCCTTGGGGGAGATATTTCAGGTACATCACTTGGTTCTTCTTTTGGCGTGACAAGCGGCATCTTGGAAATGCCACCATTTAGGTGCATTTGAAGAACTTGGACCATCTCGGTATTTAAGCCGCAACCTTTTTAAAGGCCGTTCAGGCTCTTCAGTTACCTGAGCTTCTTCATCCAAATTGTCCTCTTTCTATATAGGAGAATTAGCCAGTTAATAATGTCACAAAATTGAAGCAAAAGTAAGTGTGAGCGGATGTATTAGAGCAGAAATATAACCATTAGTCAAAAGATGATATGTAAACCATGATTAAATGAAAAGTAGATCACCTACTTCATTATTGACAATCTTCTTCGAATGCTCAGCCGCCTGACATGTGACAGTAATCAAACTATAAGCACTTTAAATTCTCTTTCTGTATAATTGGAGGGGTATAATGAACAGTAAGATTAATTATAAAAGTGCAAGTACTCCAAGAGATTACATACTAAGCACAATTATAAAAAAGATCACATACTTCATTGCTCACGATCTTCTTTGAACGCTGTTCTGCCTGGAAGAAAAATAAGAATTAAAATCTCAGCATTTTGAGAAAAAAAAATTATGATTGATAAATATGAAAGACCGTAGCAGACATATGAACTAAACAAGAATATCCCAAATATGAAAAAGGGAATAGGCGAACGGCCCCGAAAGACTTGGACAGATAGAGAAGGAAGCTTGTTGTTCAGCCCATGCCACTTACTTCTGCTTCCTCTCTCTCAAATATAGCATCAGCAAGGGCTCTATAGTTTTCCTCCTCAATGAGCTCCCAGTTTTTATCATACAATTTCAGCAAATTCTTCAACACCGGCTTCACCTTATCTTCGGATATCCCAATAGCCTTCATAGCACGAAAGGCATTTGCAACCCTCACTTTTGTTTCCTTGTTGCTCATTTTAACAGATGTTTTATCTGAAGGGACTCTGAACCTTCCAATAAACCAAGAATCCTTAATATTGTCAGCAAGCATAATAACAGTCGCCAAAAACAGATTTTGTATGTCAGTTTATTTACTTTTAATAAACAGAAACTTATCAAATATTCAGTTTGATGACTAATCATTATCAAATACCACGTGATGAAATAAAGGCCTAAGTGATAACAATACAAAACCCACTTCATCACCTTGCCCAGTAGACACACAGCGAAAAGTAATATAAACCACAATCCAGACAAGCAATGCATATCAAGCTCAAATAAATTTTCAAAGGTACGCAATTCTGAACAAACAGCCCAAGAAAAAAATCACAAGCAGATTAAAACAAAATTCTACTTGAATTGTATTAAAATGATACAATCATCACGTCACTTCACAGACTTACTTAAGTTTGCGATGAAACTATGATCCTCAATAATCTATCTGAATTTCCTACACAAATGGGTTCCAGGGAAAGAAAACTGCATCCAAGAGATCAGGAAATCAGATATCCACCTGTATACTGTCAGAAATGGTAGCTCAACACATATAGAAGATGTAAAGGGAGCACTTAAATACTATAAATAAGCGTACACCATATATGCATGTGTAGACATAGTATATATGAATTTATATGCATACATAATATATATATATATGAACATATCTACATGTATATATATAAGACACGCCCCATGTGCGCACACATATAAATAGAGACAGAGAAGGAAATTGGGGATGATGATGTCCCATACTTTCTGACTGCCACTTACAACCTGGAACTACAGCGTGAAAGAAAATCTCAATGGATTACAGGACAAAAAAAGGATTTCAAGGAGCACAAAAATGATTTCTATACCTTGAGATGCAGTCCGTGCAGTTCAAATGATTGCGTCAAATTTCCATAACTGTAACAAACAATAAAAATAGTTGTTAGTCAGCCATCATCTCCTACATTGTTTAAGCAAAAACAAAAGTCTAAACGCAATTAGGACTTAGCTCGAGGGAAACCAAAACACACACACACACGGACACGCACAATGCCCACGGCACACACACACACTGGACAGTTCTGGCAAGAGAACGTACCCAGACTTTAGGGAAATCCGATTTCATTGCTGAGCAAGTCTAATAGGCCCACAACATTACAGTTCACCTAACATACACACCCAGACAAAGGAGGAAAATATATTAAACTATAAATTTATTTTACATGACTCATTATGGAAGATTTTCAGAGGAAACTCAAATTTATCAGTAGGATAACGTTAAAAATTCACCACTAAGACATATTGGTAGTACATTAACGCCGGAATTAATTTGAACAGAGACTCCAAGCATGCAACATCAAGTCACTCAAACTTTTCCTCGTTTGCATAACATGGGGGGAAAAAAACAAAACAAAAAACAAAAGTTCTCAACTCATTCACACTCAAAAAAAAAACAGCCGATTGAAGTGCAATGTACGATCATGAACCCTAAGAAAAACCCACAGTAACAATTAATCTAAAAAAAACAAAAAATCCAAAAAAAACTACCGAAAACAGGATTTCGAAAAATCTCCGGCAACAACCACTAAAAAATCACATCAATAATCATCATGCATTAGGAAAAAAAAACGTATAATCGAACGACGAAGTGCATGAGTATATAAAATCGTAAACAAATGGGGAAAACAATTAAAGAACTAATAAATTCTAACCAGCACTTAACCATTGGGGGTGTGAGAGTTTGAGAGGGAAATAGGGCAAGAAAAATTTACAGTGATGAACAACTGTTGAGAATTTGACTGTTTTTGAGACTTTTGAGTGAGCGAGTGTGAGGGCATTGGAAAGGTTTTGCGCCACGCGGGCGATGGACCGTCAAATGACGTGCAAAAATAAAGAGCAAAAAAAAAGGGATTAAATTATTTTTGGTATGTTTAATTGTTCTGGAATAATATAAATTGTACGCACTCGATGTGTGCGTTTAAATATTATCAAGTAGGTTTATTTTTAAAAATTTATATAAAAATATTTTTTAAATATATATATAAAGATATATCTTCGGTATTTATTTAAGCGTACATATATGTATGATGATTTAAACTTATTAAATAACATAATGTGTTTAGAAAAAATTGACAATGATGACTATGAGAAAGAGGCGTAGAGGGTCATCGTAAAAGTTTTAAAAAAGTATTTTTTTCTATTTATAGCTATTTATAAGTTGTTTTGTATGTTTGATTTTATTGTTTTTGCTAAATTACAATAGAAATATTTATCTATATATATATGTGTGTGTGTATATATACATTCCTCATTATATTGGGCGAATTACATTGACTACCCTTGAGTTTGGCTAATTTACGAAAATCTCCCTACTTTTTAAAAAATTATCAAAAACCCCCTAAGGTTTCAAAAATATGACAAACTTATGCAAATTTTCGAAAATACCCCTTCCCTTTTTTAGGGTGATTTACGCTGACCACCCTGATATTTGGTTAATTTACAAGAAACCCCCTATGGTTTTAAAAATTATCAAAACCCCCCCGAAGTTATACAAATATTACAACTAGCATCTATTTACGTTGATTTATTAACAATATTAAATCTTTTTTTTCTCCTCTGTAATATTGTTATTATAAAATTTTCATGTAATAGATTTAAAAAAAATTGTGATTGTTTATTCAAATAAATATTCTGAATTTAATGCATTAAATGTATCTACCAACACATCAAGTATGTTATATTATCGCTAATACGGATTAAATTTTAAGAGAAATGAGTTAGAGTCCTCAAGCTAAATAAAGTTTTCAAGTGCATTATTTAATTTCAATTTTTTATTTCAATCAATGTTTATATTTTTCATTTCACATAATGGATATATACGATGCATATAATTATATTTTTCTCAAATATAAATTTAGCACATATTACGCATATTTAGTATAAATTCATAACATTAAATTCGGAATATTTATTTGAATAAGTAATCACATTTTTTTTCCAAATCTATTAAATGAAAAAAATTTTAATAATAATATTACAGAGGAAAAAAAAAGAATTAATATTGTTGATAAGTCAACCTAAGTAGGTGCTAGTTGTAATATTAGTATAACCTCAGGGGATTTTTTGTAATTTTTAAAACCACAGGGGGTTTCTCGTAAATTAGCCTAATCTCATAGTGGTCAATGTAAATCACCCAAAAAAGGGGAAGGGGTATTTTCGAAAATTCGAATAAGTTTGTAATCTTTTTGAAACTTTAGGGGATTTTTGGTAATTTTTGAAAAAATAGGGAAATTTTTTGTAAATTAATCAAACCTCGGGGGTGGTCAGTGTAATTTTTCCTATTATATTTGAGTGCATGAATATGTATGATGATTTTAACTCGCTAAATAACATAATGTGTTTATAAAAAAATGAAAATGATCACTGTGAGGAAGAGACAGAAAGGATGTTCACAAAAGCTTTATTATTATTTTTTTTTATGATTTTAACTCACTAAATTATTTTGTATTTTTTTTCGTTTTACCGTTTTTGCTAATTTTCAACCAGAAAAACAAAATAAAAAAGTGGAAGCAATCCAAGTCCAACTTAAAACTGCTTCTTGATTTTTTTTGATAAGTATCTTGAAGTTTCTTTTTATACATTTAGAGCGTGTTTAGGGCAGCTATATATAAGCACTTTAGTGTTTTTTGCTAAAATAAGGCAGTTTTGAATGTTTGAATTTGAGCTAAAATTAATTGGAACAAAAGTATAAACTAAGAAATTGGGTGAAGACAACTTCAAACTTGTTATTGAGTTGAGAGTGTTTTATTTTACGAGGATGGGAACTAATTTGGGTGTCTACATTTCTAGCATTTCTGCTGGATACTTCCTACGAGCAGATATCCTGCATGCTCCAATTGTTGTAGTCATAGTCCGTGCCTCTATGTTTATGGTCTTTACTCATTTTTCATTTCCCTCAAACACAAAGTTATTGCCTTGGGCATTTGCTTTACTCGACTCTCTTCCTCGTGACATATTTTTTGGAGGGGCAAGTGAGAAATAAAAGTATTTTTTGAGAAGACAGAGTCTTGGACATGAGAGAAGATGATAAGAAGCTAATTATTCTCATAGTTGTGGTGATAAAGTGATTTTTTTTAATGGAATCCTGTTATTTGTGAAATTTTATAGTTTTTTTTCTCAAAACATTCAAGCAAATTTTTAAATGCTTCTCGTATTTATTTTCAAACACTTTTCACTTCTATCATTCAAAAATTTTCAACAATTTCAACTTTTTCAAAATTAAAAGCAAATTGAAACACACTCTAAAGCACTATTTCAACTTGTTTCAAATACCCAACACTATTTTTTTTTTTAAGTATTGCCTATTTTTGTTCAAATAAGTTTTATTTTTACTACTTTAGCTTTGTCTACAACTTTAACCTTTTTAATAGCAACAAAAATAAAAAGAGATGAAACGCGAGAATATAAAGAAATGAGAGAAGGGAAAAATATGATCCTTAATAGCGACGGCAACAGGGCAGGTTTCATCAAAACTGGGACCCGCCCCGCCGGGGATTTTTTTAGACCCGATAGACATGGTTTATATTTTTAAAATAAATAAAAAAATATTTTTTAAAGAAAAAATTATATTATTTCAACTTTATAAACATGAAAAAAATACTAGTACTACCAAAACACTAATTATTTTCAAATTTGTATGAAACACGTTTTAATTTTTAAAAAATTAAACATCGTTATCACATATTTATTTGCACATATTTTGAAATCATAATTTAATTATTAATGTTATATAATTATTTTTATACAAGAGTATCATATTTATTTGTTAAGTAACTATTTATATAATATATACTTTAATATATGAAATATATATGTATATTATATAAACTTACATAAAATAATAAATAAAAAATATCCAAAAATTACTAACGGAGTGGTTTCGGATTTTAAAATGAAGGCCCGGGACCCACCCCATTAGGGGCAGGTACAGGTTCGGGTTCTAACCCGAACCCATTGCCATCCCTAGTCGACTAATTCTTAAAGTTAATTATTTGCATTAATTGAATAAAATAATAGGTTTCATGAAAAACTCAAAACAATGAAGATGAAGAAATAATATACAACTTAATTTGACAAATATAGACTTTCTTGTTGAAGTTAATTTATGTAGTACATGTAAATATATATCAAACAAATACCTGAAAAATTAAAATCCACATATTTTCTTTTATTTTGTTGTCAAACACACTTTTAAAGACAAATAAAAGCAACATAATTTTTTAAATAAATACACACGCGCGCATACATATAAGCAAAAACGATTACATCCACCTTTTTCTTAATCAATAAGTGCTTTTTTCTTAATCATAAATACGGTATTTTATTTTCCTACTTCTACTAAAAATATGAATTGTGCTAAAAGATTGAATTATCGTCCAAGTTGTTTTTCCAAATTTATTTATTTTTTAAAATTCAATTATTGTTATTCACTTTTCCTTTCTAAGTAGTAAAAAATTCCTATTTTTACTACTCAATTATTTTTTAACTTTTTATGCAACTTAACTTTTTCAAAAGTCGAATCGTTTGCAAATAAATACCCTTAAATGTCTTATATTATCTTGCCTATTTTATATTTTACAAATTCATGATATATATATGCGTGTGTGTGTGTGCGCGTGCGTGCGTGTGTGATTTTGTTCCTATATTAAACGTGGAATGGAATATAAAAATGACAAATATGTGAATCTAAAAAAATAATAAATCCAAAATAAAATAGAAAAAATTAAATGTAAGTTTTAAAGTGTATCAAACTCTTACCAAAAAGAAAAAATAAGGCCCGGCCACCAACACTTGTTACTATCATATGCCCCTTTTTTGTTTTGTGCAAATTTGTCACACATTTTATTTTGTACTTTTTTTGTAGTCAAATTTATTTACTTACGCGTCAGGTTTAGTCAAAGTTCTCAATTAAATCAAAGCCCCCCCCCCCCCCCCCCAATCTTTTTGCATATCCCAACCCACGTCTCTGTCCCACCAAGCGCATTTCAAACCAATTTAATTAATCCATCTATTAATCATCCATTAATCATCCATATTTTTGTCAAAACAATTATGATTAACGCTGTTTAATATTTCCATTTATAAACTTTTGGAATTAATTAACTCAAGAAAATGCCTGGGCCACTTAATTTATGGGCAAATTTAGATTCAATAAACCACCATTAATGATAGATTGTAATATTGTATAGTAGTTTTGATAATTTTTAAATTAATTTTGCATGATTTTTAACAATTTTTATGAGGTGTGTGAGATGGAGATGAATGCTAGCACTTGCGATTATGAATTATATTTGACCATTGGTGGCATTGTGCTGACAAATCAAATTATTTCTTCTATTGTTTATTCAAATACTATGTATATTCGTGGCTGACTACAGAAATTTGTATATGATACGTTGAGGGTGGTAAGATGTTGTTAGTATTATTTATTTGTTATTAAAAATAAAAAATGCTAAAAACTTCTTAAAAATAATTTTACATTAAAAAAAATCTATAAATTTAATTTTCAATATAAATATTTTGTTCACAAATTTTTTTCATTTTTTTTGTATCGAGATATATTACAATTATATATCAATTACATCAATAATGCCCAATAAAAAAATAAACGATTATAATCTACTATTGCCAATTATCAAACATATAAAATAAATACAAATGAACTAATATAAAATAGAAAAAAATTAATATACAACTAGAAAAATATCCATATTTACAAAAAATCCAACCTACAATATAAAGTTATGGATATCTATTTTACCGATAAGGCAAGGCCTCGCCAGAACAATTTTTTTTCATTTCAAAAATGTCATTTATTCATTTATATAAAATTTTCTAATGGTTTTGTGAATAGAACAAAAAATAAATTCATAGTTTTTAGATATAAGTTATTAATAAACTCCACTAAACTCATTTGATTAGCATGGTGCTTATAGCTTATAAGCTATAATCACGTTCCCATAATTATTGGTGCAATCTGTAAAACTTTGCCAACTGTGAAGTTTGGCAAGAGTAAAGGCACCGCAATAAAGAAGGCGCAAAAACCCAAAAAATTTTCAGAGGCACAAAAACACGCACAACACACACCAAAAAAGAAACAATTTGCTATTCTTATATAAAAATCCAAATCAAAATCTCCAAATTCTCTAGAACCCACCACCCAGAAAAAGCTCAAAAGGATTCATTCATTTATATGCCAGTAATTCATATATATCTATATATTTTCACATGGATTTCAAGTACTTGAGCTAAGAAACAAAAATTTATTCAAACAAATTTCAAATGGGTCCATCTCAATCTCTGACTTTCTCTCTCATCCTCGCAGTGTTTGCCATCCATGGCGGCTCCTCATCCGACTACACATCCCTAGTTTTCAAGGGCTGCGCCGACCAAGATTTCAGTGGGATTTACAAGCAAACGCTCAAGAGCCTCCTCGACAGTCTGACCGCCCAGTCCTCCGCCGCCAAGTTCTACAAAACTACCGCCGGCGACGGCGCTTCCGCCATCAGCGGCCTCTTCCAATGCAGGGGCGACCTCTCGAACGACGACTGCAACCGCTGCGTTGAAAAAACCCCATCCATGGCGGAGAAGCTTTGCGGGGAAGCCGTAGCCGTGAGAGTCCAGCTCAATGGGTGCTATCTGAGGTACGAGATCTCCGGGTTCCGGCAGGCGAGTGAGACCGAGTTGCTGTACAAGGTGTGCGGATCGAATCAGGCGAGTGGGGACGGGTTCGGCGACCGATTGGACGCGGCGTTGGGGGAAATAGTGAAGGGTTTGGAGAGCGGGAACGGCAGCAGCAGCGGCGGCGGGGGGTTTTACGCCGGCGGGTATCAGTCGGTGTACGTGTTGGGTCAGTGTGAAGGTGATTTAAGCGGCGGGGAGTGTGTGAACTGTGTGAAAAACGCTGTGGATAGGGCTAAGTCTGAATGTGGGAGCTCGATTTCGGCACGGATACATCTTCAGGAATGTTACATCAGCTACACTTATTACCCCAATGGGGTTCCCAATAATCAGCAATCACTCTCCTCATCATCAGGTAATATATATATATATATATAGAGAGAGAGAGAGAGAGAGAGAGATACCTATATATATATAGAGAGAGAAATAAAAAGAAAAAAAAAAGGAAAATAGATAGAATTAATGACCATATAATTTAATTTTGTTGTATTTTTGTATTTTTGTTTGACATTAATATTTCATATTATGGGATGAAGGGGAAATTCAAGCCGCAACCATATTCTATCGTGTCAAGATTAATTACAAGGCGAGTGTATTACATTAGTTACGTCTTTTGTGTATCTTTAGGAGAGAGTGATCAATCGAGTAACAAGTGTAATTACATTTATCTTGTGATTTTACGGATGTGGCCAAGACGGCAGGTATGTGTTTCGTGGGAAATTCTTGCTCGTACCAGTTTCCCCGTACCAAAATTACTCACGTAGTGAGTGGTTCACATTTGTTGTTTAATTGGTATGTATTTTGGGGAGAGTGACCAATCATATGATAAGTATTTTAACACTTACTACGGGATTGATTGGATGTAGTCAAACCAAATTTGGACTAAAATTTTTCGTATTTCACACACACCCACATATGTGTGTGTTTTGTGTGTGTATTTGTGTCAAGTTTTTGATTTTGTGTCAGTGGTTTTTGACTGGTTGAAGGGAGAGGGAGAAATACACAGAAGACAGTGGCTATAGTGCTGGGAGGACTTGTGGGCTTGGGGCTGCTAATGGCTTTTGTGTTGTTTGCAAAATCAACCTTCAAGAAAAAGACTCATACTTACAAGTATGGTGGATAGAGGTTAGTCTCATTATACTTACAAATATAATTTTCAATATATATATATATATATAAATGACTTTTAGATCATTATTATTATTATTATCATTATTATTATTATTATTATTATTTTGGTTACATTGTATATTGAGACTGAGCCAAGAGATGATTGAAATTAAAGGGCCGGCACCCTTGCTTGTTAATCATTTAGATCTACATTTTATATGTCCGGTTTTCTTGAAATCTAAAATTTGAAGCTCTAAAACAATAGAACTGTCTTTTATATTTGAATAATTATAGTGAATCTCGCCCCCCTTCTCCAAATAAAAATTCATGGCGCCGTCCCTAATTATATATAATGGCATAAAAAATACCAGTATCTTGTTTTATTACATTATTAATGTGGTGATTTACCATATAGTTAAAATATGGGTAATAAAATTTTTCCAATGATTTAATGTGGTGTTTCTTGGCAGGGGCAGAGATGTCATTTCCTAAACAACATATGGAGAAGTTTTGAGGTGGTTTTCGGGATTAGTAGATAACACTTCATTGGGGCCTGTATAAAAGGGTAAAAAAAGATTGGCTTTTTCACTTTTGTTATAGATATATATATATATATATATATATATATATTAGTTTTCTTCATTTCCAAGTATTCATATTGTGATTCCTTTTTTATCTTTCTTTTTTGAGTCACCAAAATTAAGAGATGTCAATTTCACTAAGAATGATTGTAGGCATTAGTGTTTAAAAATGGCCCTTTTTTCTTAAAGTTGGTGACATGAATGTATATCCACAATTTGTAACATTTTTTGAAAGATGAGTGAATTATTGAGTAGTTTGCTTTATATCAAATAGTTGAGTTCACTTTGTACCGATATTAAAAAAAGCAAATAATTGTTGTCTCTTTATGTGGAAAGAGAAAAACATTTAAAAGCTGCAAAATCCTCAATTTGTTTTTTTAATCTCATGAGTGTGCTTAGAGTTTGTTTGGTTGTGCTTGTTTTAGAATATAAATACTTATTTTTTTGTGAAAAAGCATTTCAGAACAAAAATATATATATATTTTGATGGGTTTTTAGAAAAAAAAAAAAAAAACAAAAGCCAGCAAAAAACAAAAAAAAAAAAGGAGTTTTTTTAATAAGCTGTCTAAAGCAATTCCAACTAAAAATAAGTTTTAGATTATTAATTATTATATCTAAACTAAAATTTCTTAATTGTTTTTTAAATCTCTACTGTTAAAAGCATTGCTCGGAATTTTTTTTTTTTTTTAAATCTTTCAAAATGAGCCCTTAACAATGCTTGTGACTTGTGAGTTGTGTTTGATTTTATTTTGAAAGTATTGTTTGAAAATCGTAAAACCCAAAATGTAGCTTTGTGAGTAGGTCAAATTTGGATCGAATCAGGATAATTTGTGCTCGATTTAATTAGTCCTTTTGATATTTGAATATGGTTTAAACTTATGTGGATCTTAAGTTCTACTTTTATTTTTTTTTTTAAAATCTTAATATCAATAAACAATAGCTAAAAGTTCAAATCAAATGCCCTATAAAAAATTTTAGTATTTCATGTAAAAGTAAAATTAACAAAGTAGAAACTGTAAAAAAAAAAAAAAGCAAAGTAGAAAACATTTTAGAATGTTGAGAAAAAAGTTTGCTTTATCTTGATTAGAAAATACCCCAAAATAAATCATAATGCAATTGGTTATAAGTCATATGTCTAATCCACTTATTTCATATTATAAATATTTATTATGAAATATGATGGACTAAGTATCTTATTATGTTCAATAATTTAAAATTTAGATCATATTCGAATCGGATTCGAATCAAATACTATAATATTAACACTTCTTCCATATTTGTTGTGTTGTTTTGTGTGTGTGAATTATCTTGAAAATTAGTAGAAGATGCGTGATTTTATATCTTCCCTTCAAACCTTATCCAACTATTTCCAATATTCGGTCACTTATTTTATGATTACATAAATTCGTCTTCAAAGAGCGTCACATTCAAACTATAATATACATATATGCTAAAAAAGCAAATCAAATATTTTTTTGTTTTTCTAAGTTGTTGCTTGCACTACTAGTCATCTTCTACCTCAAAGCCAATTAGCATTTTACAGCCGTCAATATACCATCGCACTTTCGCTTTCAAGCACTTCTCCAAGTATTTTAATTAAATTGAGAGAGAGAGAGAGAGAGAGAGAGAGAGAGAGAGAGTACTAAACCAACATACATTCTCTTTTGAGTATTAATTTTTGTGTGAAAATGAAATTTTAATTGGATGAGAGAGAGAGAGAGAGAGAGAGAGAGAGTGAGTACTAAACCAACATACGTTCTCTTTTGAGTATTAGTTTTTATGTGAAAATGAAATTTTAATTGGATGAAGTGTTTATATATAGGATTGGGTGATGCAGTGAACAAAGAATGAATTGTCTCGTAATTAAAATATAGGGTAAATTACCTTTGCACCCCTTTAAATATATTATAATTATAAATAATCTATGTGGGTTTATAAATTATAAATACATCTAGGGTGTATATTAGCTTTACAAAATTTATTTTTTATTGACATGGGATATAATTGCTAGTTATGTTTTTTGGGGGATTTGGAGATGGGATTGGCATGACTTTGACAAGTTCAGGATGTGGAATTTATATATGAAGTCAATTAAAAAAAAAAGTAGTGGTGATTTTAGATTATGTATAATAATGCTCGATGGTGATTGTGATAGTGTGAAGTAAAATTACTCTGTCATGATTGATGAAGTCACAAAATTAATTGAAGGATTTTGTCAGGTTGACTTGACGATGTGCATATCTTGTTAGTTGGAATTACTATTATGGATGTGAGAAATATATCTTTTGTCATTTATATTAATGTTTACAATACTCAAGGGGGTATTTGTAATTTCTAAAATAATATGAATCATTTTGTAATTACATTGTACATTGAGATTGTAGATGTAATTTGTCTTGAAATATATGTGCACACACAAATATATATATATATATATATATATATTCCTATTTCCTTCTCTCCCTCCTTCTCTCGTATTTTTTTCCTAAAGAGATCGGCGAGAGGGGGGAAAATTCTTACATGGTTAGGGTGTTTGGATCTCATCCATGTACTAAATGGTAATACGTTGTTGAATCTAAATTATTTGGTGTATAAAATATGTAGTTGAATTTGAATCATTTAGTACATACATCTGATCCATAGAAAAATTCCTACTAGACTGAGGGATGCATTTGCAATTAAAATGGTGGGCAAAAAAACGATTAAATGAGAATAAGCCTATTTGTGCAGTGAAAAAGTACCCAATCAACCAAGCTGTTGGGCCCCAAACACTAACAGCATCCAGAAAAAAAGTTATTAAAAAACACACAAAATCAAGGAATCAATTAATGTTTTCAATTTCTACGTTACACACAATCAAGGAATCATTCACATTTTATCGCTCCTTATGTGACTATACCGCTTCCAAGGGTTAAAAGTACTTACCATCTCGATATTTACGATGTACTCACTATTTACCACCATTTTCCCTATAATTGTTGTTCTTATTTGATTCTAATTCTTATTTTTATATGGGCCGACTTGATTGTTGAAGGATTTACAAGGATAAAATTTTGGTAGTTTTACATTTTGTTCACGTTGCTGGCTAAAATGTCATATTTATTAAATATACCTTAGTTCAAATTAACACACATGCAATTACTTGAAAGTTTACATGTCAAAAATAATGAGGATCAAGAAAAATATATCCCTTTTAAGATATTTTAGAAAAACGTTGATCGTTACTATATATATATATGTACATATTTTCTTCAAATACTCGGTAGTATATCGACTTTTTATCATAAAATATAATTATTGTATTAACACAAATACATGTATTCAACGTTCACATCCTAAAATTATTATTTTAACGAGGTGTATGTTTTGTAATCCTTATCCAACCATAATGAAATTTTATCAAAATATAAACATTTTAAGTTGATATAAAATATAAATAATCCAATATCTGATTGTAACGTCGTATCTATTCATTTAGAGGTCTTTCAACCAATTATCAGTTGATCTAATGAAATGAGATGTTCGATTTTTTAAATAATATTCAATATCCGAATTTTATAATTGTGAATTGAATAATTGAATTAGATCTCTTATATACCGCTCAATATTTGAATTCTATAATTGTGAATTGGCTAATTGAAATAGAAGGATCAATTTAATGGATATTTATAGTATTCGATTCAAATAAACTGCAAATCGAAATCGGATGTATAAGATCAAATAATTTTTTTTTTTCCTATAGGCCTTCAAAACTTACCATTTTAGTTAAAAATATCCACAAAATTTCACCTCTCTAAACTTACCTAAATTCGCTCGACAAAATATTTACCCGAGATTTACTCTTCCTGACAGTCGCAATCAACAGAATCATCAGACCCGTTGAAACTAAACCTCGCGTACGGCCACGATCTTGTCGTCATCAAAAACCGCCACGCAATGGCAACGTAACGCCGAAATGGGGAAGTAAAGCAATTTAGGAAAACAAAATTAATTGAATTTCATCTCACGTTTCTAAATCTCCCCTCACTCTCTCTCTCTCATCGGTTTCTCTCTCTAGACACAGAAATTTCTCTGTTCTGAGTTGTTTTCTCTCTCTTGTTGACGAACAATTATTTAGAGAAACAGTGAATTCACAGCAACTTCACTGCTCGATAAATTTGTTTTACTACTCGGAATTTGAATAAGAGCTCTGGATTTAGGGTTTTAGTCCCGAGATCGGGGGAAGAATGGAGAATCAGTATTCGAAAAGGGTCGCCGCAACTCAGGTAATCCAGCATTTACTTCTGTGATTTTGCGTGATTTAGCATACGGATTAGTTCTTTGCTGTTTTTTCTTTTTATTGTTTTGTGAATTGATTGTGGCTTTGGGGATTATTAGGTTGGCTCGTACTTCGTTCAGCAGTACTATCAAGTGTTTCAACAGCAGAGGGAGTATGTGCATCAGTTCTACAACGAGTCGAGCTCTATAACTAGAGTTGATGGAGAAATCAGCCATTCTGCGTCTGATATGGTGGTAATGGCATTTTCCCCTTTGATTTCACAGCATAGTTATTGCTTTTGGCTTTGTGTTTTTTAATTGAGATGGGGATTAAGTTGATAATTAATCTTAATTTTTAGAGATTAGAAATCAGGTGATGATTTTGATAAGGTTGCGATTGTGTTGTTGTTGTTGGTGGTGTTGGTGTGTGCGCTTGAAAAAATGTTTATTTATTGGTCGTGATTAGTTGTTATTAGTCTATTTAGCATAGCCTAATATGATTTTGGTGTATGCTTTATCTGCAAATTATGTCTCGCCTTATATTTGTCAAGGACCAAGGACCTTTCTGCTTACGCCACTCGTAGCAACGAGTGCAATGCACAAGTGAGATTTCTTTTTCCTATTTTCAGCTAATGGCTTTTTCACTGGACAGATTTTTTTTCTTTTTCAAATTGCTATGGTCTTCAGGGCCCATATCCGAGCAGCTATCTGGCTTTTTATATGATGCTGCGCTGCAATTTGTATGCTGGACTTCTGGATTCTATTAAATGATTGAAAAATGCATAAAATCAAGTTTGTAATTGATAGATACTCAAATGTATGCCTTTTAATGCAGGAAATTCATCAACTACTCATGTCACTAAGTTTCACTGCAATTGAGATCAAGACAATAAATTCCCTTGAGTCGTGGAATGGAGGTGTTCTTGTGGTTGTTTCTGGCTCTGTCAAATCAAGAGATTTCAGTGGTTGGAGGAAATTTGTGCAGACTTTCTTCCTTGCTCCACAAGAGAAAGGCTATTTTGTTTTAAATGATATGTTCCATTTTGCTGATGATGAGGTGGCCCTCCAACCTACTCCAGCAGCAGCACAGGAACAGAACGTTGATTATCAGCCAACTATTTCTACTCATCTTTCCGATCCATCAGGTATGGTTGATTGATCTCTTGATCTTTTCATGTTTACAAGGGTGTTTTGTTGTACAGCCAATTTAATACTCGTCACTTGTCAGTAAGGGGCTCTTGCAGTGGACTTATCCAAATACTTTATCAACATTGATTTCATTTTTCGCACCAAAACACAATTAAATCCACCACCAATTTTAACTTGCAGCAAATTTATGGGTGCAAATTCTTGGAGTTAGATTGCCATGTTCTTTGGGTAAAGTAGGTCTGGAATTCTCTTATCAACTGTTGTAAATTTTCACAGACACAAATGCATCTTTTGTAACACTCAGAAACACCTATAGGGAGAACGAAATTGGCATAGGCCTGGAAGCCGCACTCCTAAAGCTAGCTTCGAAGACTAGACACAGTCAACACAGAGATTCAACTTAAGAGAGAGAAAGGAACAAACTGAACATTCACTGAAAATGGCGATGAAAATCTATTTACAGAGAGATTAGGGTATTTATACCCAGCAATTAACTAATCAGGTGAAAACAACTAAACTAACTTGGATCAGGCTAGCAACTTTGGTTATTTCTAATAGAAAACGTAATGTGTAGATCACACGTTTTTTTACTTAAAGAAAACGTAATACTAATCCCAACTAAGCTAAAGTCGCTTTTGCCCTTCTCCACACGCTTCTTGGATGGAACACTCCTTTCTTAATAAAATGTGACTTTACTTGTGACTCGTCCTTCTAGCTTTAACAACTTCAGACTTGAAATATTATTTCTTCCTCATCTCGCTCTCACCATGGTAATCACCCCCACTCCTGAATTCACAATCCTGCAACAAAAGTGTTGGCAAATTTTGATCTTTACATCTTCCCCCAAATTTAACTTAAAAGCGGATATCTAAAAAGGCAAATAATAAATTTCGCGAAGATCTAAAATTTCTCTGGATAGACTAGGCAGCAAATTTCGTTATATGATGTCTAGGTATCCATTTTGTCATAGCTGTGTGTTATATGAATACATGAATGCAAAATGTACTGTCTAGAGATATACTAGCAAGCAATTAAGCTAATCAATATGCATTCAGGTGACATCTTACTAGTACATGGTGTAGATTATGTATGTGAACATGTGTGTTCATTATCACATCTAATGTAGGTGTGAAACTCTGTAATATGACTTCATAGTTGTGGTTTTGTGGACTCTTATCTTTTTCAAGCGTAGATGCCTGGTCCATGGAGATAATGGGTACCCAGTGCTGTAATGGTTTCTAAAAGAGTTTGTTCTATAGCAGTGTCTGACTATGCCGTGGAAGAGGCAGCGGGTGAGTATGATAGTTCAATTCATATTCAAAGTGATGATCCAGTTCAAGAGTACAATTATCATGAGCATCAGCAACATGAAGCTGAGCCTGAGGTCGAGCCAGAGCATGAGGTAGAGGCTGTTGGACTAGAAGATGAAACTCCTTTTGAAGAACCAAGTACCTTGCATCAAAGTACAGTAACTACGGCGCAAGAACCTCAGGTTTCCATGGAAGAACCTATTGGAGAACCTGGGAAGCTGACCTATGCTTCTATAGTAAGCATCGTTCTGGTTGAGCTAGTACGAAAAATTATGATATGACATAATTTTTCTATCATGTGAAAGTTTTCTTAATATCTGTTGCCATTTGGCGAATAATTGCTGAAAGATAATATAATGAACTTAAGAGAAGATTAGTCAGCTGTCAAGTACTCCGAGTAATATTAGCTCAACTATGGATTGTATATGGCTATATCTCCTATACATATATCTGAAGAAAAGTGGGGGAAAAAAAGATAGTACACGTGGTTGAAATAGACTATAAACTAAGAACAACTCAAGCATTAAGGTGGTTTTTGTCCTTCAAAAGTCCACTGGATGTGCTTCCTCCAAGCTTAGGAATTTCCGTATGTTGATCTCCTTCACTTACCTAATTTTTCTCTTTACAATTTTTACCTGTAGTGAAATTATTCTTTCAATACACGTGCCCCATAGAAGATATAGGGTAGTTTTGTCGTAACATATCTAATTTTCTTCTTTCATGCTAATTGCCATGATAAACTGCTTTATGTGTGTACTCTCTGACTGGTTCTCTCTCCTTGGATCTCCTCGTTGTGGGTTACAATCCATTCTCGATTCAAAAGTTGCGGGCTAAAGGAAAATCTCCACCTTCAATAAGTTCTCAACCAACTTTCACGCAGAGGCCAACAGATGCAGACTGGAACCAAGTGTCGCAGCCATTGCAGCAGAATACCACCCCAAATCTACCAAAATCTGGTGTGGACGTTGTGGAAGAAGACTTATCGGTGCAGGAAGGTAAAGGCTGACAATTTTTGCTTTGGTTAATGCATTTGTTTATGAGCTTAGATGTTTGAATGCGGCATTATGTTTATTAGAAGTATTTCCAAAAGCATCAGATATCTGCCCTTCTGCATGTTCTGCAAGTCTGTTTACCTGTGTTTGCTGGTTGGTAACTATTGAGGATTTCTTCCACCGACCCGCTTTTGTCCCCAGTTAGATTTGAAAGATGACAAATGTCTAGGTCTATATTTAATGGATATATATATGCTTTTGATGCTTATTATTTATTGTCATTTGTGCCCTTGTTAAGAAGCACCTTGATCAATGATCATCCAGGCATCAATATGTTTCTATCAATTATTTTTCTCAGGAGAATCAAAATCTGTCTATGTGAGGAATTTGCCTTCAACTGTGACCAGCCTTGAAATTCTTCATGAGTTCAAACATTTTGGGAAAATCAAGCAAGATGGGGTCTTCTTGAAGAATCGCATGGTCCATTTCCTTTCTAATTATCTTTAGCAAGTGTTCATTTTGTATGCTTGTGTAGTCTCTGAGTCTGCTTGTGGTGGCCAGGATACTGGTGTCTGCTTTGCCTTTGTTGAGTTTGAAGATGTTCAGAGTGTTCAGAATGCTATCCAGGTTTGAATTTTTTCCATTTGGTGAAAGGAAATGCTGATTCTTGCTTTTCAAAAGTTGGTAGTAAATGTCTAGCGACCAAGGTGTGAACTCTTCAAGCATCAATTTTCACTGCACTCTACAACTTTCCCTTTCTTAGCAAATCTGTATATTACTATTGATATGTTCTCCAACTTTTGGATGAATTCAGTCAATGAGTTTGTTTGGTGTCTCGATCCAGAAGCTCACAAAAATATTGAAGGCTGATGGGAATTTTCATGCCTTTCCTGTAGTGAATTATCATTTTTTATATGTGCTAGTAAATGTTGATTCTTGGTTTTCAAAAGTTGTAGTAAATGTCTAGTGATCAAGGTGTGAACTCTTCAAGCATCAATTTTCACTGCACTTTACAACTTTCCCTTACTTAACAAATCTGTATATTACTATTGATACGTTCTGCAACTTTTGGATGAATTCAGTCAGTGAGTTTGTTTGGTGTCTCGATCCTGAAGCTCACAGAAAATATTGAAGGCTGATGGGAATTTCATGCCATTCCCGTAGTGAATTATCATTTTGTATATGTGCTTATCTTTTAGCTAAACCTATCGTGGATGGGCTGTGCATGGTCTTGTGAGATGTTCATTTAGTGTTGAGATTAGCCCTGGAGAATGTGCTGATTGCTTTCACTTGAATCCCTGTCTTTCTATTTTCCGATGTTCTGTTAAGCCGTTATTATTGTTTTTGGTATGCAAAGGCATCTCCAATTCAATTGGCTGGAAGGAAAGTGTACATTGAGGAGAGAAGACCTAACGCTGGTGCTTCTCGTGGTGGAAGTACGTATTTCACCCTACCTTTGCTTATATTACAAAAGTTGCACCGCACCCCCACCCACGCCCCCCCCCCCCGGCCCCCTCCGGGGGTCTTTTCTCCTTATTCTATGAAGTTTCATGTTGCAGATCTGATTACATTGAACAGTGTAAGTCTTACCTTTTCTGAGATATAATATAGGGTGTTCTTCCCCAAATTTTGGTTTTTGAACACTTATCTTGTGCTTGGACCATGGGATCGGGGCACAGAGTACTACCGATTGAAGTTACAAAAGAAAAATTCCTTATGTTTTCCTATAATCCAAGGACCAAACGCATGGCGTGTTAATGACGGGATGGAACATAAACTTTTTAGATTCTTTTTGGTCTTTCAAGAGAATGAATTCTGGAGATGTTATTGTCCTATGCTGACATAACTGGTCTTGATTAGGAAGTGGAGGACGAGGCAGAGGAGGCCGTGGTGGTAGGACATCCGGATGGGGAACCGAGCCAAATGGCAGTAACAGCAGAAGAGTTGGAGCTAATGGTTTCCGTGGCAATTGATGGTAAATACCTAGAGTGCCTAGTCATGATGCTGTAACTGATGTTTTTTGTAATGAAGCAAACGCTTCCTTTTTCTGTTCTCAAATGGAAACTTCTGTGGAGGGATATAATCTTATCTGAGTGCTTTTTCTTGTTCAATTTTGCTCACTTTATCTGATACTCTCTCTTCCCCTTTCTGTTCTTTTTCTTTTTTTGGTTGGGGAGAGGGGGGTTTGGTTCTTGTTATGTGAGAAATTTTTTGCTGTGGTCTATGTGAAATCATATGGATTTGTATTATGTGTGGGAAACTATTTCTCTGTTCAGTGCATATAGTCTCGAGTTATTCTACTAGCTTTCGTAGTTGTCCGAGTACTAAGTATGTTTTTCTTGGTGGTGTGAGATTCCTTGTCAATTTCATTTTGAGCTTGTCTCTCCCTTCCATCTCTCTCTCTCTCTCTCTCTGTCTCTGTGATAATTTGAGGTTGCCGTTCTGCACAGTTGTAAATTTAATCACTTCTGGAAATATGAAGCTGTTGTAAAATACTCTATTAATGAAATTGTGGACACAATTTTCAGAAGGTACAAGATGGGTTGGTGAGGTGTGAAAACTTTTCCCGATAGTAGTATTTGAGTGTGGGTAAGTGGTGGTGGTGATTGAAGGGGACAGCCAACGGCCACTCTGTCCCCTCGTCGCCGTACAGCGTCATTTACTCTTTAGATGAAGGTCTCCACCGCCCCATACGAAGCAACAGCTATTTGTGTTTGTGTGTGTGTGTATTTTATAATTAGGATGCGTGTGTGTGTGTGTGTGTGTGTGTGTGTTATATTCCTAGCTAATGATTTATACTTGACCAGGGAATATATATATATATATGTGTGTGTGCGTGCGTGTGTGTGTATTTTATATTGCTAGATAATGATTTACACTTTGACCAGGTAAAAGTGTAAAACCAGTTCGAGTGTGTGTGTGGGGACTTTCGTGGTATTGCAGGCTTGAGTGCATTTGAGGAAAAAAAAATTGAGATCTTATTTGGATAATTTTGAATCATGCTGAATTTTAAATTGAATTAGTTAAAATTATTCTCGAAGTATGTAAGGCTTGAAGAAAAGTTAAAAGGAAAAAGTGAATTTGTTAAAATTAAATTTCGTCATCAACTTTTAGCGATTGGTATCATGCAGTTGAAATTCATCCAAAAGAAATCCATAAAACTCATAATGTCTTTAATATTTAAATTTCTCACCATTTATTCTTCGATTTTGGAGAGTTGTAATAATAAACACTTTGATTTTATTATTCATTATAGTTTTCTTTTGCCATTTGATAATAGCTAGTATAGGGTTGCCAATTGTATTGAACTCTAAATTCAAAAAGTTCTTCAATAAATTGGGTGTATTGAGTTACAAAACACACCTAATGAGATAAATTTAATTATGTTTTGTATGTATTTTACTGAAAAAATGAGGTTTGGTCACACTTGAATCATTGGGTACATATCTGAAACTCGTATATGATAATTTCTGTAGGTTTAGAGGGAATTGTTTATGTTATTCAGTTAGATAGTGTTTAATTTGTATTTTTATTTGTAGAACTTAAATATAATAGTCTTAGAAGTGTGAAAAAAAAATAAAATTATTATGCAAGAACATCTAATGAACCGGTTCAGAGGTTGATGGGTGAGGTGTTAATGTTGTGGTCCCCACACATTGTCGGCTTGTCTCTTAGCGTAAAGTCTGTCTTGTCCCCACCATCCCTCTTCTAGACGAGTACGACTGTTCCCTTCACAACAACTTTCAATTTTTCACGGTATTTTCAACTCTCTCTCTCTCTCTCTCTCTCTCTCTCTCATCTTTTATTTTCTTTTTATAGTTAATCATAGTTTTCCAATTGATTGGGTATTGTTTACATAGGTTTGTAAAGGTTTCTGTCCTTTGTGAAATAGATTTGAGCTTTCAAGATTAATAGATGATATGTATTCACTTATTATGTAAAATTGTTGTATTCATTGTTGAACTATTGAAAGTTCTTTGGTAGACAATACAAAAAGATATCTTTTAGGTATATCTTGTTTAGGAAAACTTGTAGTATAATTTATATTTGGGGAAAAAAGGTGATGAATTACGAAATAAATAGAATAAGTTTATGTGTATACTTAAGTGTATGTTATTTTCATAAAATATAGTAAATACTTTGGAAAAAAAAGGTAAATTATGTCTATACTTCGTGAGGTATAGTATAATTATAAAATTATATCTCTTATTTTTAAAATAACTAATAATCCCATAAAGTTTAGAGCCTTCTTGTAAATATTAATATAGATGTTCAAAAGTAATTTTTTTGCAACCATAATAGTTAATCCAATCTCAAGAGATGTACCTCGTCGAACGTCACAAAATCATTCAATCAATTTTGTTATTTTATTAATTTTTGCGAAATAATTTTACTTTATACCACCATCGGTTATCACTATCTACCATTTGCATTCCGATATTACCATTATTTTTTAAAATTAACTTAATATATAAATTTTATATTTTGAACTTGTCAATATAATGTAGCCCTCATCTCAAAATTGAACTGAAAATATCATAAATACAATCCGTAATTATATACTATCCTTAAAAATGATAAATTTTATTAAGTTGATATATATTTTAATAGACATTTATAATTTTTAGAATTACAAAAATATTTATAATTATATTATATTTTAAAGGGTGTAGGCATAATTAATATATATATATTTATTTAAAAAAGAGACAAACTAAAAGATCCAGCTATGACAGTGCAGTTGCCTAAATAAGAAGGCAAAGTAAAAGTTAAAAACAGAGTATTTAGTTCATTCTTGTTTGGTACATTAACAGCAAAAACAAAAACAGTAATACAAATGTGGGTCCCGCTTTAGGAGAAATCTATGATGTTGTTGAGGCGCACAAAGCCGACACAGGGGCCCCGCATTCCTCAACGCCAAACCCCAAAAGAAAACCCCCAAATTAAACCCACCGTTAACCATTTCATTGTTGCTCTGTTTCAATTCTCCCTATTTTTTCCCCTGATTTTTTTTTACTGAAAAATTGAATCTTTGATGCAAGAAACGGGCTTTTCCGGCGGCGGCGGGGTGAATTCATGTGGGTCGATGTCGACTCTGTCGGAGGAGGATTCTTGTTCGTACCCTGATGAGGCAGAGCTGGAGTTGGGCCTTGGGCTGAGTCTTGGCGGCGGTGGTGGAAGTGCTAGGTCCGTGGCGGCGGGCGGCGGAGGTTCTGGGGATCGGTATGCAAGAATCTTGACGGCTAACGATTTTCCTTCGGGGGTTTCTACTAAAGCTTCCTCTTCTTCTTCTTCTTCTTCATCATCATGTTCTTCTCCTGTTAATAATAATGGCTCTTGTGGCACGAAAAGAACTGCTGAGCCCTCTTCCCCTCCCGGCCGTTCTGCAGTCAGGTGTGCGTGCGTGCGTGCGTGTGTGTGTGTGAGATTTTCATCTGCTAGGTTTTGAGTTTTATTGCCTATCGAAGATTGGTGTTTTATTGCTTCTATTGATTTCATTTTTAATTTTCTTGGTTTATTGGGCATCCTATGTGATGTGGTTTGGTCTTGATCCGTTATTATTGCTGCAATTTTGGAGACTTGATGTTTAGGAGCCAATTTCCTTTCTTAACTTGGTTGCCCTCTTTACATTTAATGTGAATCTACTGATTTGGTGCTTGCATTATCCCTTTTGGCTTTCAATTCTTCTCCCTATCCCCAATCTAAAAGCATTTGTTTATGATTCAAATATGTTCATAAATCACTGGCGATACATCTTAGTACACTTTCCATTGCATAAGTGTCTCTCAATCAAAGCAACCGTTTTGAGAAACCAAAGGAGTCTTAAACCGATTGAAGCCCATTGAAAAATGTCTACATTAGACGAAAACAGTGAACTTTGATTATAAGGGATTAAACCAGAAATTTTAAATTAGGTGGACTACTTTGAATATTTGAAAAATATAAAGGGGCATTTTGACCATTTTGGAATCTGAATCGCTGAAAAAGAAAAAGAAAGAGATTGGGAGGGGATCTAGTTTTGCACTTTGACGAAAATATGCGTAAAAGTTTGCTGCAGATACGTAGGGGGAGAGTAGATAATTTTGCAGCCATTTGTGATTGTTGAGGAAGGACTGGTTCTATTTAGTGTGACTAATGCTCCAATTCAATGATCCGTGCTGTTAAAAACGAGCTTTTAGTTTGCAGTCTGTTTATATCTTTTAAAGCTTTCTGGTTTTTGTTTGTATGTATGTATATTTTTCTGTTCCTCGCAATAAGAATCAGAATATCAATTTATATTTTTCGTATAGAAAACCATAACTCTGTTTAATTGTAGATCAGATGCAATTTAATCGTTTTATGTTATTTTATTGTTATTTTTTCAATATTCTTATGCGATTTATATTAGCAGTCAGGTTGTTGGATGGCCTCCTATCAGAGCTTACAGAATGAACAGTTTGATGAACCATGCAAAATACTCACCGGCCACTGAAGAGAGCATCTCGTCCTGTTGATATATGCAAAAGCGCAAGTCTTGGGGTGAACAAAAATGTCGCAAGGGAAACTAGAGGAACTGCGAAAACATGTTTGTTCGTAAAGGTGAACATGGATGGCATCCCAATTGGAAGAAAGGTAGATCTGAATGCTCATAGCTGCTACGAGACTTTAGCTCACATGCTCCATCACATGTTTAGACTCAGTGACGCAACACGTAAGTTTCTGCCCTCTTATTACTATTCCTGATAATTTTCTTGTAAAGATTTTAGTGTGTTGTGTTTGTCAGTGATGTCTTGAACTTTTAATAGCTTCTTTTCTTGTATATATGCATATATATGCAATGCACAAGTTAATGTGGAAATTCAATCCAATTCACAAACGTTTTCTAAAGTTTCATTTCCTTTTCTAGTGAGTCTTGACGGCTTAAGTATATTTTCAGCTAGTCGTAGTGATGGTTGCTTGCTTATTTAATTGGCTACTGATGTTGGTATGATTAGGGTCGGATCAATGTGTGATGGCTTGTACGGGACGACCTGTGAGATTGTTGGACGAGTCATCTGATTTTGTGCTAACTTATGAAGACAAAGAAGGAGATTGGATGCTTGTTGGAGATGTTCCTTGGGAGTATGTTGTCATTTTATCTTACAAACTTTTTTATCACTTTCACGAGATAGTTGTCTTTTTACTGACAGTGTCATGCATTTTGTTTTGTACCAGGATGTTTTTGAGCTCGGTTAGAAGACTGCGGATCAGGAGGACAGCTGAGGCTAATGGAATTGGTATGTACGCGTAAGATATATTGCTAAAACTTTTTTCTCCACACTTTGGGATATATATCTCTCTTTAATTTTGCACACGCATCGGCTGTGCTCTACCTTCTGGTTTTCAGTATGTGTAAATGCTCCTTTTTTCCTTCGTTTTTGTTCGCAGCATCTCACTAAAGAAACATGAGACAATTGAAAACTCATATAGAGATGATATTCCTAACGAGCACCGAAAACCCTATCCAAATAAAGATGCTAGACATCGCCAATGAATTTTGTCGAGGCAAATTCATGTCCTTTTTTCCTGAAATTTTTATATCTTCGTTATACTTTTTTGCCACATCAGCCTATCTCAGGGGGTGGGGGAGCAACCGTGTCTGAACGACGCTAATGTTATCTATACAATATAAGTATGAGATGTTCAGTTGTTTTGAGTTTTGGCTTTTTTGCTGCACCGCAAACTGGTAAATTTTTTGTGTTAATGAAAGAAAAAAAGTTGTCATCAATTTTTGTATTTCATTTTGTTGAAGAGGTGAGTTTGTTGAATGTCGAATGAAAATTTTGCCACGTAGTTGTTGTGGATCAAATTTGTTTGTAGCTTTTTATGTTCTTGAAATGTACTGATCTCTCATCTTGGTAAGATGATCTTCTTGTCATATACTATTTGGGGCTCCTGAGGAATTTTCATATTAGTTCCAGAAATGCTCCCCCCCACCTCCCGATGTATGCTGCTCTCTCTCTCTCCCTCTCCCCCCATGGTTTCCGATGAATGCTGCACCTCATTCGGTTCACGGGTTCATCATGTCAAGAATAAATAAAAATTTCATACATTGTCTTTGGATACATGTCAAAGAATACATTTATATGGAGCACTTTTCCACTAGTCCAAACAGGCCCTCAATCCTCAACGCCTAAAAATAGATTAAGGAGCTGACCTGTTCCATTGCAAGGACACAAATTATTAACTCTCTAAAAAGGGCGAATTTACAGTTACACCCATCTCAAACCTTAGGGGGGCAACTGTAATATTTGAAACAATACGGGTTAATTTTTGTAATTTTGCCAAGACCAAGGGGTTTTAGCTGCAATTTACCCTTCTAAAATTGGAAAAACAGAAAGGAAAAGAACAGAAAAAACACAAGCTATTGCCCCATAACAAACGCATACATCTCATCCCAGTTAGAGACGGTATAAAGAATATTAGACGTGCCGTCGCATTTTAATGTCCCATTTTCCGAAAGCCGTCTCTGTTTTGCTACCAAGCCAGAGAACAATGGCACAAAAGAAATGCCGAAACGGTTCGCGAGCCTCATCAAGCTTGCGCTTGAGCCGATGACGATGCCAATATCAGCTTCTAACAAGCAGAGCAAATCACCAACCGAACCTCCGATGTAAATTGTCACGGGTCTTGATCCGTACGGGCCGGGCTTGGTGACGTCGTTGAATGCTCGGAGCTTGTCCATCGGAGACTCCATTTTCGTGATCATATTGCCTGTGGATATGGATTCTTCGTATACTAAGTCGTTCGAATGTATGTTCACTGCATGCTCGTCCCCTGGTTAACCAAATGAGGGATTAGATCGAAAAGTTTACGACCAAATAAACCACTCTCATCTCTAATAGTTTAAGTTTTTAAATGAGATGAACGTTCAATATTTATATACATGTGTGTGTGCGTGTGCGTGTGCGTGCACGCATTCAGAAGCTTACCTGCTGAAAACGCAGACTTGATAATATCACCACACCAACAGTACGACAGCACATGAATATCCGTCGCCCGGTTCTTGCTTTCAAGAATGTCGTGAAAGAATTTCTTACAACCGTCTTGAAAAGTGAGGAGCTCGCTGGCCCTTCTTATGTCCGCTAGATTTAATCCTTTCAATACATTAGAATCGACCACCCTTGAAGTTGCCCTCTTCTCGATGTCCGATATTCGGTCCAGTGCTTTGCATAGACCTTCATAATCCAATCCTGCCACTACTATTTATAATGAAAAGCCAAAAAAAAAAAAAAAAGATAAATGTTAGCCGTTTTCAATAAACTACTATACGACAGAACTATGTGTAATTACACAAACCTCCCCTCTTGGTTTTCAGAATTACAAATACCCACCTCTGATTATCGAAATTTGACAAGAACTGTTACAATTAGTCACCAAACTTGCATGATGTCAGCAATATATATGTATGTGTGTGCGTGTGCATGTCTGTGCGAGTGCGTGTGTGCATGTATATATGTGTGTGTGTGTGTGTGTGTGTGTGTGTGTGTGTTAAGACGGAGAGAAATTACAGGGATGATATGGGAGATATTTGTAATTTCACATAGTTATGTGGGAGGACTTCATCACTAAAATGAAGTGTGACGGTGTTGCCGTATAATTCAACAAACCTCGGGGAGATTCACCGTTGCCTGTTTCAGTCGGGACAATGCTTTCTATACACTGTTGATACTCTTCCACATATTGGCTATAAATATCGCTCCACATTGTCCGGATATCGGCTGATGAAATCGAGGATGTTTGTCCTTCAGACACATTGTTGGCTCCTACTATTGCAAGCTCAGCTAGAAGGGCAGAGGAATCAACAGCAGTACATGTCAAGTCGAAATCACAAAAAACGACAAGGTTGTCTCTGGCGCTGTTGTTGTGGAGTCGAGAAAAGGGAACTACAGTTAGCTGAACGATTGGTTGGGACCAGATGAACTCCAACTCGAGTCTCATGGCTCGGTGATAAAGTCTCTCAACGATGTCTAGCTCTTCGCCGGTTAAAGAAATGCTTAGTTTATCTAGCAAGTCTTCTATTCTTGAAGCTGATGCCTAAAATGTTATGAAAGTTCAAATTTAGATTTTCAACATATCAGACTGTTCGATTTCATATCCGATCAGCTTATTTCGAATTACAAATATCTAAAACCAGATTGATCCATAACTTAAAGATTCTAAACTTCAAACTGAAATTAAAAACCCTAGATTATAATTCTATAACATGATCATTCGTGCAAGAAATAGATGAACCTCAAATTTCTGAGAGGACAAGTTATCGAGCCATTTCTTGTAAATGTGCTCGATTTCGTCATGAGGGTCCAAGAGAGCCTGGATCTCCCTGCTGATAAAGCTGTAGAGCCTCATGCATGGTGAGATTGCGCTCAGAGTATACGCAGCCAGTTTAGTCTTCTCAAAGGGCGTGACGATATTGAATTTTTCTCCTTCGACTTTCCCTGAGGCCGTTTCCATCAAGAATTCGGTGTATTTAGCCCTTGCGCTGTTGCAAGTGCCCTCTTTAGGCGGCTTGAAGCCCCATTCCTGAAAAAACCAACGAAATTATAACGCGCTATAAATGATCGAGACAACCTTGAAAGACATGTATATTTGTAAACACCAATGTAGGAGAAACAAGAAGACCATAAGGATGTAATGAGAAATATCGATGAAATTTTTGTTATTACACTCAGACCCCCTCTGGGATATCCAAATTACTTGTCAAAAATCCAAGGTTCAAAGTTCAAATATAGCATGAATTATAGTACTTTACGCTTTACTCTTTGATCATTTTTCATTTTTCTTCTACTTCTCCTTGTCAAAATCCAATATCCACACATATATATAGCTACAATGCTGAACTTGTGAAAAACAAAAATAAGATTCGAGAGCTCATCTTTCGAGTTCTTACACGAATAAGCGCATCTTGGTTCCTTAACCTCTTCAAAACGCGCTTTCTCAACTTGATAATGGCTTCCTTGTCCTCCTCATCATCTGCATATTCCTCTGCTCGCTCATAACTGCAATCCCCGAAATATTTTAACAACAAACATATATTTCATTTACTTTTGATCAGCCATTCAAAAATTATCAAAACAATTGAAAACAATATCGTGCAAATTATCTGTTTTGGATTCTAATTTTTCATATGAACTCCAAGTATAAGAGGAGGCAGAGTTTTCACATTTCTTGATCAAACAGAGTATATATATATATAAACAGTACACCACATTGATGTGATCCACGCATACACACACACATTTGTGGAGAGAGAGAGAGAGAGAGAGAGGGTCTTACGCCTGAGCAAAAGCTTGAAGAAAGAAGACTTCTTGATCAAACAGAGTATATATATATATAAACAGTACACCACATTGGTGTGATCCACACACACATACACACATATATATGTAGAGAGAGAGAGAGAGAGAGAGAGAGAGAGAGAGAGAGGGGCTTACGCCTGAGCAAAAGCTTGGAGAAAGAAGACATCTTGAGAGATGCAATGAAGAAAAGAGTTGGGGTCCAAATTGGCAGAAGCCAAAGACACGACAAAGGGGCTGTAAAGGGCTAAAGCCCTCTCATTCTTGTATTTGTTCCACAGCCTTTTAGCTATGCCGCCATCATCTGATCCCTCCACCACCTTCACCTCCACACTCCCCATTTGCTAAAATCCTCAAAATCCACCAATTAATCCAACACAAATAATATTATTCACTCCAACAAGAAAAAAGGAAAGGGGGTTGGTTGGTGGCCTCGAAAGATGTGATCCAGAGTTTGGTGGGAGACCAAAATATGACTAGACGTACAGTCATTCATATATATATATATGTGTGTGCGTGTGTGTGTGTCTGTCTGTAAAGTGTAGTTCTTTAAGCTTATTATACTCCATATAAACTGCAATTCTTTGTTTATAGTAGAAAATGGTATATGTTATTGCAAGGTGGAGTCCAAAAGTGCAGGAGGACCAATGCGCGTAAGCTTAGGAAAAAGTGAAAAAAGAGGTTTCTAGAGAGAGAAAGAGGAGAGAGAGAGGGGGAGGGCCGGCGGTCATCTGGGATTGGATGGGATTCTCGTGAGGAGGCGTGATCAAGTCACGATTGATATTAATGTTGGAAGAAAAATGTAAAAAAAGCTAGGCGCTGATGAATGAAAGTCAGCGGACAATTTTCGGGCATAGCCTCTTATCAATTAATGTATGTATGTATAACGTATTGATGTCAACATTGTTCGAGTTCTACAACCTTGTATTCGCGTATACATTGTACGGTTTGGTGTAAACATTGTTGGTCAATGGTCTTTTGTTTGGTATTTTCTTGTGATTCATTTTGCTGAATTCGTTGCATATGTCCTCTCTCTCTCTCTCTCTCTCTCTCTCTCTCTCTCTCTCTCTCTCTCTTACGTGGGTTTTTATGAACATATCTTTTCTCTCTCCTCTCTCTCTCTCGGAGAGAGTTTTTATGAAATATATCTTTTGTAGAGTGTTCATAGAATCGTATTTAATTTTTTAAAAGTTAGATAAATATAAAGAATATTTCCTTTATCTTTCAAAAAATCAAATTTTAAATATGAATAAAGATATTTACTACCACCAACTTCTAAATACTATATGCATTGAGATAAATAAAATTATCTCACGTCATATTATTACCTGTATCAGCAATACAATTTTTAGATTTTTCAGACTTTATTTATTTATTATTTAGATTTTCATTGACTATTTCAATATTGTCATAATCGCATCTTACCAATAAGGTTAATAACAACATTAGCCTTTGCCATAACAGCCTTGATAGAATTTTCGTCTCTAGGATTGTATTTCATGGGAACAATCTGCTAGTTGGAACTTGGAAATGTGGAAACCCCCGCAATAATAGATATGCGGAGTGTAAACAGATTATTAAACTTCAATGTATGGAAAAAATAAAAGGCGATCCATGCAAGAATGCACCTGACCCAAATCACCCATCAATTTAAGGTGACGATGACAATCCTCAGAGCCTCGGAAAGGAACTAACACTTGCGAACCCATCTTAGCTACAGGACAGAATAAAAAACACAATGGAATGATATCAAAATCAAATTTTATCTTAAACACAGCACGTTTGTACAGTGCATTAACTTTCTGCTGATAAACATTATGCAGGATGAATAAGTAGGTTACACACCAAGCTGTTGCACTAAATATCGCCCAAGAAATCCTGTAGCCCCAAACACTGTTGCAATAATGCCACTGCCAGACACCAAAATTTTCCAGCTTGAAATCAATTTAACATATCCAACAGTAGATAAATGCCAACAACAATTCTGAAACTCAACAAAAAAAATGAAAAAACACTTTAGTCTAGATCAAAACCCTTTAAATTTAAAACCCAAAAATACAGAGTAGCAGCATTCTCATCTAACATTATCGGTTATTAAACTCCTGCTCCAATACATTTAAAAAGAGAGAAACAAAAAAAAAGCAACCTGTGAATGACATATACAGCATTAACACAAAACAAGTTTGAAGCAGATCAAAATGCAAAATTAGGGCTTCGAAAACAAAAATCACCTAACGGATGATCTGCCACCAGTGCCCTTGCGAACTAGATGCCCCACGCTTTTGGTGGCAAGAGTAGAAGCCAACCTCGGATTCTCCGCTCCATAAACTGAAAAACCCATGAATCACATTCAGCGAAATCGTTGAAAACAGAACAAAAAACAGCACTTCCTGTGTATACAACCAAGAGACAATCACGAAACTAGACATAGACATTTCGAGAAAGCTCTCTTACATTGATCGAGAAGAGGGTAAAGCGATTCGCAAGAGGAAATTGAAGCGGGTGATTGGTTGGTATAGTGGTGGCGGTGGCCCAATCGCCGGCAAACGGCCTGCATCTTCGCTTCCACGGCGGAGCTCAAATTGAGTGTGAGAGCATGTGTGTGTGGCAATGGTGATCGGAGTCCCTGCACTCGAAGCTTTGTAGCTAGATCAAAATGCGACTATTGTTACAATTTTTGAATAAAATTTTCCATTTTTTTGGGTCTATTTTTGTTTTTCACTTGTCTGTGAAAAAATGATACCAGTATGAGATGTGGGAAATGCAACTATTTCTTATTTAATTTAATTTATTTTATTTTATTTAGAAATACAAATATCTTTTTTTTTTTACGTTATATGATGAAAGGTATGAATTAAGGTTTATAATCAATTATTACATGAAAAATATACAAGATAATATTTTCAGAATTATTATGAAATCGATAAAAAAGCATATGTAAGCAATAGTGTCTGATTCATTAATAATACATTCATGATTTAATCGGCTTTCTCCCTTTGAAACTTAGTCCATTTAGGTACCCTTATAATCAAAATGTGTTCCAAACTTGAATCCCCTATTTCAATCTGTTTTTATCCTATATTTCACTGTAACTAAATATACATTTAATTATAAAAATTTAGAGAATAAAATATGAAACATAACTTGGATAAGCATGTATAAAATGACCAAGATTTGGCCCTTGAAATGCCACTCTAATAAAGTGAATAGTACCCACTATTTCAAAATAATATTTTATCTCGAATTTCACAATACATACTCATGGCATGAGTACAAAATTATTTATTCAATTACACAATTAATGTCAATTCGTGTACTAAAATAAAGATGAAATACAATTTAAAATAAAAGATCTCAAATGCTAATAAAGTACATCCATATATTTAATAGATTACACATATCCATTTCTAAGTAACCAAATTAAAGTTATTCAATTTATCAAAAAAAAAAAAAAAACCAAATTAAAGTTATTCTGTCAAATTTAAAGACATGTCATCCATCAAGTGCAACATAAAATACATCAATGAACTTATGAACACAAGAATGATGTACATAAACATGGGAATTCACTCTAAAATGCTCTATTACAAGTTAGTACATTACAAATTTTTTCTTACCTGCAAAAAAAAAACCTAGGTTTTATTGCACAGTGTACTAAAATTACAAAAAAAACTGTTTTCTCTTCTTAGGTTGGCCATTGCCCACCTTCTTTTTCCTACAATCTTATTCAATGTACAAACGAAATCCTTGTAAGATCCGAACTCCCCTCCTCCACCCGGGGCCTTCATTTTCGTCATTTGTCGAGTGCATCAGTATCGGCCCTTCATCTCGCGATCTGGGTTTTCCAGATAGAGCTTGTTGATTCAACACGATTTGAGGCATCTTATGGACTAAAAATCTTAAATGCTATTTGATCTTGATGAGTATTCTGATACAAGCTTGAGAAACATGGAGGACTTGTCCTCTAGTAGCCGTGCCGGAGTATCAAACTCCGTGACCCGACCTGCAAAAACATACAAAGATCAAGAAATCAAGGGATATCACAACCATCTTAAGAAACTTCACGCTAAACGGGGGCTAAGGATGTAGCCTGGGGTGGCGGAGGCTGGGGTAGGGGACTAGTAGAGGCAGTTGCCCACATCTATAAAGTGTAATAATTTATATACACTGATCTGTCCTGTAACTATGTATAATTACACAAACTTCCCATCTCAAGTTCAATTACATATACCCCCATTGGATCATCGAAATTTAATCAAAACTGAAATATCTTATTAAGAAACATGGACGACATGGCCATAAATACGAGACCTTTACTACAATTTGAATTATAACATCATTTACTATGTGTAACAACCACCAGAAGGGGTTAGCTGTAAGATGGATATAAGTTTCAAGGGAGGCATGTATAATTTCGAAACCAAAAGCATATCTTTGTATAGTTGTGTACACGGTTTAAATGATGAATGTGCCTCTTATTAGACCCTGAAGTCCCAACACGAGGATAGTTATCGAAATCTCAACGGCCAAGTTCGCATAAACAAGCCAGAGCAAATATTTATGAAAACTACAATACTACAAAAAGAAATTGGAAAAACCGGCATGAACAATCAAGAAATAGGGCACTATACCTCATAATCCATTTTTCTAACCATCTCAAAAAATGCAGACTTAAGGTTCATAACAAAGGCGAGGCCCAGACATGCATAAATTCCAGTATAAACAAATGAGTGGAGAAGATATTGAGGCTCACCATCACTGAGGACCAATACCAAGTCACTATCAATAACAGTAGGAATGCGGTGAGCAATTGTGCAAACTGTACAATCATTAAATTCTGTTCTTATTATCTTTTGGATGAGATTATCTGTGGCCGAGTCAACTGAGGCTGTCGCTTCGTCAAGCACCAATATTCTTGCCTGTTTAAGTAAAGCCCGGCCCAGAGACACTAGCTGCCTTTGACCCACACTCCAGTTGTCTCCATTTTCAAGAACTGCCAACATCAATCGCAAAACAAATAAAATAATTCCTTATTAGCCATTATAAAATCAATGAAGGCGGCTAGAGTTTAGACTTTTAGTCAAAAGGAGTATTGCATGCTTGCCTGGTGTGTCAAGTTTATGCTCTTTCTGGCGAACTGTCTCTCCTAACTGAGACTTGTCAAGAGCCTGCAACAATTTAAGTATTTACGGTCTAAAAACACAAAACTCAAACAGATTCATCATTCATATACAAAATATAGCGACTATAGAAAAGAGAGACATGACTTTGTAACCCACCCGTTCACATGCAGGCGGACTCTAATATATATACATGTATATATATTCGTGAAACTCTTTTCATAAATGGTTATTAGAAAACTTAAGCTATTAGAGGGGAGAAATATCAAATATTTATCTCTCTAACTAATAGTGCTCAAATGGTTAAATGATGAGTTACACAATCTTCATGTCACGGAAGGAAGGGAAAGCCAATAGTACCTCCCAGATTTCTTGATCAGAGTGCTCTTCGAGTGGGTCAAGATTTGCTCTTATAGTTCCTTCAAATAAGGTTGGTTCTTGGGGTATGATACTCAACCGGCTGCGGAGGTCATGAAGGCCGATCATTGAGATATCAATGTTGTCTATGATTATTCTACCACCAGCTGGCTCAATCAACCGAAATAGGGCCTGGATCAAGGTCGATTTCCCACTTCCCGTACGCCCAACAATTCCAATTTTCTTCCCACCAGGGAATGTGCAGGAGACGCCATGGAGTACAACGGGAAGGCTCTCCTTGTAACGAACCTATCATTAAAAATAAATAAGTATAAATAAAAGAAAGAAAAGAAAAAAAGAGGAATCATATGAGTCATACATTTCTCTCTCTCTCTCTCTCTCGCGCGCTTGGGCGTTCGCACAAACACAAACAACGGAAATAATCATTCTTTACTCGGTTTTATCATCATTCACTTGTCTTATTACTTCTGCACAGTTAGTCCATGCCCACCTCATTTAGCATTAGTACGTGCTATACATGTTACATCTCAGGTTAACTAGTTTAGGGCTTGAAAAAGACAAAAAAAATTAACCTAGCTCTAGGCCCTTTTCTTAGTCAAATATCGTGACCAGAGATATACAGACAGCTTCATCTCACCTCCCTCTTTTGTCATTCTTCCCTTTTTTTTTGGTGTGTGTGTGTGTGGGGGGGGGGGGGGGGGGGCAGTTTTTCATTGCTTCGATCTATGTATATATATCCCTTTGCTTTTTTTTCTCTTTTTTCTTTTGGTCCTTTCTTCATTTCAAAATTCAAATCCTGAGTTTAAATAAAAGATCCAAAAAATTCTATAAAAATGGCCCAGAAAGGCACTTGAATAATCGTAAACAAGCACCTTCATGCCACATTCGTATCTAGAAAGGAGGGACGAGCAAGTTTTGCCTATCTTTAGAACAAGGGACTTCAAAAACATCCCGAGTTGACAGTAATAAATCCAAAAAACTTGACAGAGAACATCATCCAAGTAGTAAAATTTCAAAAAATCCATACCTTCAAATCAATTAGTTCAATTTGGCCATTTTCAGGCCATGAGGATGGGGGGCGCATGTTCTCAATAATTGTTGGTGCTTCACTAGGTATTTCACAATATTGATGAATCCTCTCTATAGAGATGATTTTGTTTTCAAGCTTGCAAAAGCTGAGTATCCATCGTGATAAACGTGCATTCAAGTTGAGTCCATATGTAACAGCAAGGCCTGCCATACCTATCAAATAAAAGAATTTGAATTAAAAATATAAGCACGAGTTCCATAAACTTAACCAAATAACTCCAAGACTTCAAAAGCATTTAATACCAAACCTCAGGTCGGTGTTATATATATATATATATATATATATATATATATATCTGTATGATGTACTTACTTGGATCTATAGTTCCATGTGGGAAGCTGACAAGTAAGATCATGCAAAACGCAAATACAGATGTTGAGAGCAATTCCATGCGCAAACAAAGCCATTCAATAGCTGCAAGACTGCAGAAGAACGGGCGAGCAAAGCAATCAAGAAGATAAAGATTCCTCTTCATGAATCTCTTTTCTTGCCCAAAACCTCTGATTGTGGCTGCTCCAGCAATTGATTCAGCAAACAGATGAATTACTGGAGATTTCTGGATGCTAACAATGCGAACTAGTTCTCTCGATGAAGCCATATAGTATTTCTGCATTTTTGTAGAGCAGGGTAAGATATTTAACACGCGCTTGCTTGCCCGCACCCATTATCCACAATACCAAATAGTACATAGCTTACCTGCATCCACAAGCAAGCAATTGCCATTGGAACAACAAGAAGCAAAATTTGCCATGTAACTTGCGTCATCACACCAACAATCCCCATAAGTTGGATTGTTGTTGAAGCAAAGCCACCAAGTCTGAAGGGAATATCAAGATCAACAACGCTTTGATCAATTGACACCTGGAAGATCATAAAAAATGTTATAAAGATGAATCAAGACAGGTTTTTCCCAGAAATGGAAAATAGAGGGAAAAAACTAATACTAATAAAAATAAAGAGCCAAAATTCAGTAAAGAAAAAGGGCAGCACAGGGGCGGGGTGTTTTTGTGGGAGAAGACGTGAGTACGCGATTCAGAATGCGCCCGGCTGGCGTAGAGTCAAAGAAAGACATTGGTGCATGAAAAACTGTTCTGAGCATCTTCATAAATAACTTCTGTGCAGCAGCGAGCCCAAAAGTAGCAACAAGAACTGCCCTGACAAATATGAAACACGAGCTCCCAAAAGCAAGAGCCATATAAACAACAATAAGAACCATACTACTCGTTCTAGGCTTGTCCCCGGCAGTTTGTGGATTCGCCCAAGCCATCCACCAACTACTGGCTATTTGAAGGACCTGAAACAACGCTTGTGCAAGAATAATACATGGGATCAACAAGCCCTTATATGCAGCGGTCATATATGAAAAGTACACTTTCATGCTAACTCTTCCCCGTTCGCGTTCCTCTTCCTGCACGAGTTGCTTTCTTCTAGAACGTTTAGCTTTCTTTTTTTCTTTGTTTGCTTTCTGTTCTGAAGTTGATCCTTGTTGGACCTCATGACCAATGTTTTTACCAACCGAGTCACAATTCCTAATGGAAAGAACAGAACTATCAAGAAGATCATGATGTTTGTCTGGATCTTCAGAGGCTTGGTGGCAAAAATCCATGGCTTCGATGGCTTCGTGATGAGCAGAGACCAATGTGTTAAAATCTGTTCCTGCTTGCAAAAGCTCATCATATTTTCCAGCTTGAATGATACGACCTTCCTTCAGAACCTACACCAAGGTACAAAGAAATGCAGAATTAGCAAGAAGATTGACTTTGCCACAATAAACTTTAGAGTTAATTAAAGAAAACCCCTAAGGTTAGGCCTGATTTCACAAAAACCCCTGTAGTATAATAAATTACAAGTACCTCCCCATATCTCCCTAACTACAGGTAGGATTTGTAATTGGGGGAATTTATAATTTTTCATACCAGAAGATGTTTCCTGGAAACAGGCCAAACCTCATCGGGTATGATTAACCATAAACTTTAATACCACTTGGATTATTTCATCTCTTATTTTGATAGGCATTTAGGCCATGTGAAATGTTCGAGGCATCACAAGTAGCTTCCTTGGTTTAAAAAATAAAATCAAAATCAAAGGCAGCAAGAAAGATAATACCAAAATCAAGTCTGCAGCAGGCAAAAATTCAACTTGATGAGTGACAAAAACAACGGTCTTTGTAGCCAGTGCCGTCATTATGTACTCCTGCATTGTACACACAAAATATTTTAGCCAGACTCAATAGGTTCACCTGAATATAAAAAATAAATAAATAAATATATATATATACACACACACATGCAAGACATGAAACCTTAAATAATTCTGAGCCAGTGTGTGCATCAACTGCACTAAAGGGATCATCCAGTAAATAAACATCCGCATCATGATATAATGCCCGGGCAAGTTGCACACGTTGCTTTTGACCACCACTAAGATTTATGCCTCTATCACCAATAATGGTCTGATCACCATGTGAGAATAGCTCCAAGTCTTTCTTCAGAGCACAAGCATGAAGTACATTCTTGTATTTCGCCTTGTCCATTGGACTTCCAAAGAGGATATTTTCTTCTATATTTCCTGATTGAATCCAAGCGGATTGAGGAACGTACGCAGCAGAACCACAAATTCTGACCTAAAAGATACACCCACAAATCAGCAATAATAATGATAAAATGAAAGAAATTCTCTAGAACTAAATATTGAGAAGAAAAAACGAATTCGCCATTTGAACTGTGGACATTTTTACGATTTTCTATATGAACCGTTCTTCTAAATATTTACCATCCAGACTATACGTGCTTTTATATGTAGCAAAAATCAAGTGATGAAATCTTGTCTCCATGAAAAAATGTAGTACAGAACAATGTGTAAAAGATGTATACTTTCAGCGATAAAGTTCACAAGAAATAGTTTACATGGCAAAGTATAAAAATACACATAGTTCAGATGATACAATGTTATTTTTTTCTAAAAATTACCAAATACTAGAAGAATAAGAAAAAGATTTCCATAAACTCAAGACTTACTTCGCCACAATTTTTTGGAATCTCACCAAGTATACAAGAAAGGAAGCTAGATTTCCCCGAACCAACCACCCCGCACACAGCCACACGCATTCCCTTCTCCACCCTGAACTGCATGCCCGAAAGGGTTGGGGTTGATGAAGACGGGTCCCACGAGAATTCCCCATCTTTGATCTCTATGGCCACATTTGAAACCCCTCGTGGCAATGCCACAGTCGCATCTTCTTGCAGCTCTTCCTCCTGTAAGAATCCCGTGATTCTATCAAGTGAAACCTTAGTCTGGGCCATCATCGAAACCAGGTCAGGAAAATTTCTAAGAGGTTCTTGTAGGATACGAAAAGTAGCCAATGCAGAAAGAACACTGCCAGCCGTTAGCTGACCGCCTAACAAAATGCATGTACCAAAAGTAATAGCTGAAACAAATATAGGGGAGCTCCAGAAAATAAATGTGATGAAAGCCTGTGAGTAAAGAGCTTTCTTTAGATACTTAAATTCTACACCTCGCATCTCTTCAAGCTTCACTCTGTATCTATCCTCCCAAGCTTGCAACTTTAATATCCTCATATTTCTGAGGCACTCTGAAGTCTTTCTCATCCTATCATCCTTCGCTCCCATTAACCTGTCTTGGTAATCTTCTTGAATCCTTGCTAATGGAATAGTTGCAACAATGGATATAATAGTAGCAACGAGTGTGGCTACAGATGCAACCCCCACATTCTTGTACAGAATTGCAAGAGCAAGAATTATTTGGAGAGGTAACATCCATATGTCATGTAGATACCAAGAATAGTCCCCGACTCGTTGAACATCAACCGCCATGTAGTTAACAATCTCCCCGCTCGTGTGGCTTTGTCGAGCTGCGCTTGAAAGTCTAAGTCCCTTTCTATACACCATCGCTGTGAGAGCTGACCTCACGTGCATCCCCAAAATGTCGACCCCAAGATACCATTGTCTGGTCGTTAAGGTCTCCAACAGCTTTGCTGTGAAGAAAATCCCAGCGAGAATGTACCCCTCATGGGGTACAGTCTCCTCCCCTCCAAGATAATCCACAAAGTAGCTAATCATGTATGGGCCCACATAGGAAACTAGAGTGTTCACCCCTGCAAATACCGCATTGCAGGCAGCCTCTTTCCAGAAAGTCTTTAAAATAGCCCAAGCTAAAGAGGGCTGCTTCAGAGGATCCTCAGCCTTTAAATGCTCCCAATTTGAGTTCAATAACTTATAGTTAGCTTTTGAACGGTCTTTTGGCGCAAGCAATGGGATATCCTTCAGCTCAAGGGGTCTCTTCGCCCCGAGTGAAAGAAGTGGATTTAACCAAGAAAGAGTAACTAAACTAAACAGACCGGCTTCACTGTAAGGAGTAACTCTAAGACAACCTGATTCTTCTTCAAGCAATAATGGTTCTTGAAGATCAGAGTTTCTACAGACTTGGATACCAGTTTCACCCCTACCAGCAATAAAACAAAGAAAACCAAGAGCCGGAGCAACAGCAATATTAGCCAAAACATGAGAACCAAAATGGGCCGACCCTCGTGCCACAAATTTTCTACCATCAGAGTACAGAGTTGCCAAACAAATTACAAAAGACACAACCCACCAAATTCTAGACAACAAATGGAACCTCTCAGCAACTTTGTATCTACAATAAAGAGCTGAAAAGCTCAGCACAAACCAAGCTAAGCTCTGAGCTGCAGGCAACAATACAACAGTCCAATGTGTGCTATCATCACTACTTTCCCCTTGTGCAGCTTCCTTTATTAGACGAACGCCGTCAAACACCAGAACCAAAACTTGCACGAGTAAAACATAAAAGCAACAAGCAAGTGACGCTTTATAGCTTTTACCAATCACAATGTGGATTCCATCTCCATCAACAACTCCTCTGTGGCTACTGGCAACTGAGTCCCTGTTAGAGCCTTCTTTTCGAACTCGAATTCGACCGAAACAAAGGACGATTTGCCTATAGGATACAACGGAGAGAAACACGAGAAGCAGAGTTAAGTTTATGCAAACTGAGGCCAATTCTATTATGGAAAAACTGTTTAAATTCTCCACGAGATGAATTGGGGCTTCAGATGCAGAATTTTTTTCAGAAGGCAAGAGAAGATTGATACCCATAACAATTTTTACAGATATCAATCTTTAGACCAAGAAAAAGGCGTAATTCAATGACCAGGATCCGAACAACAATTACTTTTACTGGGATATTATTAACTTTAATGGGGTTCAATAACAATGTCGCGGCGAAGACATCAAATCGCGTAAAGGGCATTTCACCATCTGGCGATACAAATCGTCTCCAATGCTCAAACCTGATGACAAGTCACAGAGAGAGAAAAGGGAACAATCTGCACATGAAAACAAAGTCCCATTTCTATCACCAAACCCACAAAAGAATAACAACAGAATATGCAGCAGTAGATAAATTTAAAAAGAAGGAACCAAAAGAGAAAGCAAAAATGATAACCCTCTTCCTCCTTATACATATATATACACACCGTGTATATGTTTATCTCTGAACACCTGGTTTTTTGTACATTTTTTTCTGCATTATGGGACAAAATAGTGTGCAAGAATTGAATCTGAGAGCAACCCATTATAGAAAATACAAAAATCTGACCTGGGCTTGTGTTCTTTCCTGGAAAGACCGTTTGGCGAGCCGAGCCGGTGGTGATTGCCGAGGCAATTTTTTACCGCGATAAAAATGAAAAAACAGAGCTCATTTTTTCAAAAACAAAGAGACGATAAAAATTACTACAGCTATAGCAGGGAGAGAGAGAGAGAGAGATGAGAGAGATAAATAACCCCACCAGCCCAGAGCTATTAGTGCTGCCAGCAATGGAATTTTGGTGGGTTTTGATATGTGTTGATCAGAGAGAAGCAAGCGCTCCGACATGAGTTCTATATATAGTTGTTCAATATATACATACATACAGTGTTTTAATCATCTATTATTTAATCATCTTTTTTTTTTTTTTTAAATCACTGGGATTAAGACATACTCCACATGCATGTGATGAATAATGTGTAATAATTGGGAAAAAAAAAAGTTTCAATCATTAGTTTAGTGAAATCATTCTGTTAAGCAAGGATTTTTCAATGTTGTGTTGTGATTTTGAGGATGTTTTGCTAAACTTATCTTTTGGATTAATGTCACCAATGGTATTAACGTTTAATATTAGAATGAATTTACAACCTAAAGTTTAAATCTTTACGTTTTTTCTTCTTGGTGTTATAAATGAGTAACACTTTAATCATTTCAAAATTTTTCGTAGCCAAATTTTACTTAGAAACACTTGCTTAAAATGGGCATTTTTATCAATATTTGTTTAGAATTGTTTCAAAAATAGAAGTTCAGCAGTGAAAATTTAACAAAAAGTGGCCCTCACATAAGTATTTTTTGGTGCGATTTGGCTGAAAAATTCATTACAAGACTAAAGTATTACTTATTTTTAATATAAATGGCCAAAAAGCAATGATTTAAACTTCAAGATCTAAAGAGATTATAACTTTAAATTTTAAAAGTTGAAGTGATTCTCACATATGTCTTATAAAATTTTGAAAAAGAAAGCGCGTTCTAACTTAATTTAAATAATAGTCTATAAATTTAGTTTTGAAAGAATTCTTTTTGGCTTGCGTTGCTTTTTTATTTTACGATCTTGTAGATGATGCAATTGATACAATATATTGAATTATCGACGAACATAATATGTCTATTTAATTCTATTCTATTAATGTTTCATTAATTCAATCCATAAATATTATGATGCATTCTTAAATATTTATTATTCATTCAATCACCCAACAACATAAAATATACCTCTTGTTTACTAAGGCTTTCTTTGGTTCTAAGATTTTAGGTGGTAAGGAAAATATTAAAGGAAGGAAAAGAAACTATAAGAATTTTAAAATTCTCTATTTTGTTTGGTTGTTAAAGAAAATAATAAGGAAAATGATTTTTCTAGAGAATTGTCTTCCATTTTGTTTGGTTATTATTGTAAATTAAAGAAAAATATAAAAACATATTCCAAAAAAAATCCCAACAATTAATTAATTGCACAAAAAACAATAGATTTGCACGAAATATACCCAAACAATCAATTACTTTGATCAACAAATGAGATTAGAGCTTGAAAAGTGAGAAAGTGCTAGAGAGAGTAATATAGTTTTTCCTTTATTTTCCTCACCTAATTGAAAGGAAAATATTTTTTCTCAATTTATGTTATATTTTCTTTCTATTTTCTTTTCCTTACCATTTCTTTTCTTTTTGTATATTAACCAAACATTGAAAAATATTTTTTCTTCCTATTTTTTTTTCCTTTCCCCCCAAAAATCCTAGAACCAAACACAATGTAAATGAAGTGGGCTACCCCATGCATAAACACTCACTACAAACTCAAGACTAGAATATAAGATCAAAATAAGAAATAAATAAATAAATTGAATTGAAATAAAATAGTGAAGGAACATACTCTAAAAGAATATGATCATGGCCATGTGTTGCAATGTGCTCTTAGATAAGTATTACATTCTTATTAATCCCATGAATAAAATCCTTTTAAAAGAAAATGTACATTGATTTGATTCCTTAGCTAATTTTTTTTTTCTAGGCATTTTTACTTTTGTGATACTAATTAAAGTATCACAGGTTTAGGTCACTTAAAAGTTTGTTGAGACATTTCATAATGTTTTCAAATATATTTACATGCCCCAATGCATATATATACATACACAAACGCACACACCAACATATATACATTTATATATGTTGATACATATATATCACACGCACGTGAGTACATACTTATATAATCTGTCACACACACATATATGTATATGTATATTTATGTGTAATATGCGTGTGCATGTCAAACAAATTTTGTGTGACCATGTCAATGTGGTGTGTGACACAACATGATCGTGACTTAACAAAATAAACAAGAAGACAAGATGATGACGAGCTTTACAGGTATTTTCCACACTTATATACATACATCACACACACACACATATGTATACAAATATACATGTATATATATGTGTGTGTATGTCACACACACATTGTGTAACTATGTGAATGTGGTGTGTGACACAACATGATCAAGACTTAGCAAAATAAACAAGAAGACAAGATGATGATGAATTGATGAGCTTTACAGGTATTTTTCCACTAAAGCTCCATCTTCTCTTTGTCTCTTTGGACATGTGACGTGATCTCCGCATAATGTTGCGAGGGCAAATTTGAAAGTCTATAATAAATAATTTGTTTAAGAAAAATACCGGTGAAAACCCTTTTACTACTTTACATAATTAATTAGAGTATATTTTCAAGAAAGTGAACTAAAAATATGTTTCAAAAAGTGCACATGTTTTTATTTAAATATTATTTGCTTTTTAAACATGATATGTGAATCACAAACGAAGTTGCGTGCAAATATATTGTTTACGAGTACCACACTACAAGAAAATTACTATATTAAAAATAATAATAATAATAATTAATAATGAAAAAATTATTACTAATAACATACATTAAGTAAAAATACTTTGTATTTAGTTACTATTAAATATACTTATTCAGTGACTATAATTTTTATTTTATCACAATATAATTTCTTTTCTTTTCTTTTTTAAATCATGTTTTAATTGTCAACGTCGACTAATAACATTCACAATTAGCAATTTAGCTTCGTCCTTTTGGTGACAACTTGTTGAAAAAAAAAATGCAGATATGATTTTTTAACAAAAGTTTTATTTATGATTAAGTTGTTACCATAAAAATATCACAATCATCATAAATGAAATTTTATTATAATTTTTTCACATTGACTTAGGAAAAAAAATATTCTTAAGAGTTAAGAAATAAAATTGTGACAAATTTTATAATAATATATTATATATTTTCATGAACTTTTTTTTTTTTAAAAAAAAAATTATTATTATTAACTTTTAGTGCCGTATGCAAAGACTATGTGCAATCCAGCACACAATTTAGGTGTGCTATGTGCTTTCTAGGAAACTACTTACAGCTGTAAGCCTGTAATGCTCATTTAAAATCAAAAAGGTTAGATGAGTAGTCATCAAACCATATTTGTGGAAGATAAATCCACACTTAATTTAATCACCGACTTTAGTGAAAAAAATTTGCATTGCACACATTAATTAAGGCATTTATGCTTTTGCTTTTCTAGTTGTTGCAAGCATATTGGCAAACCCAACTATATTAATTCAAAATAAATTAATCTTGAGACAAAATATAAAATTAGTCGAGTTTGACACTACATAAATACATTCCCATTGCTAACAAATCAATAAATTATTAATTTAGTTTCTGTAATGAATTTCGCCAATCACAAATATGACAGTAAATGTATCATCACTCATTGCTTCCTTAATTCTATTTAAATTAAATTATTATCGTTACAGTTACCTTAAATTCGTAACAGAATATCTCTGTCGCCAATTTTTTACTAATGAAGGGATGCTTTCTCGTAATGTGAATCGATCGAGTTAAAATTAAATTGGAATATAAATATAATATTAAATTCAATAAAAGTCTTAACTAAATAACAATTTAATGACCCTAACTTAATTGATTTATATTAAAAAAATGGTCAAATATAATTATAACATTATTACAAAAATTTTGACCTATGTTGTCAGAGTGGCATGCTTATCATTAGAGCATAACTATGTTTATTGATAGTGGGGGACAAAAAATATTATGTCCCATCACTAGTTGAAAGGTTAAATTATTGATTAATTAATCACTATGGGTCAAAATGATGATAAAATAATTAAATAATTACCAGTGTAAAATAATAAAGAAAATTAATGATAGCTCTCATATAACTTAGTGATGTACTATGAATATTGTGACGATGATGGTTGTCTTGTTCATATTTTCCACGTTTAACTCACATGTTGTGGCCCAAAAGTACCAAGCCAGGAGGAGGTATTTGCAAATGTTAGTATGTTTTAAGAATTTAAGTAAAAGAAAAGAATATTTAAAAAAATAAATAGTAAAAGTGGATAATGTATAAAATAAAAAAATAAAAAATAATAATTAAAGATAAAAAAAGTAACTAGAAGTTGAAAAAGCATGAAAGCTGCTTTCAACTTCTAGCTTATTATTATTATTTTTTTCAACGGACATAAAAGTACGAAACACTTTGTTCAAGAAAAATAGGAAAATCACTTTTTTGTTGTGATTGCTTGCCTTCCAAGGTTGCATTGGAAATTTATTATGAAATAACAATAATATATACGTGTATATGTACATGTATATATATAACTCTCTATGTATATATATAATTCTATCTTAATTTATAACAAAAATATCCCTATACTAGTGGATATTTTGTGATAAAGTGAAAATTATATCATAAACCAAAAAAATCTCTTATGATTTTTAATAAATTACTAATGAATTAAAAAATAAAAAGATAAATATTAATAATGGAACTTGTGAGGGTTTTGTGATAGTTTCTACATCCGGCCTTGTGCTTTACAAATATCAAGATTGCTATGGATGTTATGACTCTTTATATGATTTTGTGAAAGAAATACTTTCTATTTGTGGCGAAATCTTGTCAAAAATTTAGCTACGTAATGAAATTTATGTGTTGTAAAACTAATCATGACAAGGTATGTGTTAATGAATTTATAATTAGAATAAAATCAACTGTGACAGTGGCGAAGTTACATATAATTTAGGAGTACACGTGCACTCGTGATTTTATAATTACCTATATATATATTATTAAAATTGAATGGTCAACCTAATTGCTCTTTAATCGATTCCATCGACGCCCTTCGTTGCTCCTTCTGTATTTTTTTTAAAATTTAATTATTTATATTATAGTAAATCTGTTGTTGATAGGTGCACCCTCTGATCTCGGGGTCCTGACTCCACCGTTGAGCTAAGAAATATCCCAAGTTATGAATTCCATTAAACATGTAATGGATTTTTCGTTAATGAATGGGTGTTTCCGAATATCTTGTTTTTCAACCTTTTTTATCAATATTTTTCAAACCGACTTTTAAAATTATTATTAGCAAATTTGAGTACGTATGCCGGCATTTTTTTTTCAACATATTTGACCTTGTGGATAATGTCATGTGGTGATATAGTGAAAATGACCCATATAGACAGACGTATATATGTTGAAAACGAACCACGAATTCAAAGTCCAAAATATTAGTTGGACGAAATTATGGTGATTGTTTATTCGTCATTGTCACACTTTAAAATTAGATTATGGTTGGAATATTGCGGGGAATTTACAGGCTACAATCTCAATTTTCATATTATAATGTTTTTGACTGCGAAAGCAAAATTACATTTGGTTATATCCATACTATCCAAATATATATATGTATATATATATTTCTACTATATTTATTAAATTAATAATAAGTAAAAAGTAAAATAATTCAAAACAAAATAAATCTAAGTAAACAAAGACAAAAAAAGTAACAAAAATAAAATATCAAAACGTTGTGTGTGGGGGGGGGGGGGGGCAGTGGGCCGGGGGGTCAAAAAGAACGTGGAAAAGAGTGATGCTAAAGAAAATAAATAAATAAATAAAATAAAATAACAGATTAAGAGTCCGTTCAGATAGGTTTTTATAAAAAAGAAACACTTTATTTTTTTTATAAAAAAAACACTTCAGAGCAAAAAAATTATATTTGAATAATTTTTTTTTAAATTGCTTTTTTTAGAAACTACATCAAAGTAGTTTTAAATAAAAGTATATTTTAAAGTATTTTTAATTATAGTATCAAAACTTACAACTCTTGGCTTAAAAAAAATTATACTATAAAAAACACCGTTCGAGAATCATTTTTTTTTTTAAATCGATCCAACCAGGCACTAAAATGAGCAAGAGACTACAGGTGGTTATTAAAGAGTATTCCCTCTCTATATAATAATATAATACAAATAATATAGATATAGATTAGATAAATTAATATTTTTTAAAAAAAATTAAGTGATTCTCTTTTAAATAATATTATTATGAAATAAGATAAAATAAAATAATTAGAACAGAAACTAGCGGGCTACATTTTAGGAGCAGTGTGGGCCTCAGCCCACTAAAATGTGATCTATGTATTGACATGTGACCCTGCAAATTTTGGTGGGCCATCCAAAAAGCCCATCTAGATCTCTATTTATGTATTTATTTATATTTTCATTTGCATTGATTAGAGAATCAAGATACGGGGAATTGAAACGTGATATATGCCAAGCATTTTGAATATTTGATTTTTTTTTTATTTTTATATTAGTACATACTGAAAGAAAGATATTTTGAATATTTGAATTTTTATATTAGTTCATACTTAAAGAAAGATACTGATAAGAGGATCAGAAGTTTGGAGTATTGATTCCCCCACTGCCAGCAAGATAAAGTATGATCATATAAACCTATATCAGTTCACACTTGAAGAAAGACAATGATAAGATGATCAAAATATGCTCCTCGTCAAATCACATGAATTATTACCGAGGAAGCTTGAGTTTTGCTTTCCATACATTATCATATAATGCAAGATTGCCATGCTGCTCGACTAGGTATTACTCCAACGGTGTTTATAACCATTAGATTTGAATACGATAATATAAAAAAAAGTGTTAAAAAGTGAAATTATGATATATATCATCATACTGAATCCAATATCTCCTTGACATTGTAACCATCTATATAAGAATCTTAACATTGTCAAGTACCTATATGTACTCAGTAATTATACACAAATTTACAATCATGTTGACAGCTGTCTTCAAACAGATTTTTCGAAGGAATGTTATCTGCACATTCGCGTCGATCCACAAAAAGATCGGGACGACGATGATGACGATGATGATGATGATGGTGATGATACTGGTGTTAGTAAGGCTATACCTGTGCTAGTTTTTGCTCAGTTTCAAGAACGCAGGAGTATAAAATCGAGACGGGCCATACTTTTTTAAACCATCCTTAGGCTGGAAATTGTCAGTTTCATATCTGCTGATGCTTTTCTTGGCTTTGTGAACTGGGCTTGCTTGAACTCATAATGCTATTCGTTCTCGTAGCTTGAGAGACGAGAATCCGACAGAATGGTGAATAGCTGTGTTTCTACGAATAACTGCAAAAGCCGGAATAGAAGATGATGCCTCATGACACGCACACACAAGAACATATGCATTATCACACACGCACACACAAGACACACATATATACATTATTGCCCTCGTGCGCGCGCACACATACACACACACACGAATAACATGGAAGTCATTTAGGATGTATTATCAGATTTGACTGATTTCCCCTGTAACTATATGTAACTCCACAAACTTCTCCTTTCAGTTCGAAATTACCAATACCCCCTTGTGATCGTTGAACTCCAATCAAAATTGTAAAAAGTTATTAAAATACTTGAATAAATTCATCCAATACATGGAACAGCAATTAGAAAAATTTACTAAAACTGACATCATTTAACTATGTACTATTATCAGTAGAAGTAGGTACTTGTAAGGTTCAAATAAATTACAAGGGAGTAATTTTGAAACCCAAATAGAATATTTGTGCAACTGTATATAATTATAGGAATGGTGTTTTAATTAGTGCTCAAAAGAAAGAGACTACAAGAAGACCACATAAAAATTAGAAACACAATGCATAGGAAGTGCAATATACACCCATCGAAAGATAGCAGCACATGCAAGCATTAGAAAATGATATGTGTGACTCATCAACATGTAGCAACCTTAAAACAGACAACCGGGAACGAAAAACCCGGAGAAATTACGGCACATACCCTGAATAAAAGACTGGTCCCTGTAAGGGAAGGAATCAATAAAGCTATCCTTAAGAAGTAAAGAAACCTGAAATGGTAACATGTATTTGTTTTAATAACAGACGTGAAAGACCCGGACTATAGTACGAGAGTAATTAGAAATTGAAATGAAAGTTAGGAAATAAAAACCTTGTCATTATTGGACTGCACGCTCGTAATGGTGTGCAACCTCATATCTGAACAAAGCGACTCTAAGTACCGCCTCATGACAGTTAAAAATTGAGCCGCAGCTTCAGCCTGCAAGCTTCACAATATATATATATACACACACACACACACACCCTTGAGTGTGTAATTATCATTAATTAAAACAAAAAGGATCACTGTGCCGTTTGAGCTGTAAGTACCTGCACTTCATTGCATTTATACACCGGACGTTTATGAGCCGACTCTTCACTTGACAACGTGGAGTGGATAGGCCGAAGTTCGTAAATAAGCTCTTTACGGCTAGGAAGTAATGGCAGATTACAACCTTTCACCTAAACCAAACCATCCAATAAAAGAGAGTATGTGAAAATTGGCTCTAAAAAAAATTGACCTATTTCAATACTTTGACACAAAAATATGGGTTAAAGACTTATAGACATGGGTTAATGTAATGACCAAGTCAGAGAAAAAAGTGATTATAATACGAAAGAAAAAAATGCATCTCAATGCAGAAAATGGAAATAACTACACACTTTAGATCCATATAATTAGAACACACAGAATTGAAACATTGGTGTTTATTCATTTTTATAAAGAAGAAATGAATAGACAAAAATGAAAACAATAATCGAGGGAGAAACAAAGGAACTTTCAAATAAAAATTGGGAAGAAAAGTTAAAGGTCAAGAGTATTTAAATGATCGAATTAAAAGAAATGCGTTGAACCACATCAATCTGGCTGAAATTCTTGGAAAAAAAAATGGAAAGAGGAATCGTGTGAATATGACGAACCTGGTCTTCATCTATATTAACTTGAACCAGACTAGAAGTTTTTTTAATCCTCATTTCAGGTCGTTTTTGTTGAATGCCAACCTGCATGAAAATTTAGCCACAAAGATGTATGAAATTTTGATTTAATTTTTCTTCTTAACAGTAATGAGAAAAATAATCGGTGGCAAAACGGTGATCAGCTTCTCTCCCAAGGGAACACTGCAATATAATGTTAGGTATATCTTGAGAAAAGGCAAAAAAAAAAAAAAAGAAATAAATTATAAAAATGCATGCATAAATATATTAATACCAAACAATGACAAATAAAATCTGCAATATGTGCATAAATATATTAATGCAAACTCACAATGAATGGAACAGGAGCATCAAGAAAATCTAGCATCTTCTCTGGCAGAATCTGCAGCAGAACTCAAATAAACTCAATAGATGAGAAGTTTAAACAAGCAGACAACAACCACCTTAAACGAAAGGCCTTCCAGAAGGGGGCCAAAAACATAAATAAAATAAACTTTAAATCATCAAATCAGGAAGATAATTATAAATTGTAATTCAGCATTGGAACACACAGGTGGTTGCTCATCTGTCTGCTCAAAAACAATCAAATTCGAGACCTCAAGAAACAGAAAAATATATATATATATTGATAAAACAATATCACGGAGAAATTACCACAAAAATGGTTTATGGGTTTTGTCCAACCGTCCAAGAAATAGCATATGAAGAAGAAAATCAAACCTTCAAGATTTCACAAGTTAAAAAGTTTGTGGCGTTGCACAAGTTTCAAACTCTTAGGTACTTATTATATAACTTTCAATGCTAATAGTGAATCACGACTTCAAGGCAATAAGAAAAAGGGTTCATTACGAAAAAAAACCTCTATACAGTTTGGCCCCTTTTTCATAAAACTATAGGCAGGTAAATGAACCAAACATTAGGCAGGTATTTGTAATTTGCCTAATTTCAAGGAGTCTTTTGTAATTAACCCTAAGAAAATGTTGCATAGCTTACTGGAAGAAACAAACTCTGCCACTCAAACTGGACGAATAATAGGGATGAGAG
>CM047876.1:637617-667558 GCA_026212405.1 Petrea volubilis | reverse complement strand
TATCTGTTGGTGGGAATTTCGCTCTGGATCTCTTTCCGCACTTGGTGGATCTACGAATTGTCAGCTGAAGTTGCCTGGCATGCTGTTTATGAGCTAGGGTTTGGCTTCTGTTGTGGTTGTAACTGAGTAATTTGTGTGGGTTTAGTGTGTCGAAATCGACTATGCGAAGTTTGAATTTCTGGGGAGAAGTGAATGCAGTCTGTCGGTGGGGAGAGGTGTCGCCGGAATCCTAGACAGCTCGGCGATGTGCTCGGGGCCTCGTCGTTGTGGTTTGAGAACAATGTTTGTGAATTGCATTCGTGAGAGAGAAGATTGCTCCTGTTTATTCTTCTTCCTCTGCTTGCGCTGCGGCCTATTAATTTGGTAATTCGTCATTAACCCTCTCTCTCTCTCCTCTCTCTAGGATAGTTATATCCAGAAAAGCTATGCTTATGTGTCTTGCTTTTACTCAATTTGAAGTTGATTGTTATCTCCGGGCTTTTGTGTTTTCTACCAATTTAACAACTTCTTTCCCGTTTCGTAAAAATCGATCTGAACTTCCAGCAGAGTGAATTGTTCCCGAACGTTAAATTATGGTTGTATATTGATATGGTGCCTGATAATCCAGTAGTAATACTATTATAGAATTCTAAAAACAAATGGTGGCAGTTGCGGCTACTTGTCCAAACTATTTTATTTCTCCTGTCACATTAGTGCAACTGTATATTCATAAAAATATTTATTATGCACTTTAGGGGGTGTTTCATATGGGAAATATGGATAGCAACTCATCAAGAGTAAATTATTGTCTTGCCCTGCATGGTAACCTAGCTTGCTCAGTAAGGATAACGGGAATAGCTGTCACATTCACAAACAAACGTAACACTCACGGACTCCAGAAAATGAATACATGTGACATGCTTCTTCTGGTTAAGCTGCCTTAATGCAAGTCTGCTGTGCTTATTGTGGGATAAATATTTTCGTTTTTTTTCAGGGAACCCTTCACAGCCGATCTACTTATCTCCGTCTCAGTTGCCAACCCTACCATCGTTCACAAGGATGGATTCTCTAGAACATGGTAAATTGGCAAATTCTCTTGCTATGCAATGAAATCCACGTGCATTTTGTTTCCTCTTTTTGAGTATCTTTTTCTTTCTTTCGTACAATAGTTTTTTTTTTTGGTATCATCCCATGACCTCTTTTCCAACCATGTGACAGTATTACTAATCTCTAAATGCAATAATATTGTTTGCAGTGAGTGTAACATCGATCAGTGCATCATTTAACCGTTTTATTGCTGTCCGAAAGTGGCATTTTAAGTATTTATCAGCTGCACCGGCTCCATCTCCTGCATCGCAGGGTAATGAAGTTGCTTGTCATACTTAATACTTATTCCAATAGTTTCAGAATTTTCCTGATGCCAAACTCTGTATTAGGTCCACCTTCTAGTCCTAGCAGTAGTACCTTGCCTAGGTATCATCACCGTCGCCACAGAATCAGAAGTCATGCAGTTCCGCCCTCCCCTTCTGCTACTCCAGGTGATCTTTTGACAAGTGATATCATTTGCTACCAGGATATTGCATTAAAGGAAATGGTGCCATATCTATCTTAGCATCCATAAATGACCTGTTTTTTGACATATATTTATCAATGGTAGTCACATTTGCGGAGCATTGATTACATAATATGGAAATCTTCAATCTTCCCTCTGTTTTTTGTTTTCTACTGTCACCTCTACTCCCCCATTTGTATATCAAGAGACATTTGATTGTTGAATCTGACAGGTTGTGATCAAACTTGCTCGGAGCCACTTACGTCTGCTCCATTTGGTTCACCCTGTGCTTGTGTATTTCCAATGAAAGTAGACTTCTCCTAGGGGTATCTGTCTATGCTGTCTTTCCAGAGGTCAATGAGCTGGAGATTGAGGTCGCAGCTGGCACCTATCTAAAACAAAGTCAAGTGACCATAATTGGTGCTAGTGCTGATGACCAAAATCAGGAAAAGGCAGTTGTTGATATTAATTTAGTTCCACTGGGGGAGAGGTTTGATAATACAACTGCTACCCTAACTTATGAAAGGTTTTTTGCATAAGAAAGTGCCTCTGAACTGGACTCTTTTTGGTGATTATGACGTTTTGTTCGTTAATTATACAGGTAACTGGAACTTGTTATATTTGTGTTATTTATTGAATACTTCCCATTTTAACTACTGAAGATATGTGGTGCAGGGCTCCCCCCTTCACCTCCATCTGGCATTTTATCTGGCGAGGGTCCTAATGGAAGCCCTGGAAGTGACCAATACCCTATTACTGCAGAATTCGATGGCAAAAATCAGAAAATGAATCCACGAATAATTTTTGTGATTGCTCTGTCGGCTTTTGTGCTATTGGTGGTCTGTTTTGCTGCAACTCTTGTTCTATTAAACTGCAGGAAGTCTGGCATATCATCCAATGCTGTTGGGCCAGTATTCACACCATCTATAAACAAAAGATCTGGTAATGGACAGGCTAAAGTTGTTTTAAATTTTCCAGAATGTGTACAAATAGAGTTTTAGAATGATAAAAAAAATGAATAGCAACATAAGGTAAGCACATTTGACTGAAGCTGTACCACCATTGTTCATACTAGACCGCAGAGTTGGATGCTAGATATTATGTGCCGACACATGTGCATGGAAGAAGTTGTTTTGATCTTCCTCTTCTTCTTTTCTTTCTTTCTTTCTTTTTTTTTTTTTGCCCCTTTCATGTGCTTGTGCAGCGTATCCAAGAGTATAGTTTACTAGCATTGCTTGCCTCAATGTCTTCTAGTTTTAGAAAATGTTCATTGCCCGTTCATGTCTGTGCTAGATTAGCATGAACAATGTCAAAAGTTCTGCTGAAGTGAACTTGATTGCCGTCTGACTTAGATGTCATCCATGTTCAGATTGATGTCATACATTTTATGGTGTATGCTAATACTCACAAGTGGTAGAGATTTTAAGTGTGCTTGATATTTTTATTTTTTGTTATCAATTATTATATTTACTTATTTCTTTTGTCATTTTGTGTTTCAGGAATAGGTTCAATGCTATCAAGTAGCCCAGCCAGCTCAATATCAGCTTCTCTTGTTTCTGCCATGCCTCCTTCTGTTCTTTCTGTTAAAACATTTTCCCTTGTAGAGCTCGAGAAAGCCACAGAAAAGTTCAGTCCGGAAAAAGTGTTGGGTGAAGGAGGATTTGGACGTGTTTATCATGGGGTCATGGAAAATGGAACTGAGATTGCTGTAAAATTACTGACAAAAGACAACCAAAATGGAGACCGTGAATTCATTGCTGAAATTGAGATGCTAAGCCGCTTGCATCACCGCAACCTTGTGAAATTAATTGGCATATGCATTGAAGGACGCACACGCTGCTTGGTCTATGAGCTTGTTCCAAATGGCAGTGTTGAGTCCCACTTACACGGTATATACTGTTTTCAAGGATAATGCCATTGGGTGCTGAAGCCATGAGAAAGGGGTGACGTTAAATATTTAATATCTCTAAATGCTTCCTCACGTGCATGATATATATGTATGTGTGTGTGTGTATATATATATATATTTGTGAAGCTCTAACACATGGAATATCAGTATCACTAAGAAGGACAACAAGAGAACTTTTTTTCATCCTTATTAATTTCCTGCCAGATACGTATAGCAAATTTACACGACCTTTTAAACTCAATCAAGTGGCTGATGTTGTAGGTGCTGATAGGAGTAAGGGGCCTCTTGACTGGGATTCACGGTTGAAGATTGCTCTTGGTTCGGCTAGAGGATTGGCTTATCTTCATGAAGATTCTAATCCTCGAGTTATTCATCGTGACTTTAAAGCCAGTAATGTTTTACTAGAAGATGACTTCAGCCCCAAGGTTTCGGACTTTGGTTTGGCAAGGGAAGCAACAGAGGGAAGTCATCACATATCCACTCGAGTCATGGGAACTTTCGGGTATGTTCATTTTGCATTAGAAAGTGTCTCGCTAAGCTCATAGGCTCCTAAAGAGAAAAGTAAGCTCCTGCTAAATTTCTATGGATAATAACATAAGCTGTCTAATTTTAAACAATAAATTAATAAATTTTCAGTACCACATCTCTACCTTCCCAAAAAATATTTATGTACACCACATCAGTAGCACTATATCCTTTTTGGTCATTGTTATTGAAAAGAGCTTATAAATTCTCATTTTTAGATCTTACACAATGACAACTTATTTTTAAAATAAGAGTTAAAACATCTTATAAATTGTTGTAGCTTATAAGCTCTTAAAATAAGCTTAGCAAAAACCCACTTAGTTAAACTATGACGAAGATTAGTGCTATTCTCATTACTACAATAGTGTCATCTTATATGCAATGGCTTTATTCTTCTTACGGTTTATCACAGGTACGTTGCTCCTGAATATGCAATGACAGGACATTTGCTAGTCAAGAGCGATGTTTACAGTTATGGGGTTGTGCTATTAGAGCTGCTCTCGGGTAGAAAGCCTGTCGACATGTCTCAATCCCCTGGACAAGAAAACCTCGTCACTTGGGCACGGCCTCTGCTGGCCAATCGAGAAGGCCTTGAGCAACTAGCGGACCCCGCTTTAGCCGGGAGCTACAATTTTGACGACATGGCAAAAGTTGCCGCTATCGCCTCCATGTGCGTTCACCCCGAGGTAACTAACAGGCCATTTATGGGAGAAGTCGTTCAGGCACTCAAACTCATCTACGATGACACGGATGAGATGTGCGGAGATGCTTACAGTCAGAAAGAGTCATCCGCTCGTGACTCAGACTTCAAGGGCGATTTTATCCTTTCAGATAGTAGCTGGTGGAATGCCGGTGGGTTGACCCCCCGTCTCACTTATGGTCAAGCCTCCTCTTTCATCACTATGGAGTACAGTTCAGGCCCTGAAGAGATGGAAAACAAACTGTTTTCAGCTTCGGGTGTTGCGTTGCCCATAATGCACGGTAATAGGTCGGGCCCGTTGAGGACAACCCGGAGCAACCGGGCTCTTCCCAGACTGCAAGGGAGCACGAGCGAACACAGCGGGCTACTGGCGAAACGGGCTTGGAACGATGGGAGTGGGTATGAAGCTTCTTTTTAGTGTGTATTTTTTAAATGTACAGTGCCGGAGGACCACTAGTATTGATATATGTGGTCTTTCTGGTGTATTCTAACTATTATATTGATTTTTTTCCCCTCCGGAATCGAATATGGGTGCATGCAACCAATTATGGGGCAGTGATATTGCATTTGTCATGTTAGCGGTCACTTTCTCTAGAATATGTGCCAATTTTATGGTAAATGTAGTTCACTCGTCCTATCCGATTTGGGTTAGAATTTTAGATATTATAGACCGGGTGAAATTGGCATGATCGCACTGTTGAAAGAAATGGATAGTAGAGTATAGAGATGTAAGTTTAGGCGAGTCGGTTCATGAGCCACGACTCCTCTTTTAAAAGTAGTACAGGATAGGGGTGTAGAATGCGTCGAGCTAGCTGACAAGGCTTGTGAGTCTACTTGTATAGAGCTCTATCGTGTCGAGCTCGAGCCACGACTGCACTTTTAAAAGAAGTGGTCAGTAGAGGATAGGGATGTAAATTGAGTTGAGCTAGCTTACAAGGCTTGTGAGTCGACTTGTATAGAGCTCGAGCTTTTTGATGAGTCGAGCTTGAGCCGGGAGAGGATTGTTCTGCAAGAAGAGTTTGGGATGGCTTCTAGTTTTGTTAATCTTAATAACATAGGTGCAATACCCCATGTCTATGCAAATCAATTGGTTTTCTAATGGTGTTTCTGGGGATGGTGGCAACAATATCTGGTGAAGGCTACTTGGGCTCGAAAATAATTATTGGATCATGATTTGGATTTGTTTGATGTCCAACAGCTACAATATACGAGGTGAAATCAACACTAGTGTCGTGTACTTACAAAAAAATAAAATTGAACGAAATAGAGGAAAGCATACTGGTATTGTCTTATAAATTTGATCTTTTCCTAACTACAAACTTCATTAAAGCCCTACTTACCAAAAGAAAAAGAAGGAAGAAAATTCTCAAACATGCATAAGTGGAGAATTGAATCCAATAGCTTAGAGTTTTGAAGTTTTAGTTTCACCAATTGAACTATGCCTCATTAGTCCAATTTATCCACTTAACAAAATTTCAGTTGTGTTAGCCAAATTATGTATTTTTTTTTCACTAATATTTAGGCAATCTTTATTTTTATTTTGCATGTATACATCAATTGTGCCAAACTGCTAATACTTATTATAATTTACACACCAAAAAAAGAACTGATGTTTTGGTTTCTAAACCACATTTGGAATAGCTGATGTGGTTTTTTTCAATGATAAGGTTAATGCCCCGTAACTTTTAGGTTTAAAATTTGATTTTTTTTTTATAAATGCGGTTATTATTTTAGTTGTATATTATTTTTTTTTCTTGAATAAGACCTCTATTCCAAATTGGTATTTCCATTTTCTTTGTTTTTTCTTTTTTTCCTATAAAAAACTAAGGTTTTTATCAAACTAATATAGTTTTATGTATTTTTTTTTATCATTTGACCCTATAATGGGAAACGGTAATTATTTTAGCATAACTCATGTACACTATATATGGATCACTGTTCATATATCCTTTTTTAATCAACGAACAGAACTCGTACACATCATGTACAAGTTACTGTTCATATATATTTTTTAATAAATGTGCACAATCGGATAAAACATTTTAAATGGACAATATAAAATGTGTGTGTTAGTTATATATAAACACGTGTATACCACTAACTAGCTCTACATACATTTGTATATAAACTAACTAAAATATAAATATATTAATACATACATAAATTGATTAACGAATCAATCAAACTAAACCAAAATTAAGTTAAAATTTTACAAACTATAAACTAAATAGAAACAAATGTAATGTTAAATTAACTACTAAAAAACAACTAAACTACATAAAAAGTCAACAAAACTAACTAAATAATTAATATAACTAAAAATTAATATATATATATATATATATACACACACACGTACATAAACTAACTAAAAACTTAATCAACTTAAACTAAAATTAAGTTAAAATTTTACAAACTATAAACTAACTAGAAACAAATATATTATTAGATTAACTACTGAAAAATAAACTAAACAACATAAAAAGTCAACAAAACTAACTAAATAATTAAGCTAACTAAACAATTAAAAACAAACATAATATAAAAATAAATTGATTAACAGTGACATGGCATAATTCCAACCGGACCTCTCGACCGCCTTTATCGTAACGTGGTCGTTAGTTCCCCCGATCGATTTCCTTGGAGACCTTTCCGACCGAATGTCGTATATTGACTGGTTTGGCAAACCTCTTCCTGACGAGCCCGGCAGGATGATTTCCCTCTCAACCTGACCATGGCCTCGGCCCTTCCAACCCAGCTCCTCGGTCCCCTAATTGATTACATTATCGATCGGAACCATGGCGGGTCCAATGGATCCCTACTGGCATTAAATGCTCTGTCAGACTGGATATGGGGATGCCACCAAATCTCATACCTCAATAATGGAGTGCCAACTCGTACTTACGGACCCTACTATTAAGTTCATAAGTCATCCACATCAACCCTCAACTATCTACTTGGCTTAGCAGGCCTATAGGAGTGCGGTCTACTTAAACATAATATAAATACCCCGGCATTTATGGTAAGAGACGCATTAATTACTCTCACCACTCTCACTCTGCTCAAATCTCCTCAAAAATCGATCGACTGACTTAAGTATCGGAGGGTTTTAGCCGATATCCATCTCGGCTATATCATGTTGCCGTTCCTTTGTTGCAGGTTAACTTCTCATTCAAATACCTTCACCTACATACTCGACCAGAGCAACCGACCGAGGTCGATCAGCTCTTGATTTCAACCCGCATCAAACAATATATAAGATTGATATTTACCTTGAAAAAAGTGTTGAAATAGACACATTGTTGGGAGTATGATAATAGAATATATTTTTTATGAAGGAAATAGATTTATATAATATATATTATATTAGTAAAGAATATTTAATTGAAAATTTTGGTGGAAAATAATAATGGAAAGGAGAAAATGTCTGATGAAAGAATGTGATTGAAAAAATAAATATAAAAAAACAACTATTTATAGAAAAAAAAGAAAAAACCAAACGGTCAAATGATCGTTGGGGACGTGTTATATATATATATATATATATATATATATATTAACAATAACTCATGCACAACATGTACGGATTACTGTTCATCAGATTTAAAATGTATATATAAACAATTGTATGAGTTGTTGTTTCTGAATTAAAAAAAAATGTATATGAACAGTGACTTATACATATTATATACGAATCACTGTTTATATATTAAAAAATAATATATAAATAATGATCCTAAGTAATATATAAATAGTAATTCGTACACAATGCTATAATGATTATCTTTTCTCATTTTAGGGGAGGATGATAAAAAATATATAAAAATATATTATTTGGATAAAAAGAAAAAAACAAAAACAAAAAAACTACAACAAAAGACAAGTCCCAGAAACAAAAAAAAAAAAAAAAAGAACCAATGAGCAAGCATCCACTCTCTCTCCGTCATATTTTTTTATTTCCCATTCACATTCTCATCCCTATGCTGTGGGGCGTTTTTGTTAAATAGTCTTTTCAAGTTTTCTTTTTAATTAAATAGCCCTCAAGTTTTAATCTTTAGCTAGATAGCCTTTTTGTTTATTAACTCTAATTAAATGAGATTTAGATAAATAATCATCTAACTTTTAGACTTTATATTTTAACCCCTAAAACCAAGAATATTGCAACCTACGATCAAAACCCTCGTCTCATTTCTCAGACAACCTGCGATTTCTTTGGGTAGTATTTTTCCTGCCACATTGTAGTCGAATATTGACAACCTGCGATTTCTCAGACAACCTGCGATTTCTTTGGGTAGACAAACTGTACAAGAGTTTCTTCACAAAAAAGACGTAACTACTTAAGGTAAGAACGCCCTTTTTTGTGGTTTTAATACTAGATTTGAGTAGTACATTCTGTATAGAGCACCATTAATGCATTATTTCATAATGGGTTTTGGAAAATAATCATTAATTCGACAGTTGGGTTGGTGGTTCACCATTAATGGCGATTCCGTGCACAGGGAAGTGAAACAGTTAAACCTTGTGTGATCGATTGATCGACCATAACTTATCGATTAAGAGATCTCTTGATGCATGTGATCGCTTGATCGACCATGTGATATCGATTAAGCGATCTTGTGTGAATGGTCCATCTCTTAATCGACCATCTTATATCGATTAATCGATGTATTTGTGATCGATTAATCGACCACATATATCGATTAATCGATCTTCGACCACATATATCGATTAATCGACCATAAAATATCGACTAATCGATCTTTTTGTCTTTCCATCGATTAATCGACCATGTTATATCGATTAATCGATCGTTTGTTTTCTGTCGATCGATCGTTTTTATTATTATTATTTTTTGGCGCTCGTGATAATTTTGCATTTCTGTTATCTTATAATATAGGTATTTGGCAGCAAATATGGCGGAAGAATTTGTTGTAGGTGTTGAATTTGGTGAGTGGGTAGAAGAAGAGGCTTGTTTTTAATAAGCCATCTGACTTTAGCAATTTTAAGGTCTTTGGGTCCTTGTGCTTCGCCTCTACACTGTTAGCAAATCGTTCTAAATTTGATCCACGGGCAAAGAAATGTATATTTCTTGGGTATCCATCGGGCACAAAAGGATTCATCCTTCTTGATATCCAAACTCGAGAGATCTTTATTTCTCGTAATGTCACTTTCCATGAACACATCTTTCCTCTTGCTACATCTCCCTCTACTCCTTTGCTTGCCCCTCAGTCCTCACTTCCGCTTGATCATGATTTTCACTCTAGTCCTTCTTGCCATCCTTCATCACAATCTCCAGTGTCTACTACAGAATCTTTGCCAATTCGTTCCTCTCAACGCATTCGCAAAGCTCCAGCTTATTTGAAGGATTTTCACTGCCATCTTGCAGCTTCAACTGAATCCAATCATCCTTCATCAGGTATTCTTTATCCTTTGTCCAGTGTATTATCCTATTCTAATCTTTCTCCTTCATACAAAAAGTTTAGTTTCACCATTTCATCTGACATTGAACCTAAAAGCTACAACCAAGCTATTCAACATGAATGTTGGAGACAAGCCATGCAAGCTGAGATTGATGCCCTGGAACGGAATCATACCTGGACACTTACTCCCTTACCATCTAATAAGACAGCTATAGGGTGTAAATGGATTTACCGAATTAAGTACAAATCCGATGGCTCCATTGAACGGTACAAGGCCCGCTTAGTGGCCAAAGGTTTCACTCAAACGGAAGGGGTGGACTATTTTGAAACCTTTTCTCCTGTGGCCAAAATTACTACTGTCCGATTATTACTTGCTCTTGCTTCAGTGCATAATTGGCATCTCAAGCAATTGGATGTTAATAATGCGTTTTTACACGGTGATCTCAATGAAGAAGTGTACATGGCTTTGCCTCCCGGTTTCACCTCTCCATCTCCTAAAATTGTTTGCAAGTTGCAAAAATCTCTTTATGGGCTTAAGCAAGCAAGTCGCCAATGGTTTTCTAATTGACTGCAGCATTGATCTCTCTTGGCTATCATCACTCTACATCAGACTACTCCTTATTTGTCAAGAAGACTTCCATTGCCATCACAGTAATCTTGGTCTATGTAGATGATTTAATACTTGCTGGGAATGATTTGGGTGAAATTGATCATGTAAAGCAGTTTCTTGATGAGGCTTTTAAAATTAAAGATCTTGGTGATATCAAGTTCTTCCTTGGGTTGGAGATAGATCGATCGAAGACTGGCATTTTCTTATGCCAACGGAAATATGCTCTTGATATTCGATCAGATTCTGGTCTTCTTGGTGCCAAGCCTCTCAAGACTCCAATGGATTCTTATTCTAAATTCAGTCAAGATCTTGGCACTCCTTTGGCTGACCCTTTGCAATACAGACGATTGATTGGTCGCCTTTTATACCTTACTTCCACTCGTCCAGACATATGTTTTTCCGTTCAACAACTTAGTCAATTTATGGACAAGCCTACTTCCTATTCATTTACAGGCTGCGCATCGAGTCCTCCGTTACATTAAAGGTTGCCTTGCTCTTGGTCTCTTCTTTCCTTCTAATTCATCTCTGCAGTTGCAGGCCTTTAGTGACTCTGACTGGGCGGGGTGTATTGATACTCGTCGTTCAGTTACCGGGTTCTGTATTTTTCTTGGCTCTTCTTTGATTGCTTGGCGAGCTAAGAAACAGTCTACGGTTTCTCGCTCTTCATCCGAAGCGGAATACCGTGCTCTCGCTTCAACCACATGTGAACTTCAATGGCTCAAATATCTGCTTCAAGACCTTCATGTCTCTCATCCTTCTCCTATTCTTCTCTTTTGTGACAACAATTCTGCTCTTCGCATCGCCGCCAATCCCACTTTTCACGAACGAACAAAACATATTGAGATTGATTGCCATCTCGTTCGTGAAAAAGTCCTCTCTGGTCTCATCCATCTCAAGCCTTGCTCTTCTTCCAATCAGTTGGCCGACATCTGCACGAAACCCCTAGCTGATGCTTCATTCCAAAGTAATATTTCCAAGCTGGGTCTGATCACGATTCATCCTCCAGCTTGCGGGCGGGTCTCAAACCATATAGAAGATACTACTGTAAAATAATTTAGCCACTAGAGCTTCACTTCATACACGTGTAATTATTTTTGACAGCTCATTTAGTTCGTTTAACCAAGTCAGATTAGTTAGCTTAACCAAGTTAGTTAGCAAGATATTTTTCTTTCCTGCTCTTGCTTGTTGTATATAAATAGACACAAACTGTACAGTTGGAACTTGAATGAATTCATTTTTTCTCTATGGAAATTATACAAAATCTTTCAAGACAAACTGTACAAGAGTTTCTTCACAAAAAAGACGTAACTACTTAAGGTAAGAACGCCCTTTTTTGTGGTTTTAATACTAGATTTGAGTAGTACATTCTGTATAGAGCACCATTAATGCATCATTTCATAATGGGTTTTGGAAAATAATCATTAATTCGACAGTTGGGTTGGTGGTTCACCATTAATGGCGATTCCGTGCACAGGGAAGTGAAACAGTTAAACCTTGTGTGATCGATTGATCGACCATAACTTATCGATTAAGAGATCTCTTGATGCATGTGATCGCTTGATCGACCATGTGATATCGATTAAGCGATCTTGTGTGAATGGTCCATCTCTTAATCGACCATCTTATATCGATTAATTGATGTATTTGTGATCGATTAATCGACCACATATATCGATTAATCGATCTTCGACCACATATATCGATTAATCGACCATAAAATATCGATTAATCGATCTTTTTGTCTTTCCATCGATTAATCGACCATGTTATATCGATTAATCGATCGTTTGTTTTCTGTCGATCGATCGTTTTTATTATTATTATTTTTTGGCGCTCGTGATAATTTTGCATTTCTGTTATCTTATAATATAGGTATTTGGCAGCAAATATGGCGGAAGAATTTGTTGTAGATGTTGAATTTGGCGAGTGGGTAGAAGAAGAGGCTTGTTTTAAGTGGACAGGAAAATGCAAAGTAACGACACCTCTTGTTGTTACTAAAGACATTTCTTTCAATAGCTTGATTGATAAAATTATTGAGAAGGGGCAACTAAGTTGTTCACGGGCTAATGTCCATATGAAGTATATGATAACAAAGGCACCTCCTCCACCACACATAACACATCCAGCTGAAATAAAGTCGGACGATGATTTGAAGGTATACTTTGCTGATGTTGCTAGTGAGGGTTGGAGACCAATTCTAAAAGTGTCGGTGTTCAAGTCGAATATTGATGGTTTCAACTTTTACAATAATGACAATTATTTGAACAATGAAAATCCAGTATATGGTTGTACATCAATTGGTGATAATGACAATGTGGAGGAGCGATACACAGAGGAACCTCTTCACAATGATATTATGGTCCACGAAGATATCGCTATGACTCAAGAACTACATGAAGTGGATTTTGATGTCGCAGAAGAACCCATTTATATAGAACATGTTTCAAGTGATAGGAGCGTGATAGGAAGTCAATCACGACATGCGTTTGATGATAGGTCGGAGTTTCAAGTGGGGTGTTTGTTTAATAACAAAGCCGAAGTAGTAAGAAAAATTCAACTCATTGCTGTGAAAGCAAAGTTTGAGTATTCCGTCAAAAGATCAAACAAATCATTATATGTTGTAGCATGTGTGAGCCCAACATGCAAGTGGTGGATTCGTTGTTGTAAGTATATGAATTCGGAGAAATTTATTGTCAAGAAATATATTAGTGAGCACACATGTGGGCTGGATCATATATCAGGCCAACATCCCCAAGCATCGGCCAATCTCATAGGAGAATGTGTCAAGGACCAATTTGTCAAAGGGGAAGGACTCACACCTAGCGAAGTGAAGACTTATGTAGAAAAAAATTTAGGATGTTCTGTGAGTTATTGGAAATGTTGGAGGGGGCGACAACTTGCAAAGGATTTTGTGAGGGGAACAACAGAGCATGGGTATGCAGTTCTTGAGGCCTATCGTTTCATGTTGGAGTCAGAAAATAACGGAACCAAGGCAGATTTGGTGGTCGACTCTAAAAATCAGTTTCAATTCTTTTTTGTAGCATTTGGCCAATGCATATGTTGTTTTTCATTTATGAGGAAGGTAATAGTTGTTGATGGATGCTTTCTTAAAGGAAAGTATGGCGGTACATTGCTAGTGGCCACTACACAAGACAGTGAGAAGCATATTTATCCTATTGCATGGGTTGTGGTTAACTCTGAGAATGACCGTTCATGGGAGTGGTTTTTTAAAAATCTAAAAGATATAATTCCCGATAGTCACGAGATATGCATAATATCCGATAGACACGGCTCTATCAAGAAGGCTGTGCAACGTGTTTATCCTTTAGCACATCATGGGTATTGCATGAAACACATTGCCGAGAACTTGAAGCAAAAGTTTAGATGCGGTGATATCCTTAATCTATATTACTCGGCAGCTAAATCTTACACAGTTGGTGAGTTCCAACAACATTTCAACCAAATACGCCAACTTAAAAGTAAAGTGGCTGACTACCTCGAAAAAGATATTGGCTTCGTGCGTTGGAGTAGAGCTTATTTTCCTGGTAATAGGTATAATATTATGATGACTAATATTGTGGAGTCTATCAACTCAAGACTTCTAAACGAAAGGGAATTTTCAATTGATGCTCTTTTTAACGCAATCCAACAAATCTTGTCATAGTGGTTTTGTGAGCGTCGTACGGAGATGGTTAAATGCAATACACGATTGGTTCTATCAAAAGAAAGTGAACTTCGTGACAGTTTGGAAAACTCAGCATCTCTTGACGTTGTACAACTCAACGTGCATGAGTACCATGTGCGTGGCTACGGTCCGAATGTTGTTGTTGATCTTAACAATAATCAATGCAGCTGTAAAGTATTTGATATTGATAGGGTCCCATGCCCTCATGCCATAGCTGCTTTTAGACATCAGAATTTGCCCGATTTTGGTATGAGATTGTACTCAGCATGCTCTTCTGCATATAGAACTGATGAGTTTTTGCATGCTTATGCAGAAACAATCTATCCTATTCCTCCGGAGGATTTGTGGGTGGTTCCTGAATCGATAAAAGATATTATCATTGATCCTCCTCATGTGAATCTATCAAAAGGCAGGAAAAGAGTCAAGAGGATCCCAACTGCTTGTGAGGTTCATCAGAAGAAGAACAAGTGCAGACGATGCAATAAGCCATGTCACAAGAAAGGAACCTGCAAAGAACCCCTTACAAATAACTGAAAAGTGTGGATGTTAGCATTTGTAGTTTATGATCAAATTTGTGCCTGTAAATATCACTACTTTTAATAAAGGGAATTTCAAGTTGATCACGACAAAGGTCTATTTTGAATCAAATTCTTGTGTTTATATATCGAACAATCGACATATTATATCGATCAATCGACATAACACATCGAGCGATCGATATATTATGTCGATTGATCGATATCTCCACTTGTAGTATTCTGTCCAATTTCTGAAGGCCAAGCCTTAAGCAAAGAAACAAGTCGATCAGTCGACATGGAATATCGAACGATCGACACATTTCATCGATCAATTGACATAATATATCGATTGATCGATATACCTATTCCTCGTATTCTGACCAATTTCAGAAGCACAAGTGTTAGAACCAAAAAAAAAAAAAAAGTCGATCAGTCGACATGGAATATCGAACAATCGACAAAGTATATCGATCACTCGACATAAGCTATCGATTGCTCGATATAACCACAACTTGTATTCTGACCAACTTCAGAGGCCCAAGCCTTAAAAGCAAAGAAAAAAGTCGATCAGTCTACATTAAATATCGAACAATCGACAAAGTAAATTGATCATTCGATCAGTCGACAAAAAAATCGAGCAATCCAGTGATACAATCGATCAATCGACACAATGTATCGATTGATCGATATTGCCACAACTTGTATTCAATCATAATAGAAACTATATATATATCTAATCATACTATATATATATATATATTTATAGTATGACATATTTATATAAAATACAAATATATATATATATATATCTAGTCTGACATACTATATATCACCACAACTAGCTATATATATACATAATACATATATGTCTAATCATAATATAAAAATATATATATCTATAGTATGACATATATATACAATTGCAATACATACATAATACATATATATCTAATCATACTATAGTATGACATATATAAACAATTTCAATACATACATAATACATATATATCTAATCTAAATTAAAAAATATATATATCTATAGTATGATATATATATACAATTGCAATACATACATAATACATATATATCTAATCATACTATAGTATGACATATATAAACAATTGCAATACATACATAATACATATATATCTAAACATAATATAAAAATATATATCTATAGTATGACATATATATACAATTACAATACATACATAATAGATATATATCTAATCATACTATAGTATGACATATATAAACAATTGCAATACATACATAATACATATATATCTAATCATAATATAAAAATATATATATCTATAATATGACATATATATACAATTGCAATACATACATAATACATATATATCTAATCATACTATAGTATGACATATATAAACAATTGCAATACATACATAATACATATATATCTAAACATAATATAAAAATATATATCTATAGTATGACATATATATACACTTGCAATACATACATAATAGATATATATCTAATCATACTATAAAATATATATATATATATATATATAGTATGACATATATATACAATTGCAATACATACATAATAGATATATATCTAATCATACTATAAAAAAATATATATATATAGTGTGACATATATATACAATTGCAATACATACATAATAGATACATATCTAATCATACTATAAATATATATATATATAGTATGACATATATATACAATTGCAATACATACATAATAGATATATATAATCATACTATAAATATATATATATATATAGTGTGACATATATATACAATTGCAATACATACATAATACATATATATCGATTACTCGATTACTGTTTTGTTCAATATTCTTGTAGTGATCGCTTGATCGATTACTAATATCGATCGATCGATCGATTGTTCCATAATATTCATCTTGTTGTGATCGCTTGTTCGATTACACTGATCGATTGATCAATTATGTGTTTGTTAATATTCGTCTTATAATGATCGGTTGATCGATTTTTTTGATCGATGGATCGATTAATTGTTTGTTCAAATACTGGTCTTGCTGTGATCGGTTGATCGATTATAGTCATCGCTTGATCGATTACTAGTATCGATAGATCGATTATAAAGATCGATGGATCCATTTTTGCAATATTCTAAATCTTGTTGTGATCGCTTGATCGATTACAAAGATCGATTGTTCGATTTTTGTTGTTGGATAACATTTTCAAGTCTTGCTGTGATCGGTTGATCGATTAGAGTGATCGCTTGATCGATTATTAGAATCGATTGATCGATTATTAAGATCGATGGATCAATTTTTCCAATATTCTAAATCTTGTTGTTATCGGTTGATCGATTATCAAGTTCGCTTGATCGATTATTATGATTCAATATTTACACATCTCTTGCTCAATTATATGATCGATCAAAAAATAAGAACAATTTACACATCTCAAAAAATAATAACAATTTACACAGCTTAACAATTTACAAAATTTACAAGAAGCAATTTTACAGTGTTCAAGTAGGGACAAGTGGATCCATTTTTCCAAAGAACATTTCAGCAGCTAACTGCTTCCGGAACTCGATGATGTTATCGTCGTTCAACTTGTCCATCGCGGTGCTGGTCGAGTGAAATTCGATGAATTTTAATGAATACATTCCACAGTCCCCACCGCAAAAAATATGAAGCACATATATGAGAAAAAAAGAAAGAAGAGGAGAGGAAATGGGCTACATTACATAAGATAGAAAATAAATACATTCGCTTATTAAATGGACATTTGTCGAGATGGAAACTCCATTTTTGCTCAAGCAGCTTGCCCAACGCCCCAAAGTGACCCGTCTCTCTCAAGACCTTGGGGAATAATAAACATGCTGGTGCGAGCAGCTTCTTAAGCTCTGGACCCCGACAAACTTTGTTGTTGCAATCTAGAATATGCACTTCCCCCTTATCCAAAATCCATGCGACGGCAACCCAATGCTGATTCTGTATGTTCATTACTCCATAGACCTTCTTGAATCCCACCCATGGGTCGACATATTTTGGTTCATTGCCATTTGCATAGTCTAATAATTTCGGGATAATATGTACGAGTTCGATTGCATTATTCAAAGAATCATTGTCGGTGTACCTACAACTATCAACTTTGGAGGGCTCCACTCCAATAAGAAGCCGATCATAAGCATGTTCTAGCATCTGCATAAACTGACAATCGACAAAAGCTATGTCTTGATCATAAAATGTTGGATAATTCCTCTGTCTAATCCTCATTAGACATAGAGCTTCATCGATATGCTGCAAAAATAAAAAAATATGTCAGGAATTTAATAAGGAAATTACTATCGATCAATCGACAAACAAAAATCGATCAATCGATAAATGTATCGATCAATCGATAAAAACATCGATCAATCGATGAACATATCGATCAATCAATGAAAAAACATCGATCAATCGATGATAACATCGATTAATGTATGAAAACATCGATTAATCGACGGATTAAAACAATCAATCGATAAGTGTATCGATCAATCGAGTAAATATATCGATCAATCGATAAATATATATCGATCGATCGAATGAATACATCGATCCATCAATATACCTATCGAACAATCGACACTTATAATCGATCAATTGATAATTGTAATTTTATTGAACAAAAACTGTAACTTACCTCTGATTCGAGCCACAGGCCTTCACCCAAAAGCGTGTGGAAAAATGGCTTGCCCAAACGCCCGATTTTACCATAAACCGTTTTGCCTTCTGGGCCTGATTCATACCACTGTAAGAAGTCAGAAAACTTTTTTGAATCAAGTGGCGTAAACAAATCAGGCTTGGATGGTTGGGCAGCCACTTTCGGTTTCTTCCCTTTCCCACCCTCTTGAGTGAACGGAGACTTCGCGTATTTGCTTTTCTTCTTCGTTCTCTCCGGTTTCTTGTCCACCAATGCATACAGCAAGTCAATCCTTTTTTCTGTCTTCTCCATTCGTTCAGTCAGAAAAATTTTCAACCCGATAATTCCATCATTAATGCTTTTCATTTTTTCCATAATTTCAATCGAAGATGGATACGAACCGGCATCCTTGGGTTGGGCAGAAGTGACTTGCTCCTTGATGCACTTCAGTTGTTCAATGATTTCATCATGATGCGCACACAATGAAGATGGAGACGCCCTCACTTCCTTGGGTTGAGCTGAAGTGACTTGCTCATTGATGCATTTCAATTGTTGCATTATTTCATCGTGATGCGCACACGATGAAGATGGAGACGCCCTCACTTCCTTGGGTTGAGCTGAAGTGACTTGCTCGTTGATGCATTTCAATTGTAGCATTATTTCATCGTGATGCGCACACGATGATGGTGGACGAATGTCTACTTCCTCAAGAGGCAGGCTTGGTTTGGGAGCAGGAGTTCTATTCAGGCTTGGTTTTGGGGAGGGAGGTGGGGTTCTTGAGACTGTCGCTTCCTCATGATGCTGGAAATGTGGTGCCCCTTCGCGTTTAAACTCAATTAAGTCAGCATCATGCTCAGAAGGAGACCTCAACTCTGTAATCCCTTCCAAGTCTCGAGTGAGTTGATCGATTACATCGTCAGAAATCTCTTGCAGATCATCAAATAATCCTATGTACAGCTCTCTCAACTCCCTCTTTGTTAGGTGTAGGAAGGGACACACTACCATCTCTTTGCATTTTAAGATTGCCTCTTCAACCATCTCAAAAGGCAACTTTTCAGATTTTGTGGCATGCCACCTCACAATTCTTGGAAGTGGCAACAACGGATCATCCTCATCTGGAACCATGGACAACCCGAAGTTCTCAAAAGCAGGGACAGCCTCATAAGCCCAAGCCTAAATCCAAAGAAACAAATCGATCAATTAAGAAATATCCAAAAAAATTTCAAAACATAGATCACTCGACAACATATATCGATCAATCGATAAACCATATTGAACGATCGACGACATACAGTCGATCAATCGATAGTGTATCGTTTGATCGACAAATACAATCGATCACTCGATACGATGTATCGATCGATCGATGACAACAAAGTCGATCAATCGACACATTTATCGTTTGATCGATAACTACAATCGATCAATCGACTATATGTATCGATCAATCGACTATATGTATCGATCAATCGATATAAAGATCGATTGATCTACAACATAAATCGATCAATCGACAAATATATTGATCAATCGATATTTGAATAGAAATATGAGTTTACCTGTAAGGCCCAAGGAAATCCGACAATATTGTAAGACTCTATTTTTCCGAAGTCTTCTCCTTTTTGAACCCATTGGAAATATTTTTTCTTCAATTCTCTTGTCCAGAGAGACTCCATTGTCATCATAAACGACTCCCTTCCCCATGGATAAGAATTGAAAAATTCCAGATTGTTGACAAAGAGAAGAAGGTCTTCGTTCACGTTTTTATGGTCATCCTTTGCCAAAAGGAAAGTATGAACAAACCATACGAGACATATTTTGAACTTGTCTTCTGCCGAAAAACTTCTCTTTTTCATGTATTCATCCAAGTCTGGAATTTTTACTGATTGTTTCTTACCCAGAACCTTCTGCAAGAAATTTTTGCTCTTCTCGTCGTTTCTCATCCTGTCCATTTCATTAACGGGAGGGAGCGGACCACAATTCAGACTAGTGATTATGGCGAACTCCGGCATGCCAAAACGAATGAGTTTGTTGCCGATGGCAAACCATAGCTCCCACTTCTTCTTGCACTGAATCTGACGGAGCATAAGGTAATAGCAAAGTTGCCCAAAAAATGACCAGAAATTCGTCATACGTAATAAATGGCCAAAACAGGTTTCAGAGAATCTCGACAACATATTCTCTCCCAAACCCATTAAAACTTCCTCCATTTTTCGAAGCTTAGCAACAGAAGATCTCACAGTCACCCTCACTGGGAAGTATTTGATGTCATCCAATATTGTCCGGAGCTGGTAACTATTAAATTTGATACACCGCGGACAAGATGGAATGGATAGCTCATCATCAACTGGAACATCCTCTTCTTTATTTTCCTATGTTCAAACAAAACACCAAAAATCGACAGTTAATAGTACAAACCCTTAAACCCTAAACCCTAAATCGATAAGGACAATCGCTTAATCGACATTAAAATCGATCAATCGACAGTGACAATCGACCACCGGTTTCTTCATGTGCAAATAATGGATTAACGTACCTGTTCTTCTTGTGGAGCAGCACCGGTTTCCACGTTAACCACTGGATCGTTCGTCAATGGCTCGTTCATCAACGACTCGTTCGTCAACGGCTCGTTAATCAACGGCTCGTTCACCAGTGGCTCGTTCACCAATGGCTGTTGTGCTTCTTGTGGTACATCATCGATTTGTTGGTCTTTCTGTACTTCCATTTTTAACAGGTCTTGTAGTTAAAGGGTTAACGTGATTAAAATTTTCAAGGGATTCTTTTGGGAAATCGACGATACAAAGAGGGGAGAATGAAAAAATCAAGGGTTTCACGACGATTTTCTTGAGTTCTCGAATGGATTCCGACTGAGATGAGAAGGAAGAGAAGATATGAGGAATGAGGAAGGTGAAGCTTCTCTGATAAGGAACTAAGAAAGTGTACCGCGCGGGAGTCTATTATGATGATACACTATGATCGATCAATCGATGTAGTATGATCGATCAATCGATATATTATGATCGATAAATCGACATATGATGATCGATTAATCGACATATTGTTATCGATTAATCGACTTTTTTGAATCGATTAAGCGACATTTGTGATCGATTAAGCGACATGTTGGGATCGATTAAGCGACATTTTGTGATCGATTCAGCGACATATTTTGATCGATTAAGCGATTATTTTGATCGATTAAGCAACACTTATAAACGATCGATTGATCGATATCGTATAAATTATAAAATTATTTATTTACACATCGACCCCCGTCCAATCCTAAACTTTTTAGTTTATTTTATTGACCTTTAAGTTATGCTACATCGGATATTTAACTTAAAAAAAAATAAAAAAAATTGAGGCCTATTAAATTAAAAAAAAACTTGAAAGGTCGGATGAACAAATTTCCGCTATGCTGTGCTCATGCTTTAATGTCTTTATCAGCCCACGTTCAGCTCCACTCAAGCCCGCATTGCCACTGTCATACCCCCTCCACTCTTCATCTTCTGAGAGGTATTTTCTCAAACACCTTCTTCATTTCCCCCTAAAAACCTCCGACCAAACGAGTTCCAAGGCCATTTCTCGTGTTAAATTTCAAGTTTTATTTGCTTGATCTCCTTTTTTGGCTTATTTAGCGCCTTCTCTGGTTGTTTGCAGGTTTAAAATGTCGTCCCCCGCGCTGCCTCCTCTTCCTGAGAGTAGAGTTATTGTAATTACTTTGCTTCTTCTATATGATTCCTTGTTTATTTTCGGTGTTTGATGAAGTGGGTTGTGCTTGATTTTTGCAGTTGGGTTGCGGGGCGGTGTCGGTGGATTTCTTGGCCACGGTGGCTTCTTATCCGAAGCCTGATGATAAGATCAGAAGCACCAGCGCCAAGGTGATACCATTTACTTAGTGCTCTTGTGATTTGTTCTAATATTCTAGTATTTTACTGGCTTTGAATCAGACTTTGTGGTAGTGGGCTTTTGCTATTATCGAGTTCTGGTTCAACTAAAAGCTAGTTTAGGTTGTGGGGGTCGTCATTGATCATATATGAATGCAGATTCAGACTTGAAAACATGTAATTCATCAAATCACTCAGTATATATCACTGGTTGTAGCATCTCGAAGATGGCCCGACAGTGTTTTGTAACCTTGACGTAGATATACTATTTTTAGGAGTACCGAACTGTTCCTCTATTATGAACTCATTCATTTGGACATTATCATTATTACTAATTAATGTACTTGTATGGGTATGTGCTTTTGTTATGGGCATAGCTTCGAGGAGGTGGAAATACTGGGAATGCATTGACTTGTGCAGCTCGTTTGGGTTTGAAGCCTAGGCTGATCTCCAAGGTCTATTAATATCTGTGGTTGCTCATCTGATATGTTTTGGAGATTCATATTCTTAGTGGACAGTTTGAATGTGGTACTTGTTGACTAGGTTGCTGATGATCCTCAAGGTAAAGGAATATTGGAGGAACTAGAGGCTGATGGCGTTGATTCCTCATTCATTGTGGTAAAATTTTGACTCCAAATGTTTTGACTTTTGGAGTTTGCAATTTCTACCTAGTGTCTACTCTATTACTCCTATTGCATAGAGCTTTCAGTGAATTGTAGTTAACGAATACAGTTCTGCTGAAGTTTGAAGCCCATATTTGCACAGTGTCTGCATCACTGTAATTCTTGATGCATTCTTTTTTTCTTTAGGTTTCTGAAGGGGGCAACTCACCATTCACCTATGTCATTGTTGATGAACAGACGTGAGTGTTTCGGCATTGTTGCCATGTTCTAATATGTTGTCGGTCACTAATGCACACTGAATAATCTGGCTGTCTACACTAATAATCATCTTTTTTGTTTCTTAATGTTTCAATTACAAACTTGGATGCTATTCATTTCTCAGTTTGTGGAAATATATGAGAAACTCAATATGTCTGGATCATGTTTGTTGTGCTAGAGAACTTGATTACTATGCCGAAACTATTTGTTGGAATAAAGCACAAGCTTTGGCACAACTGTAAGGTTGCTGTAATTATAACCTGAAATCATGTGTGTCGTAGAAAGCCTCCCCCTTGTATGCCCATTTGGACCTCTCTACCGCTCAGTGCTAGAATAGCCTTTCTTTATTTACCATGAGCTGCACTCAGAACTATGATCATATTTTTGTAATGCTTTTTATTGACCATGGATGATGAAGACCTAATTTTATTAAATCAGTTTTGTTACTTCGGAAGGAAGTAAGTTGACATGCATATATATACCGTGTCAATATCTTGTTCTGTGTACTTTCAGGAAAACTAGAACTTGTATTCACACTCCAGGATATCCTCCCATGATACCTGATGAGCTAACAGAGTCGAATTTGTTAGCAGCATTGAATGGAGCGAGGCTAGTATATTTTGATGTAAGACTGCATGAGACTGCTTTAGTTATTGCTCAGGAGGTGATCACTGCGCCTTTTCCTTTATAGCTATCTTGGTTGCTCCCAAGTTGGCATTCACTGTCTCTTGAAAGTAAACCACACTTGTCTTGATTTTTCAGTGCAGGCAACTCGCAGAGGTATTCCTATTCTGATTGATGCAGAAAGGAAGAGAGAAGGATTGGATGATCTTTTGAATCTATCGACCTATGTCGTATGCTCAACAAAATTTCCACAGGCAAGCCTTTGTTATTTATTATTTTGTGACTGTTTTCATCCCCTCCTGTTACATTATGTTTTTCTTCTTCCCAAAAGTGTTAACAGCAAACTATTTATTGCTTGCAATAAGCCAATGTGTAATTGGATGACTCAAGGGGTGTTGATTTTAGGATTTTCAGTAAACACAAAGGTTGACATAACGGTGACAGTCTCTAATAATGGGTGACAAATAATTCAGAAGCCGAAATATTGTTGTTGGACTTGGACATGCAAAAAACTATGTGACAAGACCTTACAATAAACCCACGGGTCGGACCATTATGCATGACTGAGAGTATACTTTTCAATTATTATGTTTTATTATCCTTTAGTAGAACACAGATAAGCCTTTTTCTTTTCTCATCTCACAGGCATGGACAGGCGCTCCATCTGTCCCAAGCGCACTTGTTTATATGCTTCTAAAGTTGCCAAATATCAAATTTGTGGTGGTCACGTTAGGTGAAGATGGTTGCTTGATGCTGGAGAGATCAAGTGGTATGTGTGTGCGTGTGTGTATATATATCGCTTTATGCATTCAATTCTAGTTTATTAAATAGTTAAATGCACATGGGAAAATTTGGATCTCTCTCTCTGTCTTTTCCTATATGTTTTATTTTACATTTTATTGTTTTCAGAGAATGGTCTATCTGAAGAAGTGGATGTGGATGATTTAGTGGAGATCTTGAATAATAAAAAGGATAGTCATGCGACCTTGCCTACGTGTATATCATCGGTAATTTCCCTCCGTGGAACAATTCTTTGTCCCGCCCTTGATTATTACTTTACAACACTCTTCACAACTTTATTGGTCACTCTTCCATATTTTTATTTTGGCTATAAAAGAACGAATTCATAATCTTATCTAAATTCTGTGCAATAATTGCGTCCTGTTTGCAATTTTATCTTTTAGAACGAGGTGAAGTTACACGCAAAGGGGATAGGGACTGTGGGTGGCAAGCTACATCTAGGAACAGCTGAAAAGATTCCACAGTCGGAGCTTGTTGATACTACTGGTGCTGGTGATTCATTTATTGGAGCAGTCCTTTATGGTTAGTAAAACGATAATATTAGTCTTGGTCACTAGAATCTTTATGGGAAATGTGGCAGCCCATAGCAGTTGTGGTGGTACTTCGATCAATCATTTAGTTTCTATTCAATCTGCGGTCCCCACCCCACAAAATGCACAGAGAGAGAGTGAGAGATTAACACCCCACCCCCACCTCCACCCAAAACTAAAAATGGAAAAGGCGTTTTTGTTTTTCCTAAATCATTTGATATGGACCAGTAAGAGTGGCTAAGTTCTACCATACAATCTAATTTTGGCTCCATTGATGCTATATTTTACATTCCTTTTGATTTCAACTTTGTAGCTCTTTGTGCCAACATGCCACCGGAAAAGATGTTGCCTTTTGCCTCTCAAGTGGTTAGTTTAACTTCTATATGTTGTTCAAATAGTTATATCAAAACTAATTTACTATTTTAGACATGTTTTGATGAATACAAGGAAAGCTCGTCACACCCTAATCATCAAATTTCAGGCCGGCATTGGCTGCAGAGCCTTGGGAGCCAGAACCAGTCTTCCACATCGCACAGATCCTCGCCTGTCATCTTTTTTACTCTAGAGATCCCAAGTGATGGCCGTAATACTAACGTTGCCGGTGCCACGAAAACAGCTCCTGGCCATCAACTTGGTCTTTTTCTTCTAGTGTTTTTAACAGGGTTTTTCTGGACTGATATCTTGATATACCTGTTGCAATACTTGCCTTAGATTTTGCATTGATATGCATGTTGCAATATACTTGCCTTGGATGGGCATGAACCTTTGTTATCATATCATTATTCATTATCTTGGACCCATCCTTTTGTTCGTAAATGTAGGAACTGTTGGGTTGTAGCTGCAGGTGTAAGTTTTAACCTTAATAATAATACACACTCTTAATGTGGTTGGTACGGAGAACTAATTACTAAACACTTCATCTCCAACACTCAATGCAGCTACCAACCTAATCTAGTAGTTTAAATATAAATGTCCTTTCATTTTAAGCATGTGTCTTGTATTAAATAAAATTAATTGCGGGGAGAATAGGTGCTTATAAGGGGCCCCCATGATGCTCGTCTTGGATTTTGCCGGGCGTCAATGAGACGCCAGATACTGGTGGTCCGTGGACCTTAAAAAAGAAACAGAACAAATAAACAGAACGCACCCATGGGAATGCTTACGGCCAGTGTTCGGGCCTTGGTGGGCTTATTGATGTTCCATTTTTTTTTATTTAGGCTCATTGATGCTCAAAACAATAGAGCCGTTTGGATGCATTTAAAAAAAAATAATTTTCGAGTGATACGTTTTGAATATAGTTTTTTATTTTTAAATTAAATAATTTTATGTTTGAATGTAGTATTAAAAAGTGTTTTAAAAAATATTTTTATTTAAGATTATTCTGCGTAGTTTCTAAAGTTCCTTTTTGGTTTTTTGTCTGCCTTCTATTTTTTTTTTCTTTTTTTTAACCCATTCAAACACATTTTTTGGCTTTGAATTGCTCTTTTTCCAAAAAATAAAAAAAGTGTTTTTGATGGACGTAATAAGCCCACGTAAATGGCCCAAAATTATGAGCTTTTGCTCCGCCAATCTTGGCGCTGATATAGTAAAAGAGACATCTTGTTACGCAATCCGCAGAACATACGGCCTAGATTGGAGAGAATAAGATAGGACCTGAAATCCAGGCCGTCCGATCGGATTCCAGGGTGTCTTAAGACAAGCAACGACGTGCGAGTATGAACCAAAAAAAAAAAAAATCTCTTTCAGCTTACTTACTACAATCACGCGCCAACCTTCTCGGCGCCCGTCGGAAATTTTCTGACATTAATTTTATGAAAATTTTTTATTCGAATTTGATTTAACGAACCCAATAGATCATATAATAAGTGTAATTATATTTGATAAGTGATTAGTCATTTATTTTATAAATTATTCATCAATCAAATGATAACTGTAAAATATTTATCATGTTATTAACAAATGTATGATTGGGTCGGGTTTGATGGTTTTTTTTTTAAATACAATCTATTCGAAAATACTTTATAAATATCTATTGAAATGCCACACACACAACTGAATCGGGTTTGATATTTTTTCTTTTTAATACAACTAATTCCAAAATACCTCCATAAATATCAATCGAAATATCATACATATATTAAGAAAAATAAAAAATGATAAGAGGATTCAAATAAAAAATTTTAATAGTGACAAATTTAAACCCCTTACTATAAAGCTATAGCCGCTGTGGCGAGCCGGGTTTGATGTTGATTTTACTTGCACGCATGTATTATTGTTATTACTTCCTCTTTTTGTTTTTTTACTTTTTATCTCCAATTATATAACCTTAATTTGAATTGACCCTATTACATAGGCCAAGTCAAATGAGGTACAGTAGGAAGCTAATGATTATGTCATCGATTATATTATTTTTATATTTTAATTATTAAATTATGTTTCGTTGTGATAAAATACATGAAATTTATATGTTATCCCTCAAAGTTTTTTTCCTAACCTATTAAACTACTCGAAATTAATTAACAATGAAAATACAATGATTTAAAAAGTGCAAATAACCGATGAAGATTTATAAATTTATAAATTTATTTTAGGATTTTTTGTTTGATGAACCAAATTGGACTTAAAAAGGAGTTCCATAGGTGGTGATTGTGAGGTGGTTGGGTAATTTTTTTTTTCTGCTGAAAAATAGCTTCGAAGAGGAGAAATAAATTTCGTATATTTTGATATAACAAAATATAATACAAATTATTTAATAATCAAAGCACAAAAAAACACCTTCATAATTGAGAATCAGAGTATTTGTATGACTAATTAATATATATAAATTGAATAGTAGACAATGACGTAACATAGAAGCATATTACATAACTAAGTTAATGAAACCAACCGAAATAAGTTAATTCTCCTATAGGAGATTTTAATTATTGAAAAGGACAAACAAGAAAAATACAGCGCGTGTAGGGCGTACATATATACGTATATATATTGTGTGTGTGTGTGTGTGGTCCGGGCACTCGAAAAGGTAGGCCCCACACCGTCCGCGTTGCTGACCTGTCCGACGAGCCTCATAATCCCGGATTCGCAATTACGTGAATATAGCAAGGGCATTTATGGAAATTCGCCAAAATTAATTGAACGTTTTCACTGTTCTTTAAGTTTGGCAATTATTTTTTAATTTTCTTAATTGTAATAATAAAAATGGAAAAAGACCAAATCCCGGGCAACGTGGGATAGAAAATAAAAGACTTTAGTATGAAAAATAAAGAAAATTATATATATTAAAAAAATATATCCGTTTACTTATCAGCAGATATATAAGCTAAGCTAAAGGGTGGGGTTTTTCAAGATTTTAATTCTCTTATAATTTTTTTTTTACTGTTCTTCATTGAAACCTCTCCGATTTTTCCAGTTTTCGTTGAAAAATCGGAACGGTGTGAGGATATACGAAGTTGATTCTGCTGTCAGATCTTTGGTTATATATATAATTTTTTGTTGATTAGATTATTTTGTGTGTGTATATGTGGAGTCCTTCAGGAAATTTTGTGTAATTTAGAGGGATTTTTTTCAATTTTTGGTTGAAGAAATTTGTAGATTGAAGTGATTTTTTTTGGATTACAAAGGAGAAGCAGTGGTGGATTGATCTGGTTTAGAGTGAGCTGGTGTAAATTTGGTTTGCTTTTTTTTACCTTGAGGATTGGTATCTGATCGAGCGGGAGTGAAGTTTTCTGATCTGCGTGGAGTTGATGCATAATGGTATTGAGTTTTACTCATTGTTATTGATTTGTTCTGCTGGTCATGTTCATGTGGCAGGATTCTTTGATGAAATGTTGTTGTTGTTGTTGTTGTTGTTTTGTTTGTTTGTTTTGTTTGTTTTGTTTTTGTTTTTTTTCCTTTCCTTCCTCGAAGACGTGAATTGCTCTGTTGTTTGTTTAATACCATTATTTATTTTTGTTTTGTATTTCGTATGTTTTGTGTGATGGTTACGAGTGATAATAATTCGACATTGTTCAGATGAATTGCACTAGACTGTTTAAGTGAATGAGTCTGGTGGTCTGTAGCAGCTGCCCCCAGTGCCAGTTTGTGTGTGTGTTTGTGAGTGAGCAACAACTCTTGTGGGTGTGTTATTGTTTGATTTCAATTTTTGGAAGAGATGGTACGAAGTATTGCATAATTTTGAGAATTTGTTTGTTCTAAAGTCAAATTTGAGGAGTTCCTATGATGATTATTTGAATACATGGTTTGATGCACCCACCGTAATCTTCTACACCCTTCGTTTTTTTTTTCTTTCTTTCTTTCTTTTTTTTTTTTTTTAATTTACTTTCAGTTGCTCTACTCAGTCCGAGATGTGGAAAAAAATTATTTTCATTATTTTCTCCTTTCACTTCTGGATAATATATTGCCAGCTGAAATTTAAACTTATATGGCTTATTAATCAAAAAGCATTTATACACCCATGTACGCTTGAAAACTTTTTTTTTTGGGTAGCATGTAAATTGAACTGTTACCGTGCAATTTGAAGTTCAATGATGGACATCCCCATTATATGATAAAAAATCAATGTGAAGTTAGTTGATTAAATGAACTTATGCAGTCATAATCCGTTTGATGCCAAAGTGTTTATGCTGCATGCAACTTGTAGTC
>CM047876.1:226025-637117 GCA_026212405.1 Petrea volubilis | reverse complement strand
TTTTGATCTTGTATGAGCAAAAACTTCGCACTGCCAGGATGCTGACAAGTACTTTAATAATAGACAGTCAATAATAGGGGCACTCTCAATACCTAACGGGAGTCCTTTTCCAAGTGGAGGTAAGATTGTGAGGTCTAACACATCATGTAAATGACCTGCTCCACATTGGGTAATGCGCACTCGCATATCACAGTCGCAGCTAACCATTGACAAAGTGATTTGCAAATTGCAGTTAACACCTATCGTCCAGTCTATCCCAGAAACTGCTTTCAGCATTCTGAGTCCTTAGATTTCCATACATCACGTATGAAGTAAAACAAAAAATGTTGCAAACCAGAAACCACACGCGCGCGCGCACCCCCGCACATATATATAAAAACAGAAAAAGAAATGAAAATCTTGAATTTTGTAAAAACTCGAGAAAATTGTTATCGGAACTCACCTTCCATCGTCGGTACAAGTGCTCTCTCGAATTGATTGATAGCGCTAATTAAACGAATGACATTTGGGAATTTAGGGTTTGATCGAAACCCGCGGGGGAGCGAAATTTAAAGATGGGGGACACCGAACTAATGTCAACTGACTAAAAAGCGTGATATACGGTGTGCGCGGTCCGTTTGGAAGTTGGCGTTATAAAAATAAGTATAATTTTTTTTTTTGTTTTAAAATAGATTTTTTATATTTTATTTCCCATTATTATTATTATTATTTTGTTGATCAAATGTATTATATTCATTTGTTATGTTGTTATTTATTATTAAAACTGAAATTTGAATCAAACTACTTGATGTTTGACTTGAAATCGGTCATAAAAATCTTATATGAGTTGAGTTCGATGGGTTTAACAAACTAAGTTTGAATATATTTTTCAATTCGATAAAATTTAATGTTCAACTTGATTTCAACTCGATTAATTAAAATATAATAATGTATATCTAAAAATTTCAAATTATTCGAACTCGCCTCGAGTTTTGGTTGTTTGAACTTGACTCGTTTAATAATCAAACAAAACTTAAACAATTTCTTAAGCTCGATAAAATATTCAAATTAAATTTTTAATAATATCTTGTCCCGTTCACATCGATTCATTTACACCCATGTTTAATATTACGAGTTCAATTCCATTGGGTTTCAAATCAATCTCAAAATTTGAGAGCTTACACCTTATATATATATATATATTGGCTTTCGGAACTTTTTATGATTTTCATCACTAAAAGGTTGGGTTTCATTTTAGTCATGAAAATCATAAAAAAGTTCCAAAACCAATATATATATATATATATATACTGTAGTCATTATTAATATAAAATGCATTTCAAGTCTCTAAATGCTAATTAAGATAACATAACTCTTCATAGTTTTCATATTAATCAAAACACATATTTACTCGTCTCAATCATTATATTTATACAAATATGATTTTTGTAATCTCCATTGTAATATAGTGATAACCACCAAATACGTAAAAATTATACAAAAGATAGCTAAGACAAATTGTATTTATTAAATTACTTTATCATCTAAAAACTTAACTATTAGAAAGCATATCCCCTAAAAAAAAAAGGAAAAAATTTTTAGACAGTACAGACCTCAGTTACTATTATATTCACCACATCTCGCATATATAGCCGGACTTATTTATTTTTTCAATTATCTATTTTTAAATTAATTTAGCATAATAAATACCGTATTAAGTGATACATCGTCTGAAAGTTAAAAAAATTAAATATTTATTATCTCAAATAGTAATACTCAACAATCAAAACTATATAATATATATTTTTTTCTATTATATAATCTCAACTATTTTTCTCATCTTCCTTTTTTCTCAAAGCATACCATATGAAAAACATATGATTCTCCATTCAAATAAGGAAGCAAAATAATAATTGTGTTTCATGACACTTTCATTTACTTTTTGATAATTGAGTTTCATAACACTTAATTTTGACAAAATAACACAAAAATTAAATTGGTCTTTTTTTTATTACAAGTACATTAAAATTGCAAATGATTATCACGGGGAAAAAAAAAAAAAAAGGAAAAAAAGACAAATCACCAAAAAAATAGTGGAAAATGCAGAAAATGTTTCCTAATTAAGACAATCTTCCCCATTGGTCCGTGCCCTTCACGAGCGTGAGTTGGCGGTGTACCAGACACACTTCAATGTTACCCGTAAGACAGTCTGCTCTTGGCTCCACCGCCATTAAAACCTCCTCAGCAGTCCTCACCATCTTTTCCCTCTCTAACCCTTCCCTCTCTCTATCTCTATCTCTCTCTCTCCCAATTCCCAAAATTCTAACCTCATGTTCTTCTTCATTCGCCTTGCTTTCCACAAGATACATTTCTCGCATTGCTCCCAAATTCACGTTTCTTAAATTATCTGTTGGTGGGAATTTCGCTCTGGATCTCTTCCGCACTTGGTGGATCTACGAATTGTCAGCTGAAGTTGCCTGCATTGCTGTTTATGAGCTAGGGTTTGGTTCTGTTGTGGTTGTAACTGAGTAATTTGTGGGGTTTAGTGTGTCGAAATCGATATGCGAAGTTTGAATTTCTGGGGAGAAGTGAATGCAGTCTGTCGGTGGGGAGAGGTTCGCCGGAATCCTAGACAGCTCCGGCGAGTGCTCGGCCGCGTCGTTGTGGTTTGAGAACAATGTTTGTGAATTGCATTCTGGAGAGAGAAGATGCTCCTGTTTATTCTTCTTCCTCTGCTTGCGCTGCTGCCTATTAATTTTGGTAATTCGTCATTAACCCTCTCTCTCTCTCTCTCTCTAGGATAGTTATATCCAGAAAAGCTATGCTTATGTGTCTTGCTTTTACTCAATTTGAAGTTGATTGTTATCTCCGGGCTTTTGTGTTTTCTACCAATTTAACAACTTCCTTTCCCGTTTCGTAAAAATCGATCTGAACTTCCAGCAGAGTGAATTGTTTCCCGAACGTAAATTATGGATTGATAATTGATATGGTGCCTGATAATCCAGTAGTAATACTATTATAGAATTCTAAAAACAAATGGTGTGCAGTTGCGGCTACTTGTCCAAACTATTTTATTTCTCCTGTCACATTAGTGCAACTGTATATTCATAAAAATATTTATTATGCACTTTAGGGGGTGTTCATATGGGAAATATGGATAGCAACTCATCAAGAGTAAATTATTGTCTTGCCCTGCATGGTAACCTAGCTTGCTCAGTAAGGATAACGTGAATAGCTGTCACATTCACAAACAAACGTAACACTCACGGACTCCAGAAAATGATTACATGTGACATGCTTCTTCTGGTTAAGCTGCCTTATGCAAGTCTGCTGTGCTTATTGTGGGATAAATATTTTCGTTTTTTCAGGGAACCCTTCACAGCCGATCTACTTATCTCCGTCTCAGTTGCCAACCCTACCATCGTTCACAAGGATGGATTCTCTAGAACATGGTAAATTGGCAAATTCTCTTGCTATGCAATGAAATCCACGTGCATTTTGTTTCCTCTTTTTGAGTATCTTTTTCTTTCTTTCGTACAATAGTTTTTTTTTTTTGGTATCATCCCATGACCTCTTTTCCAACCATGTGACAGTATTACTAATCTCTAAATGCAATAATATTGTTTGCAGTGAGTGTAACATCGATCAGTGCATCATTTAACCGTTTTACTGCTGTCCGAAAGTGGCATTTTAAGTATTTATCAGCTGCACCGGCTCCATCTCCTGCATCACAGGGTAATGAAGTTGCTTGTCATACTTAATACTTATTCCAATAGTTTCAGAATTTTCCTGATGCCAAACTCTGTATTAGGTCCACCTTCTAGTCCTAGCAGTAGTACCTTGCCTAGGTATCATCACCGTCGCCACAGAATCAGAAGTCATGCAGTTCCGCCCTCCCCTTCTGCTACTCCAGGTGATCTTTTGACAAGTGATATCATTTGCTACCAGGATATTGCATTAAAGGAAATGGTGCCATATCTATCTTAGCATCCATAAATGACCTGTTTTTTGACATATATTTATCAATGGTAGTCACATTTGCGGAGCATTGATTACATAATATGGAAATCTTCAATCTTCCCTCTGTTTTTTGTTTTCTACTGTCACCTCTACTCCCCCATTTGTATATCAAGAGACATTTGATTGTTGAATCTGACAGGTTGTGATCAAACTTGCTCGGAGCCACTTACGTCTGCTCCATTTGGTTCACCCTGTGCTTGTGTATTTCCAATGAAAGTAAGACTTCTCCTAGGGGTATCTGTCTATGCTGTCTTTCCAGAGGTCAATGAGCTGGAGATTGAGGTCGCAGCTGGCACCTATCTAAAACAAAGTCAAGTGACCATAATTGGTGCTAGTGCTGATGACCAAAATCAGGAAAAGGCAGTTGTTGATATTAATTTAGTTCCACTGGGGGAGAGGTTTGATAATACAACTGCTACCCTAACTTATGAAAGGTTTTTGCATAAGAAAGTGCCTCTGAACTGGACTCTTTTTGGTGATTATGACGTTTTGTTCGTTAATTATACAGGTAAACTGGAACTTGTTATATTTGTGTTATTTTATTGAATACTTCCCATTTTAACTACTGAAGATATGTGGTGCAGGGCTCCCCCCTTCACCTCCATCTGGCATTTTATCTGGCGAGGGTCCTAATGGAAGCCCTGGAAGTGACCAATACCCTATTACTGCAGAATTCGATGGCAAAAATCAGAAAATGAATCCACGAATAATTTTTGTGATTGCTCTGTCGGCTTTTGTGCTATTGGTGGTCTGTTTTGCTGCAACTCTTGTTCTATTAAACTGCAGGAAGTCTGGCATATCATCCAATGCTGTTGGGCCAGTATTCACACCATCTATAAACAAAAGATCTGGTAATGGACAGGCTAAAGTTGTTTTAAATTTTCCAGAATGTGTACAAATAGAGTTTTTAGAATGATAAAAAAAATGAATAGCAACATAAGGTAAGCACATTTGACTGAAGCTGTACCACCATTGTTCATACTAGACCGCAGAGTTGGATGCTAGATATTATGTGCCGACACATGTGCATGGAAGAAGTTGTTTTGATCTTCCTCTTCTTCTTTTCTTTCTTTCTTTCTTTTTTTTTTTTGCCCCTTTCATGTGCTTGTGCAGCGTATCCAAGAGTATAGTTTACTAGCATTGCTTGCCTCAATGTCTTCTAGTTTTAGAAAATGTTCATTGCCCGTTCATGTCTGTGCTAGATTAGCATGAACAATGTCAAAAGTTCTGCTGAAGTGAACTTGATTGCCGTCTGACTTAGATGTCATCCATGTTCAGATTGATGTCATACATTTTATGGTGTATGCTAATACTCACAAGTGGTAGAGATTTTAAGTGTGCTTGATATTTTTATTTTTTGTTATCAATTATTATATTTACTTATTTCTTTTGTCATTTTGTGTTTCAGGAATAGGTTCAATGCTATCAAGTAGCCCAGCCAGCTCAATATCAGCTTCTCTTGTTTCTGCCATGCCTCCTTCTGTTCTTTCTGTTAAAACATTTTCCCTTGTAGAGCTCGAGAAAGCCACAGAAAAGTTCAGTCCGGAAAAAGTGTTGGGTGAAGGAGGATTTGGACGTGTTTATCATGGGGTCATGGAAAATGGAACTGAGATTGCTGTAAAATTACTGACAAAAGACAACCAAAATGGAGACCGTGAATTCATTGCTGAAATTGAGATGCTAAGCCGCTTGCATCACCGCAACCTTGTGAAATTAATTGGCATATGCATTGAAGGACGCACACGCTGCTTGGTCTATGAGCTTGTTCCAAATGGCAGTGTTGAGTCCCACTTACACGGTATATACTGTTTTCAAGGATAATGCCATTGGGTGCTGAAGCCCTGAGAAAGGGGTGACGTTAAATATTTAATATCTCTAAATGCTTCCTCACATGCATGATATATATGTATGTGTGTGTGTGTATATATATATATATATTTGTGAAGCTCTAACACATGGAATATCAGTATCACTAAGAAGGACAACAAGAGAACTTTTTTTCATCCTTATTAATTTCCTGCCAGATACGTATAGCAAATTTACACGACCTTTTAAACTCAATCAAGTGGCTGATGTTGTAGGTGCTGATAGGAGTAAGGGGCCTCTTGACTGGGATTCACGGTTGAAGATTGCTCTTGGTTCGGCTAGAGGATTGGCTTATCTTCATGAAGATTCTAATCCTCGAGTTATTCATCGTGACTTTAAAGCCAGTAATGTTTTACTAGAAGATGACTTCAGCCCCAAGGTTTCGGACTTTGGTTTGGCAAGGGAAGCAACAGAGGGAAGTCATCACATATCCACTCGAGTCATGGGAACTTTCGGGTATGTTCATTTTGCATTAGAAAGTGTCTCGCTAAGCTCATAGGCTCCTAAAGAGAAAAGTAAGCTCCTGCTAAATTTCTATGGATAATAACATAAGCTGTCTAATTTTAAACAATAAATTAATAAACTTTCAGTACCACATCTCTACCTTCCCAAAAAATATTTATGTACACCACATCAGTAGCACTATATCCTTTTTGGTCATTGTTATTGAAAAGAGCTTATAAATTCTCATTTTTAGATCTTACACAATGACAACTTATTTTTAAAATAAGAGTTAAAAACATCTTATAAATTGTTGTAGCTTATAAGCTCTTAAAATAAGCTTAGCAAAAACCCACTTAGTTAAACTATGACGAAGATTAGTGCTATTCTCATTACTACAATAGTGTCATCTTATATGCAATGGCTTTATTCTTCTTACGGTTTATCACAGGTACGTTGCTCCTGAATATGCAATGACAGGACATTTGCTAGTCAAGAGCGATGTTTACAGTTATGGGGTTGTGCTATTAGAGCTGCTCTCGGGTAGAAAGCCTGTCGACATGTCTCAATTCCCTGGACAAGAAAACCTCGTCACTTGGGCACGGCCTCTGCTGGCCAATCGAGAAGGCCTTGAGCAACTAGCGGACCCCGCTTTAGCCGGGAGCTACAATTTTGACGACATGGCAAAAGTTGCCGCTATCGCCTCCATGTGCGTTCACCCCGAGGTAACTAACAGGCCATTTATGGGAGAAGTCGTTCAGGCACTCAAACTCATCTACAATGACACGGATGAGATGTGCGGAGATGCTTACAGTCAGAAAGAGTCATCCGCTCGTGACTCAGACTTCAAGGGCGATTTTATCCTTTCAGATAGTAGCTGGTGGAATGCCGGTGGGTTGACCCCCCGTCTCACTTATGGTCAAGCCTCCTCTTTCATCACTATGGAGTACAGTTCAGGCCCTGAAGAGATGGAAAACAAACTGTTTTCAGCTTCGGGTGTTGCGTTGCCCATAATGCACGGTAATAGGTCGGGCCCGTTGAGGACAACCCGGAGCAACCGGGCTCTTCACAGACTGCAAGGGAGCACGAGCGAACACAGCGGGCTACTGGCGAAACGGGCTTGGAACGATGGGAGTGGGTATGAAGCTTCTTTTTAGTGTGTATTTTAGAAATGTACAGTGCCGGAGGACCACTAGTATTGATATATGTGGTCTTTCTTGTGTATTCTAACTATTATATTGATTTTTTTCCCCTCCTGAATCGAATATGGGTGCATGCAACCAATTATGGGGCAGTGTTATTGCATTTGTCATGTTAGCGGTCACTTTCTTTAGAATATGTGCCAATTTTATGGTAAATGTAGTTCACTCGTCCTATCCGATTTGGGTTAGAATTTTAGATATTATAGACCGGGTGAAATTGGCATGATCGCACTGTTGAAAGAAATGGATAGTAGAGTATAGAGATGTAAGTTTAGGCGAGTCGGTTCATGAGCCACGACTCCTCTTTTAAAAGTAGTAGAGGATAGGGGTGTAGAATGCGTCAAGCTAGCTGACAAGGCTTGTGAGTCTACTTGTATAGAGCCCTATCTTGTCGAGCTCGAGCCACGACTGCACTTTTAAAACAAGTGGTCAGTAGAGGATAGGGATGTAAACTGAGTTGAGCTAGCTTACAAGGCTTGTGAGTCGACTTGTATAGAGCTCGAGCTTTTTGATGAGTCGAGCTTGAGCCGGGAGAGGATTGTTCTGCAAGAAGAGTTTGGGATGGCTTCTAGTTTTGTTAATCTTAATAACATAGGTGCAATACCCCATGTCTATGCAAATCAATTGATTTTCTAATGGTGTTTTCTGGGGATGGTGGCAACAGTATCTGGTGAAGGCTACTTGGGCTCGAAAATAATTATTGGATCATGATTTGGATTTGTTTGATGTCCAACAGCTACAATATACGAGGTGAAATCAACACTAGTGTCATGTACTTCCAAAAAAATAAAATTGAACGAAATAGAGGAAAGCATACTGGTATTGTCTTATAAATTTGATCTTTTCCTAACTACAAACTTCATTAAAGCCCTACTTAGAGATAATTGCCAAGATGGTCTCATACGATATATTCGCTAACCGATTTTATCCCAAAATTTTTTTTTAGCCAAAATAGTCCCACTGAATAGTACTCTCTCTCCAAAATGGTCCCTCCGTTAAAAACTAACGGAAAATGCACGTGTAACTCACGTGCGCCGTTAATTTTAGATTGAGGGAGTTACACGTGGGACTACTTTAATCAATTTTTGAAAATTTGGGATCAAATCGGCAAGCGCTTCTGTACTGTGGGACTAATTTAGTTAAAATGTATATTTAATTTTAATCATGACTTGATACATAATTGATTCCTCATCCAAATCCAATGACTAATTAAATCACATTATAAGCTTGGAACATTTCTAATTCTTTTATTCCCATTTAGGAATTTTCATGTGGGATTGGATTTTCAATAAATTCATTCTCTAATGAGCACTCATTTATGCATACGAGTGTCACTACACTTAATGTCCATGAAACAATATATCTCCCATTTGAAATAGTCATAAATACAAGTCTTTTAATGAGTCAAGTCAATACCCCACTTTCAGTTAGACTCAATAACTTTGAGTAATTTTGATCACGTTTTACAGACCTGTTTCAAGACTCTATCTCTACGTAAAGCCAAGTTTCATGGCTTTAATGTGATTATGGAGATTCATCCACAAACATTAAATATAAATAATATAACTAATGTTATACAATGAAAATTGCCAAAAAATACTAAATGTTTGTGGTTGAATCTCCATGATTACATTAAAATCGTGAGACTTGGTTTCACATAGGAAGTCTTGAAATAAGTTTGTAAAATATGATCAAAATTACTCAAAATTATTGAGTCCAACTAAGAGTGAGTATCGGCTTGACTCATTAAAAGACTTGCATTTATGATTATTTCAAATGGGAGATGTATTGTTTCATGGGCATCGAGTGTAGTGACACTCGTATGCATAAATGAGTACTCATTAGATAATGAATTTATTGAAAATCCCATCCCATATGAAAATTCTTAAGTGGGAATAAAAGAATTAGGAATGTTCCAAACTTATAACGTGATTTAATTAGTTCTTGGACTTGGATGAGGAATCAATTATGTATTAAGTCATAATTAAAATTCAATATACATTTTAGCCAAATTAGTCCCACAATACAGAAACGTTCGTCAATTTGGTCCCAAATTTTCAAAAATTGGTTAAAGTAGTCCCACGTGTGACTCCCTCCATCTAAAATTAACGGCGCACGTGAGTTACACGTGCATTTTTCGTTAGTTTTTAACGGAGGGACCATTTTGGAGAGAGAGTACTATTCAGTGGGACTATTTTGGCTAAAAAAAAATTTTAGGACAAAATCGACTAGCGAATATATTGTGTGTGACCAAATTAGCTAAAGTTTCCCCTACTTACCAAAAGAAAAAGAAGGAAGAAAATTCTCAAACATGCATAAGTGGAGAATTGAATCCAATACCTTAGAGTTTTGAAGCTTTAGTTTCACCAATTGAACTATGCCGCATTAGTCCAATTTATCCACTTAACAAAATTTCAATTTTGTTAGCCAAATTATGTATTTTTTTTCACTAATATTTAGGCAATCTTGATTTTTATTTTGCATGTATACATCAATTGTGCCAAACTGCTAATACTTATTATAATTTACATACTAAAAAAAGAACTGATGTTTTGGTTTCTAAACCACATTTGGAATAGCTGATGAGGTCTTTTTCACTTATAAGGTTAATGTCCCGTAACTTTTAGGTTTAAAATTTGATTTTTTTATAAATGCGGTTATTATTTTAGTTGTATATTATTTTTTTTTTTCTTGAATAAGACCTCTATTCTAAAATGGTATTTCTATTTTCTTTGTTTTTTCTTTTTGTCCTATAAAAAACTAATTTTATCAAACTAATATAGTTTTATATATTTTTTTTGGGCGAATTCCATCTACCTCCCCTGAGGTTTGGCGAAATTATAATTTAACCCACAATTTTTTGTAAATTACAATAAACCCCCTGTGGTATGAAATAATTACAAGTGATGGACGGAAAGTGTATAAAGTCCGTTTTGCCCTTTATTTTTTGCTGATATTAAATTGGGCAAATTACATCTACCTCCCCTGCGGTTTGGTGAAATTACAATTTAACCCACATATTTTTGTGTATATTACAATAACCCCCTGTGATATGTAATAATTACAAGTGATAAACAAAAAATATATAAAACCTACTCTAGCCCACAATTGACCTCACCAACATGTTTCCCATGTCAAAAAGTTTAAGACCTGCTTCAAGTTCACCGAAAAACTTGTCGGAAAATAGAGCAATTTTTTCAATATTATTACTTTTAGCCCCACAAAGATGTAATACATAACATACAACCCTAAATATTTTATATATATTACAAAAAAATCCCTCAAGGGTACTATCGGAACTTTACATACAAAAACTAACGGAACCCTAACGGTCATAAACGGTTGGGGTAAATTGTTAGATGGAACATACCACAGGGGGTTTATTGTAATTTACAAAAAATTGTGGGTTAAATTGTAATTTCGCCAAACCTCAGGGGAGGTAGATGTAATTCGTCATTTTTTTTTATCATTTTACCCTATAATGGGAAACGGTAATCATTTTAGCATAACTCATATACACTATATATGAGTCACTGTTCATATATTATTTTTTAATCGATGAACAGTGAGTATGAGTTACTGTTCATATATATTTTTTAATAAATGTGCACAATCTGATAAAACATTTTAAATGAACAATATAAAATATGTGTTAATTATATATAAACACGTGTATACAACTAACTAGCTCTACATACATTTGTATATAAACTAACTACAATATAAATATATTAATACATACGTAAATTGATTAAAGAATCAATCAAACTAAACCAAAATTAAGTTAAAATTTTACAAACTATAAACTAAATAGAAACAAACGTAATGTTAAATTAACTACTAAAAAAACAACTAAACAATATAAAAAAGTCAACAAAACTAACTAAATAATTAAGCTAACTAAACAATTAAAAACAAACATAATATAAAAATAAATTGATTAACAATGACGTGGCATGATTCCGATCGAACCTTTCAACCGTCTTTCTTGTGACGTGCTCGCTGGTTCCCTTGATCGATTTCCTTGGAGACCTTTCCGATCGGATGCCGTTTATCGGCCGGTTTGGCAAACCTCTCTCCCTGACGAGCTCGGCAGGACGATTTCCCTCTCGACCTAACCATGGCCTCGGCCCTTCCAACCTAACTCTTCGGCCCCCTGATCGATTACATGATCGACCGGAACCATACGGCGTCCAACGGATCCCTACTGGCATTAAATGCCTGATCAAATCAGGTATGAGGGTGCCACCAAACCCCATACCTCATTAATGGAGTGTTAATTAATATCTACGAACCTTACTATTAGGTTCATGGGTCGTCCACATCAGCCCTCAACAACTTACTTGGCCTAGCGGACCCACATGAGAGTGGTCTACTTAGACATAATATAAATATCCTCGCATTTATGGTAAGAGATACACATTAATTACTATCACCTCTCTCACTCTACTCAAATCTCCTAAAAAACCAATCGATTGACTTAAGCATCGGAGGGTTTTAGTCGATACCCATCTCGGCTATTTCATGTTGTCGTTCCTTTGTTGCAGGTTAACTTCTCATTCAAAGACCTTCAACTACATATTCGACTAGAGTAATCGACTGAGGTCGATCAGCTCCTGATTTCGACCTGCATCAAACAATATATATAAATTGATATTTACCTTGAAAAAGTGTTGAAATAGACATATTGCTGGGAGCATGATAATAGAATATATTTTTTATGAAGGAAACAAATTTATAAAATATATATTATATTGGTAAAGAATATTTAATTGAAAAATTTGGTGGAAAATAATAATGGAATGGAGAAAATGTTTGATAAAAGAATGTGATTGAAAAAATAAATATAACACAACAACTATTTATAAAAAAGAAGAAAAAAACCAAACAATCAAATGATCGTTGGGGGCGTGTTTAATATATATATATATATATATATATTAACAATAACTCGTGTACAATTGTATGGGTTACTGTTCATCAGATTGAAAAATGTATATACAAATAATTGTATGAGTTACTGTTTTTGAATTAAAAAAAAAATATATATATAAGCAGTGATTCATACATGTTGTATACGAGTCATTGTTTATATATTAAAAAATAATATATAAATAGTGACCCTAAGTAATATATGAATAGTAATTCATACACACTACGTAGGAACAATGCTATAATGATTATCTTTTCTCATTTTAGGGGAGGAAGATAAAAAATATATAAAAATATATTATTTGGATAAAAAGAAAAAAATAAAAACAAAAAAACTACCACAAAAGACAAGTCCCAGAAACAAAAAAAAAAAAAAAAAGAACCAATGAGCAAGCATCCACTCTGTCTCTCTCATATTTTTTTATTTCCCATTCACATCCTCATCCCTATGCTGAGCTTATGCTTTAATGTCTTTATCAATGATCCTCAGCCCACGTTCAGCTCCACTCAAGCCCGCATTGTCACTCTCATACCCCCTCCACTCTTCATCTTCTGAGAGGTATTTTCTCAAACACCTTCTTCATTTCCCCCCAAAAACCTCCGACCAAACGAGTTCCAAGGCCATTTCTCGTGTTAAATTTCAAATTTTATTTGCTTGATCTCCTTTTTTGGCTTATTTAGCGTCTTCTCTGGTTGTTTGCAGGTTTAAAATGTCGTCCCCCGCGCTGCCTCCTCTTCCGGAGAGTCGAGTTATTGTAATTACTTTGCTTCTTCTATATGATTCCTTGTTTATTTCCGGTGTTTGATGAAGTGGGTTGTGCTTGATTTTTGCAGTTGGGTTGCGGGGCGGTGTCGGTGGATTTCTTGGCCACGGTGGCTTCTTATCCGAAGCCTGATGATAAGATCAGAAGCACCAGCGCCAAGGTGATACCATTTACTTAGAGCTCTTGTGATTTGTTCTAATATTCTAGTATTTTACTGGCTTTGAATCAGACTTTGTGGTAGTGGGCTTTTGCTATTATCGAGTTCTGGTTCAACTAAAAGCTAGTTTAGGTTGTGGGAGTCGTCATTGATCATATATGAATGCAGATTCAGACTTGAAAACATGTAATTCATCAAATCACTCAGTATATATCACTGGTTGTAGCATCTCGAAGATGGCCTGACAGTGTTTTGTAACCTTGACGTAGATATACTATTTTTAGGAGTACCGAACTGTTCCTCTATTATGAACTCATTCATTTGGACATTGTCATTATTACTAATTAATGTACTTGTATGGGTATGTGCTTTTGTTATGGGCATAGCTTCGAGGAGGTGGAAATACTGGGAATGCATTGACTTGTGCAGCTCGTTTGGGTTTGAAGCCTAGGTTGATCTCCAAGGTGTATTAATATCTGTGGTTACTCATCTGATATGTTTTGGAGATTCATATTCTTAGTGGACAGTTTGAATGTGGTACTTGTTGACTAGGTTGCTGATGATCCTCAAGGTAAAGGAATATTGGAGGAACTAGAGGCTGATGGCGTTGATTCCTCATTCATTGTGGTAAAATTTTGACTCCAAATGTTTTGACTTTTGGAGTTTGCAATTTCTACCTAGTGTCTACTCTATTACTCCTATTGCATAGAGCTTTCAGTGAATTGTAGTTAACGAATACAGTTCTGCTGAAGTTTGAAGCCCATATTTGCACAATGTCTGCATCACTGTAATTCTTGATGCATTCTTTTTTTCTTTAGGTTTCTGAAGGGGGCAACTCACCATTCACCTATGTCATTGTTGATGAACAGACGTGAGTGTTTCGGCATTGTTGCCATGTTCTAATATGTTGTCGGTCACTAATGCACACTGAATAATCTGGCTGTCTACACTAATAATCATCTTTTTTGTTTCTTAATGTTTCAATTACAAACTTAGATGCTATTCATTTCTCAGTTTGTGGAAATATATGAGAAACTCAATATGTCTGGATCACGTTTGTTGTGCTAGAGAACTTGATTACTATGCCGAAACTATTTGTTGGAATAAAGCACAAGCTTTGGCACAACTGTAAGGTTGCTGTAATTATAACCTGAAATCATGTGTGTCGTAGAAAGCCTCCCCCTTGTATGCCCATTTGGACCTCTCTACCGCTCAGTGCTAGAATAGCCCTTCTTTGTTTACCATGAGCTGAACTCAGAGCTATGATCATATTTTTGTAATGCTTTTTATTGACCGTGGATGATGAAGACCTAATTTTATTAAATCAGTTTTGTTACTTCGGAAGGAAGTAAGTTGACATGCATATATATACCGTGTCAATATCTTGTTCTGTGTACTTTCAGGAACACTAGAACTTGTATTCACACTCCAGGATATCCTCCCATGATGCCTGATGAGCTAACAGAGTCGAATTTGTTAGCAGCATTGAATGGAGCGAGGCTAGTATATTTTGATGTAAGACTGCATGAGACTGCTTTAGTTATTGCTCAGGAGGTGATCACTGCACCTTTTACTTTATAGTTATCTTGGTTGCTCCCAAGTTGGCATTCGCTGTCTCTTGAAAGTAAACCACACTTGTCTTGATTTTTCAGTGCAGGCAACTCGCAGAGGTATTCCTATTCTGATTGATGCAGAAAGGAAGAGAGAAGGATTGGATGATCTTTTGAATCTATCGACCTATGTCGTATGCTCAACAAAATTTCCACAGGCAAGCCTTTGTTATTTATTATTTTGTGACTGTTTTCATCCCCTCCTGTTACATTATGTTTTTCTTCTTCCCAAAAGTGTTAACAGCAAACTATTTATTGCTTGCAATAACCCAATATGTAATTGGATGACTCAAGGGGTGTTGATTTTAGGATTTTCAGTAAACACAAAGGTTGACATAACAGTGACAGTCTCTAATAATGAATGACAAAAAATTCAGAAGCCAAAATATTGTTGTTGGACTTGGACATGCAAAAAACTATATTACAAGACCTTACAATAAACCCACGGGTCGGACCATTACGCATGACTGAGAGTATACTTTTCAATTATTATGTTTTATTATCCTTTAGTAGAACACAGATAAGCCTTTTTCTTTTCTCATCTCACAGGCATGGACAGGTGCTCCATCTGTCCCAAGCGCACTTGTTTATATGCTTCTAAAGTTGCCAAATATCAAATTTGTGGTGGTCACGTTAGGTGAAGATGGTTGCTTGATGCTGGAGAGATCAAGTGGTATGTGTGTCCGTGTGCGTATATATATCGCTTTATGCATTCAATTCTAGTTTATTAAATAGTTAAATGCACATGGGAAAATTTGGATCTCTCTCTCTGTCTTTTCCTATATGTTTCATTTTACATTTTATTGTTTTCAGAGAATGGTCTATCTGAAGAAGTGGATGTGGATGATTTAGTGGAGATCTTGAATAATAAAAAGGATAGTCATGCGACCTTGCCTACGTGTATATCATCGGTAATTTCCCTCCGTGGAACAATTCTTTGTCCTGCCCTTGATTATTACTTTACAACACTCTTCACAACTTTATTGGTCACTCTTCCATATTTTTATTTTGGCTATAAAATAAGGAATTCATAATCTTATCTAAATTCTGTGCAATAATTGCATCCTGTTTGCAATTTTATCTTTTAGAACGAGGTGAAGTTACACGCAAAGGGGATAGGGACTGTGGGTGGCAAGCTACATCTAGGAACAGCTGAAAAGATTCCACAGTCGGAACTTGTTGATACTACTGGTGCTGGTGATTCATTTATTGGAGCAGTCCTTTATGGTTAGTAAAACGATAATATTAGTCTTGGTCACTAGAATCTTTATGGGAAATGTGGCAGCCCATAGCAGTTGTGGTGGTACTTCGATCAATCATTTAGTTTCTATTCAATCTGCAGTCCCCACCCCACAAAATGCACAGAGAGAGAGAGAGAGATTAACACCCCACCCCCACCCCCACCCAAAACTAAAATGGAAAAGGCGTTTTTGTTTTTCCTAAATCATTTGATATGGACCAGTAAGAGTGGCTAAGTTCTACCATACAATCTAATTTTGGCTCCATTGATGCTATATTTTACATTCCTTTTGATTTCAACTTTGTAGCTCTTTGTGCCAACATGCCACCGGAAAAGATGTTGCCTTTTGCCTCTCAAGTGGTTAGTTTAACTTCTATATGTTGTTCAAATAGTTATATCAAAACTAATTTACTATGTTAGACATGTTTTGATGAATACAAGGAAAGCTCGTCACACCCTAATCATCAAATTTCAGGCCGGCATTGGCTGCAGAGCCTTGGGAGCCAGAACCAGTCTTCCACATCGCACAGATCCTCGCCTGTTGTCTTTTTTACTCTAGAGATCCCAAGTGATGGCCGTAATACTAACGTTGCCGGTGCCACGAAAACAGCTCCTGGCCATCAACTTGGTCTTTTTCTTCTAGTGTTTTTAACAGGGTTTTTCTGGACTGATATCTTGATATACCTGTTGCAATACTTGCCTTAGATTTTGCATTGATATGCATGTTGCAATATACTTGCCTTGGATGGGCATGAATCTTTGTTATCATATCATTATTCATTATCTTGGACCCCTCCTTTTGTTGGTAAATGTAGGAACTGTTGGGTCGTAGCTGCAGGTGTAAGTTTTAACCTTAATAATAATACACACTCTTAATGTGGTTGGTACAGAGTACTAATTACTAAACACTTCATCTCCAACACTCAATGCAGCTGCCAACCTAATCTAGTAGTTTAAATATAAACGTCCTTTCATTTTAAGCATGTGTCTTGTATTAAATAAAATTAATTGCGGGGAGAATAGGTGCTTATAAAGGGTTCCCATGATGCTCGTCTTGGATTTTGCCGGGCGTCATTGAGACGCCAGATACCGGTGGTCCGTGGACCTTAACAAAGAAACAGAACGCACCCATGGTCCGTGGACCTTAAAAAAGAAACAGAACAAAGAAACAGAACGCACCCATGGGAATACTTCTGGGCAGTGTTCGGGCCTTGGTGGGCTTATTGATGTTCCATTTGTTTTTTTTATTTAGGCTTATTGATGCTCAAACAATAGAGCCGTTTGGATGAATTAAAAAAAAATAAAATTCGAGTGATACTTTTTGAATATAGTTTATTATTTTTAAATTAAATAATTTTATATTTAAATATAATATTAAAAAGTATTTTAAAAGATATCTTTATTTAAGATTACTCTGCGTAGTTTCTAAAGTGCCTTTTTGGTTTTTTGTCTGCCTTCTATTTTTTTATTTTTTTTTTAACCCATTCAAACACATTTTTTGGCTTTGAATTGCTCTTTTTCCAAAAAATAAAAAAAGTGTTTTTGATGGACGTAATAAGCCCACGTAAATGGCCCAAAATTATGAGCTTTTGCTCCGCCAATCTTGGCGCTGATATAGTAAAAGAGACATCTTGTTACGCAATCCGCAGAACATACGGCCTAGATTGGAGAGAATAAGATAGGACCTGAAATCCAGGCCGTCCGGTCGGATTCCAGGGTGTCTTAAGACAAGCAACGACGTGCGAGTATGAACCAAAAAAAAAATAAAAAAAAATCTCTTTCAGCTTACTTACTACAGTCACGCGCCAACCCTCTCGGCGCCCGTCGGAAATTTTCTGACATTAATTTTACGAAAAATTTTTATTCGAATTTGATTTAACGAACCCAATAGATCATATAATAAGTGTAATTATATTTGATAAGTAATTAATCATTTATTTTATAAATTATTCATCAATCATATGATAACTGTAAAATATTTGTCTATGTTATTAACAAATGTCTTATTGGGTCGGGTTTGATGGTTTTTTTTTAAATACAATCTATTCGAAAATACTTTATAAATATCTATCGAAATGCCACACACACAACTGAGTCGGGTTTGATATTTTTTCTTTTTAATACAACTAATTCCAAAATACCTTCATAAATATCAATCGAAATATCACACATATATTAAGAAAAATAAAAAATAACAAGAGGATTCAAATAATTTTTTTTAATAGTGATAAATTTAAACCCCCTACTATAAAGCTATAGCCGCTGTGGCGAGCCGGGTTTGATGTTGATTTTACTTGCACGCATGTATTATTGTTATTACTTCCTCTTTTTGTTTTTTTACTTTTTATCTCCAATTATATAACCTTAATTTGAATTGACCCTATTAGATAGGCCAAGTCAAATGAGGTACAGTAGGAAGCTAATGATTATGTCATCGATTATATTATTTTTACATTTTAATTATTAAATTATGGTTCGTTGTGATAAAATACATGAAATTTATATGTTATCCCTCAAAGTTCCTTTTCTAACCTATTAAACTACTCGAAATTAATTAACAATGAAAATACAACGATTTTAAAAGTGCAAATAACCGATGAAGATTTATAAATTTAAAAATTTATTTTAGAATTTTTTGTTTGATGAACCAAATTGGACTTAAAAAGGAGTTTCATAGGTGGTGATTGTGAGGTGGTTGGGTAATTTTTTTTTTCTGCGGAAAAGTAGCTTCGAAGAGGAGAAATAAATTTCGTATATTTTGATATAACAAAATATAATAAAAATTCTTTAATAATCAAAGCATAAAAAAACACCTTCATAACTGAGAATCAGAGTATTTGTATGACTAATTAATATATATAAATTGAATAGTAGACAATGACGTAACATAGAAGCATATTACATAACTAAGTTAATGAAACCAACCGAAATAAGTTAATTCTCCTATAGGAGATTTTAATTATTGAAAAGGACAAACAAGAAAAATACAGCGCGTGTAGGGCGTACATATATACGTATATATATATTTTGTGTGGGTGTGGGGCCCGGGAACTCGAAAAGGTAGGCTCCACACCGTCCGCGTTGCTGACCTGTCCGACGAGCCTCATAATCCCGGATGCGCAATTACGTGAATCTAGCAAGGGCATTTATGGAAATCCGCCAAAATTAATTGAACGTTTTCACTGTTCTTTAAGTTTGGCAATTATTTTTTAATTTTCTTAATTGTAATAATAAAAATGGAAAAAGACCAAATCCCGGGCAACGTGGGATAGAAAATAAAAGACTTTAGTATGAAAAATAAAGAAAATTATATATATTAAAAAAATATATCCGTTTACTTATCAGCAGATATATAAGCTAAGCTAAAGGGTGGGGTTTTTCAAGATTTTAATTCTCTTATAATTTTTTTTTTACTGTTCTTCATTGAAACCTCTCCGATTTTTCCAGTTTTCGTTGAAAAATCGGAACGGTGTGAGGATATACGAAGTTGATTCTGCTGTCAGATCTTTGGTTATATATATAATTTTTTGTTGATTAGATTATTTTGTGTGTGTATATGTGGAGTCCTTCAGGAAATTTTGTGTAATTTAGAGGGATTTTTTTCAATTTTTGGTTGAAGAAATTTGTAGATTGAAGTGATTTTTTTGGATTACAAAGGAGAAGCAGTGGTGGATTGATCTGGTTTAGAGTGAGCTGGTGTAAATTTGGTTTGCTTTTTTTTACCTTGAGGATTGGTATCTGATCGAGGCGGGAGTGAAGTTTTCTGATCTGCGTGGAGTTGATGCATAATGGTATTGAGTTTTACTCATTGTTATTGATTTGTTCTGCTGGTCATGTTCATGTGGCAGGATTCTTTGATGAAATGTTGTTGTTGTTGTTGTTGTTGTTTGTTTGTTTGTTTTGTTTTGTTTGTTTTGTTTTTTTTCCTTTCCTTCCTCGAAGACGTGAATTGCTCTGTTGTTTGTTTAATACCATTATTTATTTTTGTTTTGTATTTCGTATGTTTTGTGTGATGGTTACGAGTGATAATAATTCGACATTGTTCAGATGAATTGCACTAGACTGTTTAAGTGAATGAGTCTGGTGGTCTGTAGCAGCTGCCCCCAGTGCCAGTTTGTGTGTGTGTTTGTGAGTGAGCAACAACTCTTGTGGGTGTGTTATTGTTTGATTTCAATTTTTGGAAGAGATGGTACGAAGTATTGCATAATTTTGAGAATTTGTTTGTTCTAAAGTCAAATTTGAGGAGTTCCTATGATGATTATTTGAATACATGTGTTTGATGCACCCACCGTAATCTTCTACACCCTTCGTTTTTTTTCTTTCTTTCTTTCTTTTTTTTTTTTTTTTTTAATTTACTTTCAGTTGCTCTACTCAGTCCGAGATGTGGAAAAAAATTATTTTCATTATTTTCTCCTTTTCACTTCTGGATAAATATATTGCCAGCTGAAATTTAAACTTATATGGCTTATTAATCAAAAGCATTTATACACCCATGTACGCTTGAAAACTTTTTTTTTTGGGTAGCATGTAAATTGAACTGTTACCTGCAATTTGAAGTTCAATGATGGACATCCCCATTATATGATAAAAATCAATGTGAAGTTAGTTGATTAAATGAACTTATGCAGTCATATCCGTTTGATGCCAAAGTGTTTATGCTGCATGCAACTTGTAGTCTTTAATTTTTAATGTGCCTCCTTGTTGAAGTTCAATGTGGACTTCCATGATATTGATGTTTGTCAATACAAAAGCATTATAAATGAGGAAGAGGAGGCCTTCTTTCCCGGGACATTGATGTTCAATCACATCATGGTTATTTGCCAATAGCTCAACACTGTTGAACTTTTCTAGGTTGCTTCAGTAACTTTAGGCGTTGGATCTCTTGTTTGGGTGGAGGATCCTGATTTAGCCTGGATAGATGGGGAAGTTGTAGCAGTAAATGGTGAAGACGTCAAGGTCCTTTGCACATCAGGCAAGGAGGTCAGTTTCGTCGTCGCAACTTGGCAGTTGGCAACACCATTTAATTTATGTTTACCCAAGCACTTGTCTTAAAATTACCTGTCAATGACTTTATTAGCTTTCGTTACTTTCACTGCTCATTTAGTTAAAGATGCTTTCTTGTTGATTATAATACATTTATAAAAATAACACTCTAAACTTTTCTTTGTCTTCGGATTCTACTTCACATGCTTTATGAGCTGGTTCCTTTCCCACTAAGAAATGAACCCATTCAAGGGTTTGCTGAATAGACCCTTTATGTCAACCATACCTGCAGGTTGTGCTCAAGTCATCCAATGTCTACCCCAAAGATGCCGAAGCTCCACCTTGTGGGGTGGATGATATGACAAAGTTGGCATATTTGCATGAGCCTGGAGTTCTACAAAATTTAAAATCTAGATATGATATCAATGAGATATATGTAAGTTCCATGTTATATGTTCATCATATGAAAAACTTTTACCCCTAAATCCTACCTCGCCTGTAAAGCTTGTACAATATCACCGAATCTGTTCTTCTCATCCCTCTTCAGACTTACACGGGAAGTATATTGATTGCTGTGAATCCTTTTCAAAGATTGACTCATCTCTATGATAGTCATATGATGGCCCAATATAAAGGAGCAGCTTTTGGTGAGCTGAGCCCACACCCATTCGCTGTTGCGGATGCTGCATACAGGCATGTATTGTTTTCGGTTGATGACTTTTTCTCCATATGTATATGTTGTTACAAAGGAGACCTTGTTTTTTGCACTTAGGCTTATGATGAATGAGGGAATAAGTCAGTCGATTTTGGTTAGCGGTGAAAGTGGGGCAGGGAAAACGGAAAGCACAAAATTGCTTATGCAATATCTTGCTTACATGGGAGGACGTTCTGGAGGGGAGGGAAGGTCGGTGGAGCAACAGGTTCTTGAGGTAATAATTGCTTCACAGAGTAAGCACCAAATGGTGGTGACTAGAAATTATGGTATCAGCATCTGAGTATATTGACTGACAACTGACTTATACTTGTTTTATATTCTGGGGTTCTTTGTTGTAGTCAAACCCTGTTCTTGAAGCTTTTGGTAATGCAAAAACAGTGAGAAATAATAATTCAAGGTATTGAAGTTTCTAATCATAGTCTAGCCTGTGCATGATTCTGTGCATTCTTAAAGCTTTAATTACGTATCCATGCAACTAACTTGCACACAACGATAATTGCAGTCGTTTCGGTAAGTTTGTCGAAATTCAGTTTGATCAAGGGGGTAGAATCTCTGGGGCTGCCATCAGAACTTATTTGCTTGAAAGATCTCGAGTTTGTCAAGTGTCTGATCCCGAACGTAACTACCATTGTTTCTATATGCTTTGTGCTGCACCTCCCGAGGTAACTGGATCATTTGATCTCAGACCTGGAACTTTGCTTTGGTGATAATTGGGCAGTCTTTGCTTGGGATTGTGCTGAATTATTAGTTTGACAAGTGCATCACAGCTGCTGGGAATCATTTTATTGAATTATGTTCATAATTCATTAATACATGTGTTTTTGATGTTCTCTTGAACTTCTAATTTTTTGATATATGAATGCTGTTTGCTTCCTTTTCATCTCAGGATATTGAAAAATACAAGTTGGGAAATCCTAGAACATTTCATTATCTGAACCAGTCGAATTGCTATGAGCTTGCTGCGATTGATGACGCCAAAGAATATATAGCGACAAGGAAGGCAATGGAGACTGTGGGAATATGTTCTGAGGAACAGGTATTAACTTGAGTGGTTTGACATGAAAAACTGTCTAATAGCTATCTCTTAACTCTATTTCTTTTTCATTTTTCAGGATGCAATATTTCGAGTAATTGCTGCAATCCTGCATCTCGGGAACATTGAATTTGTTAAGGGAAAAGAAGTTGATTCATCCATGCCTAAAGATGAAAAATCTTGGTTTCATTTAAGAACAGCAGCAGAGCTTTTCATGTAACTGATTCTCGTAGACGTGCATTAATTGATGAGAACTTTTTTTTTCTGAGTATCCTTTATTGCTTAATGGATCAAGGATATTTCTTTTCTGGAAAACTTAAAAATTCAACATTTTGTAGGTGTGATGCAAAGGCTTTGGAGGATTCCCTCTGCAAACGAGTAATTGTGACTCGTGATGAAACAATCATCAAAGAGTTGGATCCAGTGGCTGCTGCATCCAGTAGAGACGCATTGGCGAAAATTGTCTACTCTAGGTTGTTTGACTGGTAAGCATCACCTCTATGTTGAAAGGAGATGTGCAGCAATAAGTATTTATTGATGAAATATCTTGTTTTACTCTCTCTCTCTCTCTTGGTTGGAAAAATGCTTATTGTGGAAAATCATGCTTATTGCTTATTTTCCATTATCTGCAGGCTCGTGGATAAAATTAACAATACGATTGGTCAAGATCCTAATTCAAAATGCTTAATTGGGGTTCTGGATATCTATGGATTTGAGAGTTTCAAGACTAACAGGTGCTTAACTGGTACGCTGTGTCTTCATTGTTGTCATGATTCGTTCTGTTTGGTCAGTTGGCCCCAGATTTTCTCACTAGCCAGACAGAACTTAGTGTTGCTTGCCTCTTGTTAAGTTGTTTGTATACGGTTTTACAGTGTTCAGTCTAGTTTTAACTAATTTTCAGTCCGCGGAACTCCGTCTCCTGTTTGGAAATCGGTGGAGGAAAGCCACTTGAATTCCTCCCTTCTCTTCTTTTGTTACATAGGGTGGACAGCGACTGCAATTTTATTTTTTGTTTGGCTAGAGTTTTATGTCTTAAAATTCAAACATTAATATATGAGGAAACATACACCATTCTCGAGGCGTAATCCTAGCTACAACAGATCAAAACAAATAAGTTTACATTGTAAATTCTTCAGTTCAACACCTAGCTCCTGCAATATAGAGCTTGAAATCCAACATTGGCTGTGGTTCAACTCTTACTACTTGTAATTGTGTCATCCGTTCCCTCCTCATCCCATCGGCCACATCACTGAACATGTCTTCCAGAGTGTAAGCAAAAGGTGCATGCTGAAAGAAATTATGCTGACAGGATCTTCTGAAGCATGTAATGGAAAACTGTAGGTTTCAGTGATTTGTGCATATTCATGCCTCTTTGTTTTCATGTTTGGACAATATAAGAGGTCTTCCAGATATTTTGCACCCTGCACATCAACTCTTACCCCGAGTTCTTTTGACTTTTAAGATGCAAAGCATCAAACTATGGTTCCCCATCTAGTTATGTGGTTGCTGATAGTTGTATTTCATCATTCTACACCGTGTGGCTTGGTTATATATTTGAAGTGTCCGGCTGTTTGCATGAGAAAGATTTGTTAAAGCTTTCTGTGCTGCTTCTCCTGTATCCTGTTGAGTGTTGACCTTACCTATGTCCACTATAATGCTTATTGTATTACCGTCACTACTTCGGAGCAGGTAATGATGACACACAAAATGTGATTTATTGATGCTTAGTCTTTTTGAACAATTACATTGCTGCATATCCTAAGTTTTCCTTTTGAATATTGATGTGAATAAGTGCAGTTATTTGCCTCATTACATCAGTTTTAATTTCAAATGTTATATCTCCACAGTTTTGAACAATTTTGCATAAACTTGACCAACGAGAAGCTTCAGCAGCACTTTAATCAGGTATCTCTAATTATCTAGTTTCTGTTCTTTTTGGTTATCTTGTGATTTTACCTGTACACGTCATTTTATTAACTCAAAAATCTTACTTTTCAGCATGTTTTCAAAATGGAGCAAGAAGAGTATACAAAAGAGGAGATAAATTGGAGCTACATTGAGTTCATCGACAATCAAGATGTTTTAGATCTAATTGAAAAGGTTGGATTGTCTGTGCTGCAATTATACCCACAGTTTTAGTTTTCAATTGTCATTTTACTTGTTTTGCAGGGACAATGTTCATTCTATTTGTCCTAGGTCTTACTCTTAACTAGGATGTGTTTTGGGTTTATGATACTTGTGTGGGCTTTATAATGAAGTATTGTTACATTATAGCCTTCACTACGCAGTAGTACCATATCGTACCCTTGAATGACACATGCATTTATCATAACATAGCCTTCACGTACGGACGCCTTTATATCTCAAAGAGATTCCGGAGTATTTCTTTGTTAACATATATTTAGCTTTGATTTCCTGTTCCCTTGGCTAGCTGTTGTCATATTGTTTATACAGTTTCTGTTACTTTTTATATGACTCTTGCTCCCCGAAAACTTTTCTCTCTTTTTTAGAATGCCTAAACTTCTCTTTCTCTTTCTAATATGATTATGTTTTGTTTGAAATTGTTCAGAAGCCAGGTGGCATTATTGCACTTCTTGATGAAGCTTGGTGAGTTTCTCATCCTCTGAGGACCCTATTAACTATTCTTTGGCTTTTTTACTGCTAATGACTACTCTGTTTGACGGTTTTGGCTGTTGTGTGGCTATGTCTTTGACCCTTGTAGCATGTTTCCACGCTCAACTTATGAAACATTTGCCCAAAAGCTGTACCAAACTTTTAAGAACCACAAACGCTTCAGCAAGCCCAAATTAGCCCGTTCTGACTTCACAATTTGCCACTACGCTGGTGGTGTAAGTTATAATTATGCGTCCTTTGTGTCAATCTTTAAATTGAAAAAGATTTGGTGCACTAGTATAGTGAAACTTTGCTCAATGTTGGATACTTATACGCAGGTGACTTATCAAACTGAGTTGTTCCTGGACAAAAACAAGGATTATGTTATTGCTGAACATCAGGCACTGTTGAATGCTTCTAAATGTTCGTTTGTTTCTGGTCTCTTTCCAGTGTCAAAGGAGGAGTCCTCCAAACAGTCAAAATTTTCTTCTATTGGCTCAAGATTTAAGGTATGGAATTGTTGGTTTCATCATGTTCATATTCCCTTTGCCTCTGTAGTTTGTTAAATTGAGATATGATGCGTCTTGCAGCAACAATTGCAAGCTCTGCTTGAAACTCTGAGTGCCACTGAACCACACTATATTCGCTGTGTGAAGCCGAACAATCTTCTTAAGCCAGCTATATTTGAGAACCACAATGTCCTGCAACAACTGCGCTGTGGGGTAATATATATTAACTATTTCTGTTGTTTTCCTGTGTTGTACTACTTTAGATGCTTACTGACTGTCCTTGTTTGGTATTTCATTTGTGTGTGTTTATGCAGGGTGTGCTGGAAGCAATTAGGATAAGTTGTGCAGGGTATCCTACCAAAAGACCCTTCCTTGAATTTGTAGACCGTTTCGGCATCCTTGCTCCTGAAGTTTTAGAGGGAAGGTATTATAACTGTACTTACATCTTACCCCCTTCATAATCAATGATGTTAGCATTTTTCACTTTGATTGGGTTTGTGATAGTACGGATGAGGTTGCTGCTTGCAAGAAACTTTTGGAGAAAGTGGGACTCGAAGGATATCAGGTGATGAGCTTTTTTCTGCAACAGTTGAAATAATGAATAATGTAACCCCTTTTACCCTTTTATTCTGAGGACCTTATCCAAGTGTTTGCCTAATCTTGTTGGCTTGTGTTCATTTGGTTTTCTTTTCTAAGCATGTAATAAATTCATTTTGTGGACCTCCACGACAACTTCTATAGTGATCACTTTCTCTTATACTTTCTGGAAAGTGTGGTCGTAATCCCTTTTGTTTCTGTGCTCTCTTCTTCCTCTTCATTTCGTAAGTTCATCCAATAAATGTGGCATATTGACATGAGAAAACATCCTGCTACTACATGCAATTTTTCTGGTGTTCTGTCAATAATGGTCTTTACTATTTTTCCATTTGACCATTTTTGAACGAGCCCTAGAGGATTTTAGCATTTTTAAGTATACTCCTCAATATTCAATAAGCCGACCCTTAATGCAGTTTGCTTTTGTAGATTGGTAAAACAAAAGTGTTTCTGAGGGCTGGGCAGATGGCAGAGCTGGACGCACGGAGGACTGAAGTGTTAGGGAGATCGGCGAGCATAATCCAGAGGAAAATTCGTTCTTATATGGCTCGAAAAAATTTAATATTACTGCGTCAGTCGGCAATACTTATGCAATCTGTGTGTAGAGGTAATTGATTTTGTTGGATATGTTTCTATGTTGACAGAAGGATTGCATATCACATAAATGTTGTTTATGGATATTTATTTACCTGATTGCAGGAGAACTTACTAGGCATGTTTACGAAAGCATGAGAAGAGCAGCTTCTTGTCTCACAATTCAGAAAGATTTGCGGAGGTATCTTGCTAGGAAGGCATACAAAGAGCTGTGCTCTTCAGCTGTTTCAGTTCAGACAGGCATGCGCGGGATGGCTGCTCGTAATGAGCTTCGTTTTAGAAGGCAGACAAGAGCTGCTACTGTCATCCAGGTACTTTTAGCTCTTGATAAATCATGTGGGCAAGATGAAATTGTTTTTTCTATTTTTGGTTTATTCAATTATTTTCTGTTGGTAGAAAATTGTAACTTTCTTCAATGGCTGCAGACTCATTGCCAGTAAATTCTTAGCTCGTTTAGCATATGTGAAGCTACAAAAAGCTGCAATCACCACACAATCTGCATGGAGGGCAAGAGTTGCTCGTAAAGAACTGCGGAAATTGAAGATGGTCATCTCTCTCTCTCTCTCTATATATATATATATATTTATATATATATCGCTTCCTTTTCTCCTTCAATATTTAGATATACTGTGTGTCATTATGAGTTCCCGTCACTGAGAAGTCTAAACCATTTCAGTTTATTGTTTTATAATGTTAATAATATTGAGGATGATTGGACGCAGAATCCTTGAATGGATTGAAGTGGTTGGAAGTCCATCTGTTCAAATTCTATGGGATAGAAAATTTCAATTTTTATGACTGAATTTTCAAGATGAGTTAAACTGGCAACTGTGCTTGCAAATTGAACCTACTTAGGGTTATATCTTGTCTTGCCTTTTCTATGTTGGGGCAATGTAGATTTTTGGTTCATTAAACCTGTGATACCTCTCTTAAAAAGTTTTAATTGGAATCGGGAGATAAGAATGACCTGTGAAGAAGAACCTCTTTACCTTAATTACTCATATTTTTTCATAACTTGCTGCATGGTTCAAATGTACCTCTCCTTTTATTCATAGTATTTTAGATTTTTATACTTGTCTTTCTTAATAACACAGGCTGCAAGGGAAACTGGGGCTCTCCAAGCTGCCAAGAATAAATTGGAGAAGCAAGTTGAAGAATTGACCTGGAGATTACAGCTGGAGAAACGAATGAGAGTAAGTTGTATCTTCAAATGCCTCATTTCTTTTCTTAATTGACTAGTTTGTAATGCTTTTTGGGCTATGTGTTGGCGGGGGTTGAGGGTATTGACAATAAGAAAAGTTGAATACTCCCTTTCCTTACCTCTTTCTTATTCATGGACATTCATTATACTTTCATAGACTGACCTAGAAGAAGCAAAAACACAAGAGAATGCGAAATTGCAAACAGCTCTGCAAGAGCTTCAGCTTCAGTTCAAAGAAACCAATGACATGCTATTGAAGGAGAGGGAAGCCGCAAAACTTGTTGCCGAGAAAATCCCTGAGTTACAGGAGGTTCCAGTCGTTGACCATGAAATGATGGATAAACTCAGTGCAGAAAATGAAAAACTCAGGGTAAGCTGGCGAGATTTATGGATTCATCCTGTTCATTTGTAAATGTTGAATATGTGGAAATCATGGGACATTAAATACTTGCTTTTTTGCTACATCTTCTGGTGTTTAGGCCTTGGTAAGCTCCCTAGAAACAAAAATAGTTGAGACCGACAAGAAATACGAAGAAACAAACAAACTAAGTGAGGAGAGGTTGAAGCAAGCTATGGAGGCAGAATCTACAATTATTAAGTTGAAAACCAGCATGCATAGGTTTGTTTTCTTAATCTCCTTTTGGATGAGGTTAATAATTTGTTGAAATTAGATATTCTTGTCGGCTAATGTTCTTTTTCAGCACTGTTGCTTTGTACTCATGTTTTCACACTTAACTTTGTTGCAAAACTTTCTTTCTCCCTGACCTGTAGGCTTGAAGAAAAAATTGCTGACATGGAATCTGAGAACCAAATTCTTCGGCAGCATGTAAACCCTTCCAAAGGAGTGTCAGAACATCCATCAGATTTAGTTACCAAGGTTGGTTGCTTGTCAAGAATATCCACTCTGCTATATTCTTTCTCAATCTCAGTTGTTTCCGCATGAACTATTTGCAGGTATCAGAAAACGGGCACCATGCTAGTGAAGCAATCAGAACTAATGTACTATTCTTAGACTTCTATTATTGAATGCGATAATGCTATTGGCCTTACTTTCTGTTTCTATTTCATTTTGTTCTTTTCTCTTAGTTAGCAGATCTTCACTGTTGACATAGCTTTGATTTCTACAGGACACACCGTCTACCCCACCAAAAGGATATGAAACCCCTGATAACAAACCAAGGAGACCCCCAATTGACCGTCTGCATGTCCGTACTTCTAGAGAATTGAGATATGTTTCATTTCCTTTGTTCAAATATTTCGGTTTACTAAATGGACATAATTATACTTTTGTTGCAGGAGGATGTTGATGCTCTGATGGAATGTGTTATGAAAGATGTGGGCTTCAGTCAAGGCAAACCTGTTGCGGCTTTCACAATTTATAAATGTCTTTTGCACTGGAAATCTTTTGAAGCTGAACGGACTAGTGTGTTTGATCGTCTCATTCAGATGATTGGATCAGCTATCGAGGTAATTAGGTGGTTTTAATGACAGAGTTCTTATTTGGATGGGGTTATCATGGCGGTCAATTTGTGCATGGATAAAAGTTGGTCGCTTCAGTAGGCTCTTGATGTAATAAGGGCTTGTTTCCATGGGGATTCGTATCTTTTCCCGCATCATTACGGAAATGCCTTACTCTTCCAACCTACCTTTTTCAGTAAATATTTCATATTTTGCAGCTTGGTTTTTGAACGTTGGACTTGTTGATTTCCTTTCTTCTTCTCCTCCTCCTCTCTCTCTCTTGCTCGCCTACTCTCTATGTCCCCCCGCCCCCCGGCTGCTCTCTCCCCAAAACTTTTCTGTATTTAAATTGAGTTGTGTGATGGTAGCGCCACCACCTCTGCTTTACTGGACATAATGTTTTCTGCTTTCTTTAAAATTATGAAAGTAGTCCCGCACTAGTTTCTGGAAGCAAAGAATTTGTAAATAATTCTGGGCACTAATTAACTGCAGGATCAAGAGAGTGATGATCATATGGCTTACTGGTTGTCAAATACTTCTACACTGCTGTTCTTACTTCAGAAAAGTCTGAAACCTGCCGGGTCAGCTGGTGCAACTCCAAGTCGTAAACCACAACAACCAACCTCCCTATTTGGGAGGATGGCAATGGTACTGACTGTTTTTCATGGTTTATTTATTTAGTAGTATCACCATAAAGATGGCTTAAACAATATAAATAAATTTGTACAGGGGTTTCGGTCTTCTCCTTCTTCTGTCAATCCTGCTGCTGCTGCAGCAGCACTTGAAACAGTACGCCAAGTTGAAGCTAAATACCCAGCTCTACTTTTCAAGCAGCAGCTGACTGCATATGTTGAGAAAATATATGGCATTATTCGAGACAACTTGAAGAAGGATTTGGGTTCGCTGCTTGCTCTATGTATTCAGGTATGTTTGGCTGAACATCAGTATTTTCTTACTTTATTCTAGGTTTTAATACTTTTCGGCAATGAGAATCCACAACAGTTGCATTCAAAATTTCTGGACGCACTATGTCAGGGAGATCCTTCAAAAAAGGAATTTAATTTGTTATTTTGTCCTATGGTTACTGTTGAAAAAATAGATGCTCTTATTTCTGATAATACTTTACAAAGAGAAGTGGTGGATTTATAGTACAGGATTTGCCTAACTAAATGTAGCATTTATTCCTAACTCCTTAACCTCCAACTAATTTAAACGTTAGTCTCTACTCCCAAAGTCAGCTGTACAAACAATAAATACAAGGTTATTTCCAACACTCCCCCTCAAGTTGGTGCATAGATATCACACATGCCCAACTTGCAAACTAAAGTTTGAAAGGTTATGTTGCTAAGGCCTTTGGTGAATACATCAGCTAGTTGGTTCTCGGATGTTACATGAAATATGTTCAATGAGCCATCTAGCAATTTCTCTTTGATGAAATGTCGATCAATCTCTATGTGCTTTGTTCGATCATGTTGAACTGGGTTGTGAGCGATACTAATCGCAGCCTTGTTATCACAATATAAGGATAGTTTGTTGTTTCCTGTCAACTTTAATTCTTCCATCAATTTCTTCACTACACACCTTGAGCCATGGCTCTATATTTTGCTTCAGCACTAGATCGAGCGACCACACTTTGTTTTTTGCTTCTCCAAGTAACTAGGTTTCCTCCCACAAGTGTGCAATAACCAGTAGTTGATTGTCTATCATCTGGAGATCCAGCCCAATCTGCATCTGTAAAAGCTTCTATCTTCAAATGTCTATTTTTGGAGAAAATAAGACCTTTCCCAGGTGCATGTTTCAAACATCGCAAGATACGGAAAGTAGCCTGTAAATGCGGTTCGCGAGGATCGTGCATATATTGACTTACCAAGCTAACTGCATATGCTATGTCCGGTCTCGTATGTGAGAGATAAATAAGCCTTCTGACCAATCTTTGATATCTCTTATTGTCGACTGATACACCCACTCCTACTTGTAATTTGTGATTACTTTCAATGGGAGATTCTGCAGGCTTACAACCCAACATACTTGTCTCTTTTAACAAATCAAGAATGTATTTCCTTTGAGAGATGAAGATCCATTCTTTGACCTAGCGACTTCGATATCAAACTGAATTTTTGCAAACAAACTAGGATATAATTTTTCTAAAAGGAAAAAAGATGGATGGCCTAATCGTCTATGCCATTGTATTATTTCTTGATTGACATCTTGATTCCCACCAAAAAATGCCGAACCACGATTCACTTCTAAAATATATAAGCCATCGTGCATTCTACCAGTGCCAATCATCTTCCCTGTTTAAAGGTCCTGAAAGACACAATGATCAGGGAAAAAAATAATTTTGCAATTAAGAGCTTTGGTTATTGAACTGACAGATAAAAGATTAACGGGGAATCGAGGTACATGAAGAACAAGCGATAGTTTAATATCGGGGGAACAAATAATGGAACCTGTCCCAGATAAAGGAAAAAAAGACCCATCAGCTATCTTGACTTTATCTCCTTTTAGACATTGAGAATAGGTCAGGAAGTGTTTAGATGAGCCAGTCATGTGCTTATTTGCTCCGGAATCTATAATCCAGGAGAGGTTACCAAAATTGGCAAGAAGTGCATTACCTGATTTCGTAAAATTTGAGGTACCAACGGTTGATGGAGAGTCAAGCTGGGATAGAAGCTTCCTAAGATTTTGAATCTCCTCGTTGGATAAGGTGCCAACAATAGTGGTTTCACCAGATAGTCCTGCTGCCTCAGTCAGATTTGCTTGACTCCTTGTAGGATTCCCTCTTTTTCCACCACGACCTTTAATTGGTCTACGTTGCAACCTCCAACAATTCTCTATAGTGTCTCTTGGTTTGCTACAATGTTGACAGACCAATTCATCCTTATTCATTCCATGGTTAGTTGCCTTCGGTTGCTCACGGGCTACCAAGCCAGCTTTATCAACCGGTGCCTTGTATAGCATAGCACTCCTCCTGCTCTCCTCTTGTTGGACGTAAGAGTATGTTTGTTGCAATGAGGGTAGAGGTTCTTTACCGAGTACTTGGATTCTTATTTGATCATACTTGACATTCAACCCTGTAAGAAAATCATAAAACTCTCTCTTTCCCTACCAACTTCTGAAATTTGATAGCATCCCCCAATACAATCTGCTTGGAAATCCTGATAGTAGTCCAATTCCTATCATAAGCTGCTTAGTTCAGAGAAATATTGGGAGATAGTCATTTCTCCTTGTTTCGTCCTATGGATTTTATTTCAATGCTCATATATTTGGGCATCGTTGCCTATCTGAGAATAGGTTAGGGATGCTGCTTTCCATATTTTTTCGGCAGTGTCAAATAATAAGTATGTCCGAGCAATTTGTAGTTGCATCGAATTGATAAGCCATGACATGACAAGGGAATTTTCCGAATCCCATTGATAATAGGTGATATCAATTTGCTCAGGTTTTTTCTTGTCCCCAGTGACGTATCCCTGTAATCCCCTAGCTTTGATGAACAAAAGGCATGATCTTGACCACGCAAGATAATTTGTTCCATCAAATTTTACGGGACTAATTTGTAAAGAGGGATTATCATTTAAAGGAGTCACTAATTTTCTATCGTCTGCCATTTAGAAAATATGAAAAAAAGAACAAGAATGAAATGCCAAACTGAACAACCTGATGCTTTTCTCTCTAAATAAATAAATGACAAGTAGGAGCAGGTTCAATAATAAATCTCAAGCTTCTCCACCCAAACAAAAACTTATTGACCAACAAAAGGAGAGTGGCGTACGGGGAAAAGTAGAAAAACCCTTTGCCTGGATCTTCGGACGGCTGTACGACCACCGGAAATGCGCTGGAAACTGGAGGCGACGCCGGATACTCAAACTCCGGCGAAAACCGCCACCTCACGCGCTCTCACGAGCCGGCGCATGGGATTCAGGCGAAGAGAAGACGCGGCGCGTGAGGGCCACTCGCGGCAAGCCCGTCAGTCGGAGAAGCGTCATTCGACCGGAAATCAACTTCCGGCTCCTTCTATGGTGGTGGTGAGACGAATAGGGCACCCTTGACTAGTGACTTCCACACAGGTTAATTGCAGAGAGATCTTAGGTTTTTTGGAACCCACACAAGAACCCACTGGATTATTGGCTCTGATACCATGTTGAAAAATAGATTCTCTTATTTCTGATAATACTTTACAAAGAGAAGTGGTGGATTTATAGTACAGGATTTACCTAACTAAATGTAGCATTTAATCCTAACTCCTTAACCTCCAACTAATTTAAACGTTAGTCTCTACTCCCAAAGTCAGCTGTACAAACAATAAATACAAGGTTATTTCCAACAGTTACTATGCTTCTTGGGGTGAATCTGGAGGTTGGACCTGCTCAAGTGCATGCGTTCTTCCTATAGTCTTGGACAGACCTATTTCAATACATCTGATCATTTCATAGCACAAGTTGAGTTGAATATTCCCTTTAGAAAGTTGAGCCACTTTAATTATGGCTTGAATTTGTTTCATACCTCTGAAATGGAAATGTCACTCGTGTTTTGTGGATAATGGACCCGCCTGCTATACCATGATAATTGAATGATATTTTTACTTTTGCATGTGCTCTAGTGCATGGGATAATATATTCTGTGATTATTAAGTACTGCCTTCATGTTTGATAAAGGATTGAGTCAAATTGATGATAATTTTCAATTCTCATGCAAATCAGGTAGCTTGCCTCTTATGTAGCTTTTTATGGGCCTGTTAGCTTGTTGTCTATACAAGTGCTTCTAATCTTTTGTGTGACTTTCTGAAAAGCCCTTTAATGGACATTTTAACTTCTGAGTCGTTATGTTTCTCTTATAAATTTCAGGCTCCTAGAACCTCTAAGGGAAGTGTGCTAAGATCAGGGAGGTCCTTTGGCAAAGACCCTCCAACAAATCACTGGCAGGGCATCATTGATTGCCTCAACTCCCTTCTCAGCATCCTGAAAGAAAATTTTGTATGTATTTGATTCATCCTGCATTGTATAAACTGATTTATATGGTATGTTATGCTAATAATTGTTGGCTTTTCAGGTTCCCCCTGTTCTCGTTCAGAAGATATTTACTCAAACATTTTCCTACATTAATGTACAACTCTTTAACAGGTGATTGGAGATTTCTTCTTTTTTGTTTTGGAATTTTTCGGGTTCTTTAGTTTTACCACTTAGAATCACTAATTTTGCACTTTACCCCTAAGAATCACTAATTGTACCCAAAATTATGACTTTTAGTCTTCTTCTACGCCGTGAGTGTTGTACATTCAGCAACGGGGAGTATGTCAAAGCTGGGCTTGCTGAGCTTGAATTGTGGTGCGCCCAAGCAAAAGAGGAGGTAATTCCTGTCAACATTGGATTAATATCCTCTCTGCATTTCGTGCTGGAATTCATATATTTTTTCATGTGTTCCTGCCTTGTTGAAATATCCCTGGATTACAGTATGCTGGCTCAGCTTGGGATGAACTCAAACACATAAGACAAGCCGTTGGGTTCTTGGTAATGTTCTGTTCTTTTTCTTGTTTCTTTTTTCATTTTTTTCGTTTGAAGTGTTATTTTTTCTTGCAAATGTAATACTGTGTCTTGCAAATTCATGAGCCGGCTATTTCATTTGATTCTTCCTGCAGGTTATACATCAGAAGTACAGAATATCATATGATGAGATCACCAATGATTTGTGCCCTGTAAGTCGCCTCCACCACCTCACCACCCAAAGAATATGACAGCAAAGCGGAAAATAAAAAGAAGAAAGAAACAATAATAAAATAGACAACAAAGTATCATATCTTAATGTTGTTATGTGGATTTTTCCTTCTTAACATTCCCTTTTTCCTTTTTATTGCCCCGCTCGCTAATTGGTGCTCTCAAGGGAGCCTAATTGTTTGATGCTCTAAAATAGCTTTTTTTCTTTATACAAAGGTTGAGTAGAAAACCCTCTTCATAATTTTCTCACGACTCACATTCGATTTTAATGGTGTCCCCAGATTCTTAGTGTCCAGCAGCTGTACAGAATATGTACTTTGTACTGGGACGATAACTATAATACTCGAAGTGTGTCCCCTGACGTAAGTAACTTTTTGACTGAAATTCATTCTCTTCCAGAAAAACCCTTTAGCACACCTTAACTCACAGTATAATTAAATGTTCTTCGAGTATTCTTAATCTTCTGATTTCAATGACAGGTTATATCCAGTATGAGGGTGCTCATGACAGAAGACTCCAACAATGCTGCCAGCAACTCATTCCTGTTGGATGACAATTCCAGGTACTTAGCTATTTATATTGCCCTTAAAATGGTATAAGGACAAATAGAATTCCAAAAGCTTCCAGCAACTAGGGGTGGCCGTTCCCGTTGGGTACCCATCCTCATGGATATTTGGGGTTGGGTACCCAGGAAAACTAATAACCCGAATCACATGAGTGTTTTCTTAATAATTAAAAAAAGTAAACTAAAAAAGAATAAGATTTTTGTTGGTTCCCCAACTGCCCTCTATAGGGCCCGAACCCCTGGCTGGTTTGTTCATAGGTGCAGCTTACCATTAAGCTATCTGCTTTTCCCTACATTGGTGGTTTTATTTTTCCTATATAATTATTTGTACTTAGATTTCTCCTCTCTTGATTTTAAAATTTGCATATAGTTTTGTTGCAACTTATATATCCATGTACTAGTTACCTCCCTCATTGCTAGTTTTCTGTCATCACACACAGTTTTAACGATTCCATCACTTGAATTTTAACAAACTTCTCAAATTGCTCACATTTATTAATAACGTGGTCCAAGTCTCCACAAGTTCTGGACAAATTCTCAGTTTGATCAAATTTCCACGGTTAGAAGGGGGATATTAGTAATTTTCATAGTTTTTTGTATAACTACACATAGTTACACACAAGGATGGTGCAAATGAATGAACCTTGTTCAAGGGTTTGCAATCAAAATGATGTTCTCCTAGGTACCCTTTTTCGTTTCTTTTATCATGTCGTAGTAGATCATATGAAGTCTCACCCGTTTGGTTTTTGTGAATACAGCATCCCCTTCTCTATTGATGAACTTTCCAATTCAATTGAAGCGAAGGATTTCTTAGAAGTCAAACCTGCTGCAGAACTCCTCGAGAATCCCACCTTCCAATTTCTACTCAGCTGAGGCGTTCGCAATTCCCATACTGTAAATTCATCAAAAATTTTCAATTTTTACTATTTTTTCATTCTATACATCGTTATATATAATTATTCATTATGTATACCGGTATTTTCGAAAGGGAAATCGATTCAATTGGCAAGTGCCTTGGTTTTGTATTGTTTTGTTTTTGTCTGCCAAAAATGGCAAGTATTCTTTTTAGGGAAATTAGAGGAATCAGACACAGTTTTTTTGGTGTCTTTCTTGAGGTGGTTTAGGAATACCACCCTACATTTTCCATGTAATATTAGACATTTCAAGGTAATGAAATCATGTTTGAGAACTATTAGTATAAATCTTAGATTTGTTGGGTTATAAATATACATGAGATGCTTGAGTGTAAAATTAACTGATTTTAACCATGTACATTTGTTTTTGAGAATGCCAAATCTATGTTAGAAGGTAATGACACTTGGGGGGTGTATGTAAAAGATTGAATTTCTTGAATGTCATTGGAATCAGAAGTAGTGGAATTGCTTTCAGATTTTGTACTTTTTTAGCTATTTCTAAGTACTTTAAAATCAAAAGCTATGAAATAGAACACTCGTGTGTGTGTGTGTGTGTGTGTGTGTGTCTGTGTGTGTTTTCCAGTCAAAGCATAGAATCACTTTTTTATGCTTTTGCAAACGCCCTCTTAGTTGTGTACGTTTTTTGGTCGATTGAAAGGGAAGCAAATGTATGATGGTGGGTTAACGTTGTAATGGAAAGTTGGATCTTCTTATCTCTTTCGTTAACTTTATATTATATTTTCTCATACATGTCTTTTTCTTGATTGTATTGTATTTTCTCAAACACTCTCTCTCTCTCTCTCTCTCTCTCTCTCTCTCTCACTCTCTACACACACACACACACACACTCGTATGAGACGCTCTTGCAATTAATGAGTGAAGACCGTATACAGTGCTATATTTGGAGGTAAAATGGACCAGTCTATTAGGAATTTCACATGAATTCCTTGTGTTCTTGTGGATCTACACACACAAAATCACCAAGTTGTTGGGCCATTGGTGGTCCGTAGTGAAAATTAAATTATTTTGATCTTCTGTGATGAGTAACAAACATTGCCACTTTTCTTGGTCTCGTAGTTTCATCATTTTGAAAATTTTAATGTTTTATGTTTCTTATTCTTAACATTTCAAACTACGTTTTTTTTTTTTTTATTTTACAAAATAACTCACTTGAAGTTATCCCTAGTTCAAATTATGTTTTTTAAATCCATTTTTTTTTCTTTTTTTTAATATCGACATGTACAATATTCAGATTCGAACCCTAACATTATACTTATCATGTCTTTTAAAGACATGATATATGTCCATTAGACAAAGGTCCCGAACATATTTTCCAGTCCTAATAATCGAAAAAATAGAACATTTTTTCGTATATTAATATTGATAATCCCACCTAAATAGTTTGACAACTTGAATCGGATTTAATCAGTGGTTATTAGCACCAAACATCAGGTTGTTAAAGAATAATAAACAAAAAAAAAATTATTGATAATCCAGCCATACAACTGATGGCTAAAATTGGCATTTTGTGCTGCTTACATGGCACCTTTCGATTCGTTGATTTTTTCTTTGAAAAATAACAAAAAAACATCAATATATATATGAATTAATAGTTGTCAATAACGGCTAGTTTTTTTTTTTTTTTGGTCACAGTTCATTATTTTCAACAAATAAAACCCCAAATTTGGTGCAATCCGTGTATGCCAAAAAATGCCAAAAGAGCTGGAGCCGCCTAAATTCCTAAACACAAATTAAATATACAAACATAACTAAAACAAAATAACTAACAAAATATTAAATAAGCATTACACATATATTTTATAGAATATATATATATATATATATATTAATTAATTAAAATTAATTAATATTTTTCATCAATATTAATTAAAATTTTCATCAATATTTTTGAACTACAAATTCATCTGCATTTGCATTGTTGATGTCCCACTAAATATATGAGACAAATATAAAGTCTATGCTTTCTTTATTTTTACTATTTCTTAATTTCTTCTCTTTGGGCCCTCTTTTTGGTATATAATTTTTGTTTGATTTATATAATATTGAAAATTCACTTTATTATGAAAGCACATTTCATTATATATATATATATATATATTGTCAATGATTGTTAAAAAATCTTACCAACTCTGTGTAATTATCAATTAAAGGAGAAACTATCTCATAATACAAATCATTAGCTCACTATATATAATTAGTAATTATACGTGGATACCATATTATATGGTTAACAATTAAGAATTTTGTTTTTCAATATCCCAGTTTTTAGTAATTTAGATGTTCATAATATCAACACAACCCAACTACTCAGATGAAACCAATATATATATATATATATATATATATATATATATATATATATTCACTCTCACCACAAGAAAACACACATTTTCTAACGGACAATTGCTTTTCAAGAATTCGGCGAAAAATCAAACACATTTTCATTGGAAAACTTTGGCGCGAAAAAACATGCCAATTTTTCCTACAAAAATACGGTGGTAATTTTAGCCAGACTTTTTCTAAATTAAAAAAAAAAAATGATGATAAAAAATCCGACGGAATTCTGGCATTTTTATTTTTTTTCAATGTCTTGTAACATAAATATTCACACTTTTTTGTTACACTTAAATTCAAATTTTTATAACTCAAAATTGTAAGGGCTTGACTCTTAACTAATTAAGTCTACATATTCGAGAAACATCACTAGTCGTATTTTATTTAATTTAATTTTTCTCTAAAACAATACAAATGTCACAAAATTAAGGCGCATGATTAGGTTATATGTGATCAAATGATTAGTTGTATTGACGACATAATTATTATTAATTAACAATGTCATGTGGCAGAATCAAATCGTCGATCGGGTATGGTCTAACTTGCATCTTTAGGTCAAAAATCAGGTAATTAGCAACTGATTAATTAATGTTAAATATAATTAAACAGATCAAATAACGGCATCATTATTAATCCCCTGACCATTAATTAATCAAGCAAAAAGGCTGATATATCGATTGATTAATTGTTTAATTAGTTTGACTAATATGTTGGTAATGGTCTAATTAAAGTCTCTAAATATTCCAAAATGCAGGATAATCCATGTGGTCTCATGTGTTTCCACATTTTTTTTTCAAGTTCAATTAATCCAAATTATATCTATGGTCAAACCTAATTAATCACACACAATTAGTAAACCACAGTCATGTTCTATGGAGTAATTAATTAAGTTAATTAATTAGCAAAGATATTCATGTCTAATCAGCTCATGAACCGGAGTCAAAGACTCGATGGGTGCTTAGAGTCGAGTCCAATGGGCATGGTAGATTATAAATATATATATATATATATATATTAATTTTATAAATATCTTTTTTTTCTATCAAATATTTATATCAATTATTAACTTTTTATTTTGTAATTTTTCATAAACAAAATCCAATAAATGCATAAAATAAAAACAATGATATAAAATTCTTGCAATTTTTGGAAGGGTTAAAGACAATAAATAAATACTTTATCCGTTTTCTTTTATTTGTCATTTTAACACAAAATAAATAAATAAATAATCCCAAAATATTTGTTATTCTCGCCTTTTAAGACTGTATTTATTATTATTTTTTTAATATGCTCTTGTACTTTAATAAGTGAGGTAGTTATGAATATTAATTGCCTTTCTTAATTCTTGTACAAACATCTTAAACGACAAATAAAAGACAACGAAGGGGGTATAAGCTAAGGTAGGATCTCATATAATTCATGAATCTATTGAATGATCTAACATTACTAATGATATGATAGATTAATTAATTTGATCGTACTTTATCCAAGAAACTTAATTAAGTTTTTTCAAAAAAGGTGAAAATTAATAATTAAGAGAAACCCTTTTAAAAGACTTGAGTTCTATTTGGGGAAAATCATAGTTGAAAGAAAAATGATATTATTATTATTATTATTTTTATTTTTTTTGGGTGGTGGTTGTGGGTGTTGGGGGGGGGGGGGATTCTTACTTTGGGTTTTTCAAAAAATTGTCTTGTTAATAATTAGTTTTTCAAGGAAAGTGATTAATGAATTATTATTTTGAAGAAATGGGAATAATTTGTAATAGGAAAAAAAAAAATGAGCTAAAAACATGTAAAAGGGCGGTTCCTTGATTAAATTAACACCAAAATATAAATTAAATTAAGTTGCAGAAACTTAAATTATAATTAAGTTTTGCCAGATACAATGCTTCCAACACAGTATTTGAATACAATTAATTAATTTGATCAAACGGTTTATCAGAACCCATCAACTGCACATCCACTCTCAAATTAACCCGTGATTTTTAGATTAATTTAAATTAATTGGCATATAATTATAAATTATATAATGTTTTATGGTCATTAATTAGCCCAATTGTTCAAAAAACTACACACACACAAATTAGTCCATGTTCTCTGTCATGTGGTTTAACAAAGAATTTGGGACCCTTAATGATGATCAAGAATGATACCTCCAAGCCAATATTTAATTTTTAAAAAAAATAAAGTTTAAGCTAGAGATTTGTATATAATTTTATGCCCATTGGATAAAATTGAATTATTTGTGCAATTAATGCGTGATATTTTTGGTGCATCGATGGGCTTTGCAAAGATTATGATTTCCTTGGTCGGTTTGACTGTCTGATTTCATTGTTTTGACTAATTTAATTTCATTGTTTTTTGTTTTTTTATACAATTATCTCGAGACACCCAATAAATATTAACCGAAAAATACCCCCACACACACTCAAAGAGAAAGGGGTATAGGACAAGAAGGTTCGAACTCAGGATCTCATTGATACTACTTTCGAACCCCCACCACTTGGCTCTGAGTTCAGTGTTAGTTTGTTTATAAAGACATTTGTGTTGAAAAATCAAGAATTACCACGCTTTTTTTGGCCTTAATTATTGAAAAAATACGTATTAATCTTGGTGCCATTGAATTTTAGTAAGAAAATTATTGAAATCGTATATTCGTATGATTGAATTTGTAACTAATTAGCACTTGAAATTAACCATGGTGACACATCTTGTGAACTTAGTTGGATTCTTTTATATGGGATTTATTTGCGTAAAACATTTAAAATGTATTTTAATTGTCGATAAGACATAATTCGATTGATGAATCTAAAACCCCAAGATTTGAAGGTCTTTAATTCAGTTAATCAATACACGCATGGGCCTTTAACAGTAATATACTCGTTTATTTATGATCGAATAACTTAATTTGTAAATAATTCAGCCTCATTCATAAGTATAATGTAATTGAATGATGTATACTATAAAAAAATATATTTTTATTGATTTATTTATTATTGGTAGTGAATCGAAACTCCAAATGCATGTCGAATTTATTTCCTCAAATTCAAATTCTTCCATTCAAATGCATATAATCCAAGAAAAATCATTTTATTCACTTCATTTTATATTTTCTAAACTAAAATTCACGGTTCGAACACAACACCGTTGATTTAAGCTATTATATATATTCATAGTTATGGCTAATATTAAAATGAAAAAGTAAGTAATACACAAAACAACAATAAAAATCATAAAATGAAAAAAATAATAATAATAAAGATCCTTATTCTTTCATTATTGAAGTGATTAATATATTATATTGAAATATTTAGTGAGTCAGCACTCTAGATAGTGGAATAGAACATTTTAAATACTAAGATTTTTTTTTTTTTGGGTTACAATACTAAGATCTTAAATGTTCATAAATTTGATCTTTTATATTGTTTCAAAAGGTTCACTTGGTGCTGTGCATGTGCCATTCGTTATAAAACGAAAATTTAATTACTAGTATATGGGTAATGATAATATTAATGCTTGAGTATAACTATTCAAGAGATTGTCGTAGGGCCGTTTGGATAAGTTTAAAAAAAATATTTTTTAAACAGTATTTTTTATAGTTGAGTTTTTTTTTTTGAACCAGTCAGTTTTGCGTTTGAATGTAGTAATTAAAAGTGTTTTAAAAGATGTTTTTATTTGAAACTACTATTGAGTAACTTCTAAAAAAAACGTTTTTGACTTTTTTTTCTGGCTTCTGTTTTTTTAAAAAAGTCAATTAAAATACATTTTTTTTTTCTAAAATGTTTTTTTTTCAAAAAATAAGTGTTCTTTTTTGAAAAAAACCTATCCAAATGGGTTCATGTTCTGGTCAAACTAATTCTTCCTTTTTTTCCCTCTCTAGTTAATGTTTATCCTTAGTTCATCTCTCTCTCTCTCTCTCTCTCTCTCTCTATATATATATATATATATATATATATATTGTCTAAGTATTAAAAGATACGAGTTAATTATCGAGTGACCATTTCATGCATGTAAATGTTATACAATATTACTTGGATAACCATGCATTTTACTTAAAATGTTAAACTAATAATAGAGATGAGAAATATTTAATATTTATTTAAGATTTTAAAGATGAGTATTATTTTCATATGCAGTAATAAAATATTACTATGCCCCATAAAACCAATCGAAAATAAGAAATGATATATCTCAAAACCATCCCTTCTGCAAAGATCTAATTTTTTTTTTTTTTTGTTTTTTTAGACTAATATAATTAAGGAACTCTTTCATTATAATTCATTTTTGTGAGTTAAGATCTACAACCGTCGTCGATATATAACATGCCTTTACAACGTATAATTATATGTAATTTATACATAAAATAAAAATGCTGAAATTAAACTATCGTGTATGGCCTAATACACTACAAGAATGCATATTCTTTAGTGACAAACTAATATACTATAAATTTAGTTTTTACGATGGATTTAGTTTATAATATTTTTGTTTGTCATTAATTGTTTCATTAATTATATTTACATCGAATTATGTCATTAATCCATCATATATACCTTAACTTTTTGACAAAATTTATCCGTCACAAAATTTACATTAGTGAAGAGGATGATTTTTTTATAATGATAGACGTTATCAAACTGGTAACATCTCACATATATATATAACCCCCCACCGGCACCTCCCCAAGCTCTCCTACGAAGAATTTTCCTCCCAACAATATATATGACTGTTATGCATAAAACCATAGAATGTTTTTGTTCTTTCACGCACTTCAAATTTAAAACATAAATCCAATTCCCGCCCCCCCCCCCCCCCCCACCCCCCAACCAAATAAAAATGAAAAAAAAAATTATAGCACTGCCATAATCCGTGTTTCAAACTTTATTCTTGCCTATATATACACATATACATACATATACACAATGGCGGAGCTAGGGATTCGAAGGTCGTGTGATTGCCTCTTGCCAAGTTCATATCGAACTGAATTTTACGTGCATTTTTTAAAAAAATTTAAATTTTGTCCTTCCAAAACAATCACTACAAAAATGCATACCCTTTAGTAACAAATAGATAAACTACAAATTTGGTTTCTATGGCAGACTTAATTAATAACAATTTCGTTACTAAATATCTTATCACTGATTGTTTCTTTAATTTTATTTTCGTTGATTATATTGTCAATTCATCGTAAATAACTTAAATTTGTCAAAATTTTCGTTAGTGATGAGATGCTTTCCTGTAGTGAATATAAATATTTTTTTAATATTATATATATATATATATATATAATATCAGCAAAACTAGGCTTCCAAGAAGAAGACAGGTACTATATACACTTTAAACGACTATGCTAACTAATAATCCCATAAGTCTTTTAATTCTTCGAAGAAAACCATTTTTCTTTTACGCGTATTGGAACTGATCATGCGTGATTATAGATTTTCGCAAAACTTTTGCGTAGTTTATTATTCACCATAACCCACTACACATAAAGATGTATATATACATATACATTATACATATATTTATGTATAAGTGTGTGTATATGTGTGTATTCATCAGATACGCGCTTGCTTGCATTGGTGATGGCTAGTACAGCCGACCACACAAAGTTACGGGGTGGGGGTGGGGGTGGGGGTGGGGTCGAGGTCTTTAGGATTGCCAGAGAAGGAAGAAAAATTAGGGAATATAAATATAAAAAAGAGAATTAGTTAAGAAAGGGTACGATATATATATATATAAAGGGTACGATACATATATATCATCCAAAAGTGGTCAATAGGTGGTTTCACAAGCTGGCTGACGGCTTGCGAGCTGCAAAAACTAGGTATAAAAATTAGTACACACACATCCCCATCAAATCGTGCATGGGGATGTCACTGTGTACTTGTAACCAAAGTTTTAGTGTTTCCACATTTACTTTTTATTTCATTTTTCTATAATATATATATATATATAATAGAGTAAATTACGTTTATACTCCTTAAAATATGATGTAATTATTACGTTGAATTAATTTTGTTAATCTACCAATTTTTGGGAAATAATTTTACTTTATACTATCATTACCACCACCACCGCCACTGTGAATATCATCATTTATAATTTGATATTGCCACTACTTTTTATTCGAAATTGTCTTCATATGTAGAACTTGTCAGGAATGAGACATACACATCAAGGGATACTTATAATTTTTCGAATACTATATGAATTAATTCGTAATTAATTAAACTATATCTAAAAGGGTACATACGTAAAATTGTATGCTGCATTCACACCATCATTTGAAGGCTCTCTAATTATAAATAATTTTGAAATTTGATTTTTTTTATAGTTAAATTAATCTAAACTTTTAACATAATTTTAACATTTATTGACACACACACACACACACACAAAGGCCAAGCTCAATTGATCATATAGCTCACCAAAATCTTTTGTTTCATGAAAAGTAGAGAATACATATCTTGAAAACCAAGAATTGATGAATCCACACGGTAGCCTCTCTCTTTTCCATGAGTTTACATTTCAAGAACACCAAGTGGGGTGGGTGGCAGCGGGCCGCAGCGCGCACCATCTTTCAATCATTGCGATGCTCAATTATACTATACACTCCTCACAAAAATAATTAATTAATTAAGTATTAGTTAAGCTTATAATATATATATATATATAATTAAAATTTAAAATCTTGATAAAATTATTTTTTATATTTATTTTAATAAAAACTCGTTCTCATCTTGAAACTTAAAATTTATGACTGTTTGAGTGGATAACCAAGAGCCTAAACCCTAGCCAAGTATCATTATAAGAAGGCACTCCTTTCACGAATGGAGAATTTGTGACGGGAAAATTCTATAACAAATGCAAACGATTTGTGATGGAGTAGTAAAATAATTCAACATAATCATGACTAGAGAAACAATCAGTGACAAGACATTACTAACGTTCAACTGAACTGTTATAAATGAAATTCGTCACAAAAACTAAATTAATAGCATGATATAAAAACAATCTTTTCTAGTATTTTTCATTAAGGAAATTCAAACAAAAAGTTAATTGATTTAGCTAGAACGAAAGGATTCATCTATCACTATAAGAAAAAAGAATATCATTATATACTTTTACGATCATAATCTTCAACTCTAACAAGGTCATATTATACATACATGTCGCGTATATGGTAATATATATTTAAAATATACACTTAATATACAAATTACTTATATTTAATTTTTCATTCGTAGAACTAGACGCGCCTTATTGCAAAATTGCAATATTATATCAGATTTTTCTTCTTTTTTTTTCTATATAAATTGAAAATTATAGTAGATTTTTATTACTAATTTCTGGACCCAAAAATTGTGGGGTCCACATAAGACACGTAATCTGTTAAATGGGTTTGGCAGGAATGGGCTTGTGGGCCGAAACAGCCTTAGCAGTCACAGCCCAATAACCATTGGGTGACGTTTGTGGACCCAGATCAAGTCTGTGGGTTTGCTCCACGTGGCCACCCAATTTTAATAGTCCACGTCAGCATCACCTGTAGCCACGTAAGCATCACAGTTATGTACATATCAGATTTTCAACTGTTTTCTATTGGGCTCCTCCGGGCCCACCAAAATCGAAGGAAGCTACACGTCACTTTCAATAGTACACTCCTTACTTAGCAAATTCCCTTACTTCCAACTTGTTTTATTAATTACACTTAATTATTTGTACATTAAGTTTTATTCATTTTTTTTATCCTCAATAAGTTGTGCGCATGGCTGTTGTTAGCTTCATGTCGTAAGGTGTTGGATTAAGTCTCGCAACGAGTGCAATTTTCATCTTTAGTTGCCATTGTTGAATTTAAAATTCTAAACAAATTATCGGTGATAAGTAGGAATAAAGTAAGGATGATGTCAAGTCATCATGCTCTTTATACTCTAAGCGACACACATACTCCGATGATCGAGATAAATGATCACAATCCCGCAAGGGTGAGCTAACTTCAAAAACCCATCCTCAATTCGGATTGCAAGGTGCAATTCGCATGTATAAAAATAGAATTACTAGTAATGATTAATTTTGATCTAACTTATAGAACTATCAAAAGATAAATAAATAAATCAGTAAATACATCGATCATGAAAATGTTGCGACTCGTTTGGTATATAGTTAGTTTTATTAACTAATTAAACAAGTTCAAATTAATTAAAAATTTTCTATAGCTAGTACATTGTGTTTGAACTTCGAGAAAGTCTGGTAAGATTTTCATATCTCCTTAATTTACTGAAGCACTTAATATAGGTTCATGAACCCTATTAAGATTGATTTGAATATAGAAAAGCAAGTTCTAATCTAATCTTCAAAGTATTATTTTGCACTAATGAGCCATGATTGTAATGTAATATATAATGACATTTATTGACAACTTGCAACATTAAAAATCTTTTATTTTCTTCTATTGTATTTGGAAAAAGTTAAAATTATTCCCAAAAAGTATACATAAATCATCAAGTTACATTAAGTGTGAGAATCTTCATTTCCACTTATACATAATTCAATCATTAAATTAAACCATGATTCCCATAAACATAAGCCAACCCCACCTCCCAATATGATCTTTTTAACTAACTTCAAAATTAATAAAAATAAAATAAAGAACCCCCACTCCACACCACCCCACCTCTACCCCCACAACATGATTCCCACAACACGGGAAATTTTAATCCAGATTCGGTTTGGTCGAACCAATGTTAATTATGTGGCGAGTGTTTTACATTTGCCTTATGAATAGTGGATAATTTAGGGAGAATGATCAATCACTTGGAAAGTGCAATACACTTGCCATATAATTTGTTAGGTTTGGCCAAACCAGGTCCGGATTAAAATTTTCCCCCACAACAATAAGCTAACTGGCCCTAATTTGATTTTTTTTCCTTAACAATTTAGTTTTTGATTCATTAGCCGATTAATCTGAACTTAGGTACCGTAAAAATTCAATACAGGGGCGATCCTCCCAACACAATTACTTCATTCACAACTTCATTATTCGAACACTAGACGTTGTTTAAAAGATCTAGAAGCTCATTCTATCATATCAACTTGTAGTTGTTCATTTGATCTTTTTTAACTAATACTAAAATCAATTTAAACTAAGAGCTAATTAAAAGAACAAAATCAAGAATCCCCCACGCCACCCCCACCAAAAAAAAATGAAATAAAATAGAATAATAGAGGGAAGACTTCTTCTGGCTTATGATTTGGAAGTCATTTAAACTTCCCACCTTCCATCACATGCACCTTTCTTGAGTGATGGGCAGCTCCTCTATATAAGCCCCTCCACCCTCCACCTTCTTCTCCTCATTCCAAACAAATTCATACTCAATAAAACATCTCTCAAAAAACCCCATAACAAATCAACAACAAAAACCTTCAAGAAAATCCATTTTTCACACACCCTAAGCCCTGTTTTGAAGCCCACATTCTTGATATCATCACAAGAAAATCAACAAAATGTTTACCTTTTCAGATTCTAACATGTTCTCCGCTTCGGGCCGCCGATGCATGTGGGTTAACGGCCCCGTCATAGTCGGGGCCGGCCCCTCGGGCCTGGCGGTGGCCGCCGGCCTCAAAGAACAAGGCGTCCCGTTCGTGATCCTCGAAAGAGCTGACTGCATTGCTTCATTGTGGCAGAAACGAACATATGATCGCTTGAAGCTTCATCTGCCGAAGCAGTTCTGTCAGCTGCCGAAGCTCCCGTTCCCTGGGGATTATCCCGAGTATCCTTCTAAGAGGCAATTCGTCGAATACCTGGAGTCCTACGCCAAACACTTCGACATCCACCCACGGTTCAAGGAGACCGTGGAGTCCGCCAAGTACGACGAGGCCTGCCATTTGTGGAGGGTCAAAACCTTCGGCAGCGACGGCTCGAAGATCGAGTACATCTGCCAGTGGCTGGTGGTGGCCACCGGCGAGAACGCCGAGCGTGTGGTCCCTGATATCGATGGCCTGGCGGAGTTCGGCGGCGAGGTGATCCACGCCTCCGACTACAAATCCGGCGAGAAATTCAGGGGGAAGAAGGTCCTCGTCGTGGGCTGCGGCAACTCCGGCATGGAGGTCTCCCTCGACCTCTGCAACCACGACGCCAGGCCAGCCATGGTCGTCCGCAGCTCCGTTCACGTCCTGCCCAGAGAGATATTCGGGAGATCGACGTACGAGGTGGCCGCGTTCCTGCTCAAATGGCTGCCGCTGTGGCTTGCGGACAAGATCATCCTGGTTTGTGCCTGGTTGATCCTTGGGAATACCCAGAATTACGGGCTCAAAAGGCCCTCCGTCGGGCCCGTGGAGCTCAAGAACACTCGGGGCAAAACCCCTGTCCTGGATATCGGGGCCCTGGAGAAGATCAGATCCAGGGAAATCGAAGTGGTCCCTGGAATCAAGAGGTTCTCGTGTGGCATGGTGGAGCTCGTTAATGGAGAAAAGCTTGATATTGATGCCGTTGTTTTGGCCACTGGTTATCGCAGCAACGTGCCTTACTGGCTCCAGGTGAGAACATTTTTCAGTATATATGTGTGTGTGTGTGTGTGTATATATATATATATTTGCTAGTTTTTAACTATAATAATTTCAAGAAAGTTAAACTAACTATTAGATTAATGTAAGATTTAAACCTCTCACTATTTTTAATAATTTCAAGGAATTGCCATACATTTTTAAACAGGGATAAAAATATTTCATCATTCATTTTCAGCCGTCTAAATTAGTTTTTGTTATCGATCACCAATTAAAGTATTCGAATTTTTGCAATTTACCATCTAATGTATAAATTTCAGTTATTCGAGTTCCTTGTTACTGATCACTGCCTCAAATATATTAGATTGCAATATACTACATATCGTAGACAAGTTTTTGCAACTTAGTATATAATTTATGAATTTCAGTCATCTAAACTTTTTTTGTTGTCAACCATCATCTAAAATATATGAATTTTGCAATTTACCACCTATAGTATACAGTTTATGTAGTTTACCCCTATAGTATACGGGTTTTTGTAATTTACCACCTAATCTATGAATTCCAGTCATCTAAACTTTTTGTTTTTTGCTGTTGATCACTATCTATAGTATATGAGTTTTGTAATTTACCACCAACAGTATACAAGCTTTCACTTTACCACCTATTTATAAATCGCGGTTAAAAAAATCACCACATTTTAACATGACCTATTTAATTTTTGAAATTAACCAGCAAGTTATCTGACATTTTACGATAATGTATATTTACAGGAGGGTGAATTTTTCGCGAAAAATGGTTTCCCAAACACTGCATTTCCAAATGGGTGGAAAGGAAAAGCTGGATTGTACGCCGTTGGATTTACAAGAAGAGGCCTAGCCGGTGCATCTGCTGATGCAGTTAAAATATCACAAGATATGGGCAAAGTCTGGAAGGATGAATTGAAGCAGAAAAAGCAGAAAGTTAAAATTTCACATAGAAGATGCATTTCAACTTTTTAATTAAAAAAAAAAAAAGAGATTAAAAAAAGTTCTTTTGTGATTTAATTTTTCTATATCTTTAAAATGTATAAATACAAAGAAACAAAAAAGTTGCAGATAGTTTTATAGAGATCAGCCCTCTCCAAAAAGCCCAAGATTTTTTAAAATTGGGCGTTTTGTATAATGAGGATGATGAGGCTTTCTTTTACTTTTTTATTTTTATTTTTAAATTTCGTTGTTACTCTTGAATTCTTTGTATGTGTAACTGATCAAGTTCAATAAAAAAGCACCTTTTGTGTATATTTTACTTCATTAGTCTAGTACTATATATAAAAAAGTATTTATCTCATATAAAATGATGCATGTGTCCTTACGTAAAGTCACGTAGCATGCATGTGATAGAATTCTGGTGCAATATTCCATCGGAAAATACCCTTAGATAGTGATATATAAAAAAACGCAAAGTTTAGATAACAAACGGTAAAAAAAAAAGTTCATATGATAAAGTCCAAAAATACAAAAAATTTGGATGATAAAAAATATTTATCCCTATAGTTTATTGTCTAGTTTGTAATTATGGTATTTTCGTCCTATTTAATTTTATTTTTCCACATAGAAAAATGGTCCACAATTTTGTTATCATTATTTTCCAATTCTTCATATCATTTCCATGTTACCTAGAATTAAACAACCCCCTCTCCCCTTTCAATTTCATGTAAATCTTGCTTGAATAAGGATGAGCAAAAACGGGCTGATAGGAGCAACCGACCCTTTATATACTGTTGTTAATATATTAAAATATTTTTTATATTTTTTAAAATTTTAATTTGACTCCGTCATCTCTTGCTAAAAATATTAACCTTTCGTTTGGTTCTAGGATTTTGTTAAGGAAAATATGATGAAAAGTTTTTTCTTTGCTTCGAATGATAGTACTCTATGCTTTAATTTTTGATCATTTCTATTTTTCTCTCATTTTTTCTTGCCGAAATTCTTATTTCAAATATAGCCTAAATGTCTTTCACATTTTGTAAAATCTTAATTTCACCCTCGAAAATAGAATTTATACCATCCGTGATTGAACTCAAGGGTGTGAGATGAAATAACTCCATGAATTTTGGAAATTACTAGAGCATTTTAAGGTATTGTATAAAACCATGGCTTTGGCATGATTAAAATACGAAAACTTGATTTCGGAAGATTCTCTGTTTTTTTTTAAACAATAGAAACAATTTCTATTTAAGGCAATTATATTAAAGTTTACAATAATTGTCTTTACTAACAAAATTATCAATTATTAACAAAATTATCGCTTATTATATGCTTTGTGTTTGACTTTTTTTTTTCCCCATGTGAATAAAATAGAATAATTTGTATTTGAAACAATCACAAGGGTAAGATGTAGAGGCATGATAGAAATTTATAGTTAAATCATCCTTGTAAAGCAACAAAAATATAATAATAATAATAATAATAATAATAATAATAATAATAAACAACTACATATAAAGCTCACTGTAAGCTACACACTGAAGTGAAATTTAAAAAAATTAAATAAGGGGAAAGAAAAATTGGCATCGCCCGAACTTGAACTGAAGACCTTCATCCTATGTTTGGAACAAGGATTTTGGTGAGGAAAAGTTGAAAGAAAATGAAAATGATCAAAAATAAAAGCATAAAGTACTATCATTTGAAGTAAAGAAAAAAAATTTCATCATATTTTCCTTAACAAAATTCTAAAACCAAACGTAGGGTAAATGTGTTAAACTCTACCTCATTAAGCTGTGTTAAGACTGACGTGATTAATAGTTTTAATTACATTTATTGTAATTATTTTCAATATCAATAAAATTTAGGTAATTTCTCGTCTAACTCTACCTCATTAAGCTTCACATTGGCTTCGTCTTTTTATAATAATAATAATATATTATTATTATGATCATCATCTAGTCACACAGATATTCCTTTCTTCATAATATATATATATATATATATATATATATAGTGTATTGACTAAATTTGATATTGATATGGCCGAATCTGTTTTGGCCATGTAGGCTCTAGCTCAGCTCACGCGTTGGATCCAGCTCAGCACATGCCGCCATCCTCCTATTGCCGCATGTCAGATCTAGTTCGATCAGGCTCCATCTTTCTTGTCGGCCTAGTTCGGCCAGAATTCATCACATCTCCTCGACTCGTATGGTCCCCCGGTTTCAAGACATTCGTCACTCCATCCTCGGAGTTAGCATCCAGACACCTACCTCGAGCAGGGAATACACCCGACGCACCCACGACGCGTGTCCCGGTGAACGCCCATTAACAGCAACGGGACTGGCCAACCTAACTCTGGTCCGGCCCACCTATTTTTTATTATTATAAATAGTACGGTGACACTATTTTATGGTAAGACATTTTTTTATCCACTAATACGCTGATTACTACTTACTATTTACCTGCCCGAATTCTGACTTGAGCGTCAGAGGGTCTTCGCCGGAGACACTTCCGGCTAGTCTCACGTGTGCTCCATCCTTGCAGAATAGAGCCCGACCAGCATTCAGACACTCTTACTCGGATCTACCTGACCGGATTCGAACACTTACCTTCAGGTCGAAGTGACGTGTACCGCAGGCCAAAATCCGACCGCATCAGATATGTATCCATCACTTTTTTTAATGAATTTAGTTACTTACCCAATAATTATAATGTGAATTTTTTACCAGAATTCATGCATGCACACTGCCAGAACGTCAATCCCTAACCAAAGTTTTCAAATGTATCTGAATATATATATATATATATATATATATATATCCCAATGGGTACCAAAAGCAATTAAGCATCCTTTGGTGTGTGAATTACTTATATATAATTTGAAATAGACAACTCAAAATAACATCTAAGACAAAACCAAAAAAACAACACCACACATGTTTCCCATTTCAACAACCTTTAACGCGGTTCACAAGTTCTCTGCCTAAATTTATCTCCAAAAAATCATAATCCATGCATGAATTTCCATATATACTAAGCTAGGATGGTTAGCTATCAAAGCCAATCAAGTCGATTTTGGGGAAAATTTTGAACTTGGAGCTTGAAACATGTATTGTGCTCGACTTTGAACTTTTTTCGTTGAAATTCGAGCTTGGTTTGGTCTGACGCGGCCGATTAAGTTTGAATATTTAAATGTGTTGAGCGATTCAAACTTGAACTTGAACTCTTAATTTTTTATTTAATGCATTTGATGAAAAAGTTCAATTCATTTTGTTTGTTTCTTTTATTTTTTTTATTTGGGATAAAAGTAATATATATGTATATATATAAAAGATAATTTCACAATACCTTATATATATATATGTTAGTAATATAATATATTTTAATAATATATATAAATATCAAAATTATACTATACCTCGCGAGCGTGTAGCTTATATACAAATAACTCAAGATCAATTTAAGGTCAAGTTCAAACTCGAAATAGCTCGAGTTAAAGTCAAGCTAGCTTAAACTCAATTGACATTGTTGATTCTTTTGCATTTCAAATTTAGAGAATATTTATAATGTAGGGACTCATGATAAAATTTTGTAGGATCTTGGGTTTAATGGATATCTACTCCATCTATAGAGATTTGGGGAATGTAACGTAATAATCTGAATCCTCGCAACGAATAAAAATTGAATTTTAAAAAAGTTGTTTGAAACTTTATAATAGAGGACGTTTAGATGGACTTACAAAAATGTATTTTTCGAGCAGTACTTTTTATAATAGAATTTTTTTTTAATCAAATAATTTTGTATTTGAATGCAATAATAAAAAGTGTTTTAAAAGTAGCTTATGCAAAAAGCTTTATAGCTTTTGTTTTCTTTAAACAAAAAACTCGTCAAAATAAAATATTTTGCTCCAAAATATTTATAAAAAATGTTTATCTCCTATAAAATAAACCCATCCAAACGCTCTTAAAATCATTAGAACATGGATATGGTGGCCCAAAGGATCAATCACATTCTTTCAAAGCCGCAAAAACAACGCTATTTTTATTCGAAATCCAATAAATCAGATCACTAATCATAGTTCAAAAATCAGAATCCAATTAACCGTTAAAAACACACCACCAAAATCATTTTTACCTTTTTTTTCTGAATCAAATTAACGTTAAAGCCAAATTCCAAAATCGACAAATTTTCCCCGATGTAAGATAATTTGTTTCGAAATAGTTGTGAAAAAAGCAAAAAAAAGGAAACCCACAAACCCGCCGATCGACGAAAGCAAATCGGGAAAATAGAAAAAAAAGCTGCCCTGGGGCGAATATTAGCTGTATATTTTCTTGATAATGGCGTTAATGGCTGCCACATCCAGAAGCTTCGATTCCCTCCTTTGCCCCCCTCATTTTCGCGCCACGAATTCTTCTGTTCATCGAGTCCCACTTCGTGTTTCGATTCATAGCACCAGCGCCATCGCTTTATCTTGCAGAACGGGCTCTAGAGATGCGGGCCGGATCAAGTTTCGGGCCGTGTGCTCCACTTCGTTCGGGGCCCGATTGGAGGAGACCGTGAAGAAGACGATCGGCGAGAACCCAGTTGTAGTTTATTCCAAGACTTGGTGTTCGTAAGTGTGTGTGTGTGTGTGTGCGCGCGCGCGTGTGTTTTGGATTTTGGACTTTTGGTATATTGTCTGCAAAAGAGATGTTTAAGTGGGTTTGTTTGAATTTTTGTGGTTTAAGGTATTCATCGGAGGTGAAATCGTTGTTTAATAGGCTTGGTGTGGAGCCGCTTGTTATTGAATTGGATCAATTAGGTATGATTTATTTTTGTTTATAATTTTTTTTCCTTTTTTTCCCCACATTGAATTGTTCGAATTGGAGACTTAATGTGTTTTGAGTGTCTGTATATGTTTTTTTCTGTAATTTTTACAAGGCCTCCAATGGTACTTCACAATGAAATTCCTTAGAATAGTTGATGAGCTTATTGATGAGAAAAAGAAGATGATTATATCTATCCGGTTTGTAGTTACAATACATTAATCAAGAGAGCAATTTCGTGTGTGTGTGGTTACAATCACTTATATATATATATATGTGTGTGTGTGTGTGCGCGCGTGCGCTTCTGTGTTTTGTGTTTCATTTTAACATTTCAGAATGCCTACTATCGGAGCACCCATGTCTATGATTTTCTTTGGAGATAGTTAAAATGCTATGTGTAAGAATATTACAGAGTGGGTTCTAAATCTTGTTAAGTCTATCCTGCTGTAGCCCTGATCATTGCATTGAATGTTAGTAAAATTATTGTAATTTTCATGTTAATGTATAACGTAGAAAGTCAATTGCCTTTTCCTCTTTAAGTTTTCTTGTAATGCAAGACTAGAGGGTACTCGTTTAGATCCCCGTTTAACTTCTACACGCACATCATATTCTTCTTTCCTAGATTTGGTAAACTTCTTGTAGAACGTTTTGCTAAGCCAATTTTAGTTTCGAACATGCATTGCATTGCCATTAGTTGCTTACTCAGAAGACTTCCAGAGAGAATTCCTGCCCGACCAGGTTTAGTTGCACCCGACCAATGCCATGTGATTGGTTACTCTCCGTAGAATATAGTCCAATCACATGGCAAGTGTAATTCACTTGCCAAGTAATACGGGTCTGTTGAACCCGGTCCGGGTTAGAATTTTCCAACTTCTCCAAAGTTATAGACATCATGCAACTTTTTAGGTCAACCTGTAAATGTTTCCGATTTATATCAATTTATACGCTTGCTAAGGGGGCTTTTTGGTAATTTCTGCATGTTGGGGATTGAGTAATTATTCCATGTGCTTAATAGCTTTCTCTCTTAGGCTATATTAGATATCTTGAGTCGGCTAGGAAGTGTTTGGATTTATGGATTCTGAAGAACAAGGATTTTGAGCTTGTGTATTGGTTAAACTTTTTGGAATCCATTTCACTTAGGTTACCTCAAAATATGCATGAAATGTCAAAATATTGTGATGCTAACATTTTTGTGTGAATTTCTTGTTACACGACGTGTACTTTTACCGGAAATCTCACCCATTTCAGGTCCTCAAGGACCACAACTCCAGAAGACTTTAGAAAGGCTTACTGGACAGCATACAGTTCCTAATGTTTTCATAGGTAAGAAACATTAGAAATGCAGTGCGATTTTAGAGATATGTATTTGCTGAGTTAGATGGAGAAGATCGAGATTGTTATTATAGAAATATCATGTTATTCGATTCAAAAGGTTCTGATTTACAGTTGCTATGCTCTGCCTTTTAATTATCTCTTGTCTTGCTTAGTTTCTTCATGAAGCTTTCTTCCAGAACTAATATCGACATTTCATGACAGGGGGCAAGCATATTGGTGGTTGTACAGGTATCCCCATTAACCCTTGTCACACACACATAAGCGCGCCCCTGCACGCACACACACACACATGTAAATATATACATGTATCGCATAGCTAAACTGACGATGACCAGCAAAATCCTATGTTTTCTTAAATAGTGTTTTCCCTGATATATCATTCCATTATCTCATCGGGGCACCAAAACATCGATACATTAAAGGCTATCCAGTTCATTTTCCTCGTTGTTTCATGATTGCAGATACCGTGAAGGTACACAGAAAAGGTGAACTCCAGCCTTTGCTATCCGAAGCTCTTGCAAAGAAGTCGGAGAGCTAATCTCTCTGCTTTCATTAGTTAACTCGGGCAAAGTTAGCCGTGTTATTTAAATCCTTGGTAAAAACATTTGGTTGTCCGTTTCGTGAGGAAATAATTCTGACTTACTTTTTCGTGCGGACAAAACTAATCCAAGAAAAGAAAATTTAACCGCTAATGAAAATTTGCGACTCAATGTGTGTACGTAGCATGAAAGCATGCACCTCTGTTCTTTCCTTGCTATGCATATCGTCCGTATTTCCTCATTTATCTTCGCTTAGATTTTTTTGGAGGGTAAAATGGTCATTTCAAAGGCGGTTGAAATTCCATTACTCCCATCTTTCTAGTATTGGAAAAGCGGTGGCCTTGTTCTTGATTTGAAGAAATGTAGTGTACTTCTTGTTATACATAGCTCGTTGTCAGTTGAAGCAGGGACAGAGCGAGAAGATAGCTGGTTGGGGCAATTGCCACTCAGGCTCCTCCGCTCAAATCTATATACAGTCGTGTTACGTATATATTTTTATTAAATCAAATGCGTACACGAGGTGTATGTAAGCACAATTCATTGCAAAGAGGGTGTTACACACATTTTACACATACACAAGGTGTGTAATGTTGATCAAGATCAAACATTGCATAAACAAGGGATGCTACAACAACATTTATAAGAATGGCTCATGCGACGACTTCCACTTCGTCCAATGCGTAGTTGTTCGTCGATACATTCGCATAGTTCACCTTGCTAAACCGGACAACCACCGGGTACTGGGTCTTCGGATCCTGACACAATTACAATATTTGTGAGAATACGGTAAAACTACATGAAAACATTCGACTTCTTATGAATATACGAGGTCGTATGTGAAAATGTATGTATTTGACTCACTTGGTCAACCGCCACAACTGAACCGACGCCCTTGTACCAGTAGGATTCCCTTCTCAGGATCCTGACCTGAGACATGAGTTGACAAGTACCGTTAGAAATATTAAGTATTCGATATTTTTTCGTAATGTTCAATAAGTGATGTTCTTTGTGATTTAGTATCATTATAAGAAAGCATCTCATTCACTAACAAAAATATTGTGACAATGAGATTCTGTTACAAATTTAAAATGCATGTGATGAATTAGCGATATAATTTAATATAAACAGAATCAACGAAACAATCAGCGAAACAACATTTAGTAATGTAATTGTTGTAAACTAAGTATGCCACAAAAATTAAATTTATAATATATTGATTCGTCACTGTAGTGCATGCATCCTTGTAGTGTACTAATGATAAAGCTCTTGCTCACCTTCGAACCCCTCGGGGGTCCAATTTGTGGTGGCTTGGCGGCTTTAGGAGCTTCGGCCGGGGGTGAATCGGTGGTGGCCGCCGGTGCCGCCGCCTCATCGGTGGCCCTGACCACCAGCCTTGAAGTGGTGATGTTCTTGGACGGGAAGAATGCCATGGTGCTCCTTGGGGTGGTTGCACTAGATCCCACCTTTGGTGCCACCACAAATCCACATGCAGTTGATACCATGCTGCAGCTTGCCATAATTCTTTCTTTGGCTTACTCTTCAACTCCCTTGACTTTGATAAAAAAAAATTTCTATGTCAAAAAAGAAATAAAATTCAAGAAAGTAAATGGGATTTTGGGAGGCTTTGGAAAAATGGGATCATCTTTTTCTGTCATCATTCTAAGAGAAGCCAAATGCTGTTGAATTAGCCATTGGGATGATGACACGTGGGCTACCATATCCATTTATTTTGGATAATGTGATCTCACTATGCTTTTAGTTCATTTTTTCCCCCTATGTGTTTTCTATTTTATTTTGGATAATGTGATCTCAGTATGCTTTTCGTCAAATTATGTAGAATGATATCAGTATTTTATTTTATTACATTACTATATTTATTTGTAATAATTTATAATGCAGTCAACAATAGAGGCATTTGGGTCATATACAAAAAAAATTGAATATGAATCCAGTTAGCACGATCGATATTCAAAGCTCACACACGAACCCTATAATGTTCATTGCCACCAAGTTCGAATCCAACAAAATATCCAAATTCAATAAAAATAAAAATAAAAATAAATTATATCCAAATAACAACAAAAAAAGATTACAATTCCAAAATCAAATAACCAATAAATAGGTGCTCCCTTATGTATAAAGATCAAATTAAATAAAACAAAATAATATTTTACAGTACTTCTAAAAAACTAATTACTATTTTACTAAGTAAATTGCCTCAAAAAGTGAAAATTAGTGTATTAATAGTTATAAAAACGTGGATATTACATATTTATTAATATTATATACATAAAGTTATTAATTTTAAGAAAGAAAAAAATATCATCAAAATTCGAAACCAAAATTTTGAATGGATAAAACTGTTTAATTTCACGTATTATAAATTATGAATATTTATAATTAGATTAATTTCTCAAAAATTTTAACGGGCCAAAAATTCTAGAAATTAAATCGAATTCGGATTAAAATCCCCTCCAATTAACATGTTTTGGTCATATAATGGCTAGCTTGGAATGCTTAGGATAAACCCCTCATGAGATTAAGGCCCAAATACTTTACCAAAAATACTAAGGCCCAAATAATTAGTAGCTGGCCCAATCTTATCCATTTAGGCCTCAGGTCTGGATATTAAGCATTTTTAAATTATTATAAACAAATACGTTCTCGTCATCTCACGCGCAACCATTTTTGGCGCCTAAAATTTTCCCTCTTCTTCTCAATTCAATTTGATCACAGCAATTACAGTTCTCTCGGCGAAGAAATTTCAGATCATTGGGTGATAATGAGACGAAGATTCAAATCTGGATCTGAGAATCCACTTACCGGAGATTCAGCTGGAAATCGGGGCTCGGAGAAGCTATTTGGTATAACGAACTCCTTTGTCTTCGATTCTTTCCGATTAATTTTTGGTTCTGGTTTGATTCTTGGTCTGAATCATTCTTGTGAATCGAAATATGTGGTTAGAATTGAGATATTGCTTCGTTTATGATTGAATTTTATTGAGCTTTGAGCACGTGTTATGGTGAATGAATGCACGGCAGAGAGAAATGATGCACTTGTTTTTCTTTTTTTTTTAATGCTGTTTTTCATTTGGGATCACTGATTTTTTGTTGGGTTTGTAGAAATGAGGAAGGCAAAGAGAGTGAGATTTGTAGATACTGAAATGGATGGCCACCCGGTTTATGCTTCTTCGAGAGGACGTAAAGAAGCAGCTCAGTCTGCAAGAGGTTGGTCTTTTCTTATTACTTGCTGCTAGTTTCTATTAATGTTCTTTCTCAGCAATTAGTACTTAGTGTGCTATGTAAATTTGTCTTGATTATGAGAGGGAGCACATTAAGTACTTAATAATATTTGGTAGTTGATGCAGTAGTATTTTTATATATCTATATGAATGTGTAATATATATATATATATATATATATATATATATATATATGTTGCAGCTGATGCACCAAAGACTTCAGAGTATGCATATTTCACAAAAATAAAGAATGGTGCTGGTCTTGGTCATACTCGTTCACTGCATAAAGAGAATGAACATTTGAAGAGTTCCGAAACTAGTTATCATACTAGAGGTAAAATCTTTGGTTATAACCAGACATGTCTTTATTGATGTTGTCATTGAAATATAGAAGTTTTGTGGTTCTTTTGGGGCCAAAAAACTTGTGACTTTAACATTGAGGGTTTTACAGTTTATCTATAAGAAATAAAATATTGAAAGAAGCATAATTGATTGGTCGAACCCATGGCATTTTTATTTTGTTCACTCAATTTGATTTGCAGAGATTAGAAGTACTTTTGATAAGCTTGAAACCAGAAAGGACCTAAGGTTCTCAGCAGAAGAAATTGCAGGGCCATCTGACCATAACCTTATCATCTCACGTCATATCACTAAAGACGATGAGCCAGAAGAAATAAGAAGTACAGGTTTGTTATCTGTGATTAAGGTATGACTATCGTTATGTGTGACTCTAGTTGTTACTTTCCAGTTATGGTATGACTTGATGCAGAGCTGACTAGCAAAACTAAGAAGCGGTCACCGTTCCTCCCTAAGAATGTTACACCTGTTGGACAAAGTGTGTTCTTATCACCACTTAATGAAGCATCAGAGAACTCAGGTTAGCTCGATGATTTTGGCATCTCAAATTCTTATGTGTGATTCTAGTTATATTACTTTCCAGTTATGGTGTGACTTGATGCAGAACTAACTAACAAAATTAAAAGGAGATCGACGAAGTCATTTCTCTCTGAGAATGTTACACCTGTTGGACACAGTCTTTTCTCATCACCGCTTAAAGATGCATCAGAGAAATCAGGTTTGCGCTATGATTTAGACATCTCGAATTCTTATCATATTCTTGCATGTAAGCTGCTAGGTGTGGACACCAGGTAGACAGTTAGGTCCCAGAAATTCTATAAACTTTCTAGATAATTGCAGTGTTACATGGCAGTTGAATGATGATGGGGATACTGATTTATTGCGCCTTGTTTTGTTTCAATGGTTTTACCTAGTTGGGTCTTGTTATGTTTTCATCTTTATTTAACTCTAGGTCATCTAAAAAGCTTTTGAGGGTTAACTAAGCCAAATTCCATGTATTTTCACATTATTTTATGTAATACATCTATCTTGACTATGAAATTAAATATTCTAATTGTGTTTTTTCTTGCTTGATTGGAAGTTGTATCTACAGTGTCTGATCTTGCATCTTATATTTCTGTACTAGATATTTAGATGCCACTTTCTTGATTGTCCTGTCTGATCCTGTAGTTGCATTTACCATGTCTAGAGAATCAATTTGATGCGAAAGGAATCTTTTCTGCAAAGAGACACAGATTACGCCAGTGGGTTGCTCATACCTCATTTCCTGAAGCTGAGAAGCTCCATCCTAAGGGGTCAGATACGTGAAGTCAATGCATCTTTTCTTAGCTTAAGAACGGATTGTTTTCCTTGAATCATTTAGGTTTTCCCCCAGGTTTGATTTGGTTTCTGCACTCCTGAGCCGGTTGTTCCCTAAGGGCAATGAGAATAATGTATGATTGTCTAACTTCTCTTTCGAGGATTGATTCAATTTTAGTTCGTTTCTGATTTATTTTCATTTTCAGGATTCATCAAAAGGAGATACTGATAACAAAATATCCTCCACATTTCTTGAGTCCAGTAATCCAGAGAAGGGACTTCAATTGTTGCATAAAAGAGACTGGGATAAGGATTTCCCAAAAATTTGTTCTGGCAGAGCGACTGAGATTGCACACTTGGACTGGGGTACCATTGTTCCTGGATTTCCTTTTCCCAATTATGGTACAAAAAGTCATGTTCAAGATGAATTGGATCTTGATCAATGTTCAAAGAGCTTTATACAGAGAAGTTCTCACACACAGCACCCATTTGAAAGATATAGACCTCCTGGATTTTTTCATTTGAAAGAGTTGGATGAATTTGGTTCTATAACGGAAGATGCAAAGGGAGGACTTCACAGACTTTTGCTAGGCCGGGACTTTGACTGTGGGAAAGATATAGCAGATTCATCAATTATAAATCATGATACTGCAAGAAATGTGTATTCCAGATTGGCCACTTCTTGGAATATTGATGAACAAGGAGTTATGGATACTGTGCTTGATCCCAAAAGATCGTGTTCTTCAACCTTATTTCCAAACTATTTTGTAGAACCCGATTCATCACACAATCATGTTTCGGCCAGATGTTTGAGCCAGAATTTTGGACCGAACTCTTATGACAAGAAATGTGCCATGGCACAATCAGGATGGTTTTCTCTACCTTTGCCCTCCAGTCCTAAATGTATCATTCTGGCGGAGGATAGAAATGCAGAAAATTTACCTTATAATAGCGACATTATATTCTCTTATGGACACCACCATTGGCTTGACGACAACGTTTCAGATGGCAAGCCTCTGAATGATGTTTGGTGGAAGTGCTTACCAGCTGCAGATTTCTCTGCTTGGCAGTGTCCTGAAAATAGGAAGAGTTTGTTTTCTTTTTCAATGCTGGAGGAAGCTCCTCGAGAACCATTTTTTCCTTTATGTGAAGGTGCACTAAAGCATCATATTTCACCTTCTAATTGTTTATCAGCTGCAGAAGATCCTCCATCCATTTTTCATGCTTGGCAGTTTCCTGAAAATGAGAAGAGCTTATGTTCTTTGTCAAAACTGGAGGAAGCCCCAGCAGAAACCTTTACTCGTTTATATGAAGGTGGTCTTTTGTTTCGTTTTATTTATTTATTTATGTTTTCTATTAATGAGTTATATTGTTATATGAAGGTGCATTTCATCATCTTTGACCTCTAATTTCCTATCCAGCTGATTTCTCTCTGGAAGATCCTTCGTCCAATTTTCATGCCTGGCAATTTCCTCAAAGTCAGAAGAGCTTATATACCTTTCCAACACTGGAGGGAGCTCCTCGGGAACTCTTTGCCCCTTCATATAAAGGTGCTTTTAACCATCACATTTTGCCCTCTCATGATACATTGATAAATCGCCCTTTGTTACTCAATCATGTTAGCCTGGATAGGCCAGAACAAGAACTATATTCTGATGATGATGATAACAAATTGGAATATAAGTATTTGCTTTAGATGTTCATCCACAGGTCTCTTTGCTAAGATTGCTTTTGAATAACATAAAATATTACATATTTTCATTGATGCTTCTCTTGGTGGATCTTAGGCCTTCAACCTATTCATTCTCTATATGTGACAATGTTATGACTCGATTCTTGCCACAGACTTGGCTCATTGTTCTTACATCTTCTGCTTGTCCACTCTTTCATCCACAACTGAACTAGTATCAGCTTTAAGTGGCCAGAAATGTTTCTTTTTCATAGTGCACATAGATAAGATCAAGAAGATTCAGAAATTATCCAAGTTAATTGGCTAACATCTTCCCATCAACTCAACTTGTGGAGTATTTTTATTTCTATTTTTTATTTTTGGGTGTTCTTGAAATGGCATTTAATTTGAACTTATTTCTCCTGGCTGTATATAGCAACACATCCAACTGCTAGCCCGGTAAGCATTGAATTTTGATAGGTATTTTTCTTTGTCTTATACATCAATCAGTTCATGATTTTTATATACCTCAGAACCTTATGGATCACAGAATTTTAGTAATTAGCTTAATAAAAACAAAGCATTGTTCAGTTTTGTTAAACAATAAAGTGATTGAAGTAGGGAAAACATAGTTTCAACCATACATACATGCGTATGCTTATTTCTCTGATGTTTGAGTCGTCAAAATAAATGATGGGTTGCTATTTGTCTAACATTTGTACATTTTATTGCTCGATATTACACGAGTTTAGTCAAAAGATTGAAAATAGGTCCCTTTTTTATTTAATTTTTTTATGTTATTCTACATGCAATGAAAAGGTCAATTTTGATGGTTTGGCTGTGCCTTTCAAATGATATGAAAAATCATAACGCATTTCCAGCGTAATATTCGTTCAACATGCGCGTGGCCGCGGACTATTTCATGTTGACCCATGTAGCCAAGCGTAACATTCATTCAGCATGGCGCGTGGCCATAGACAATTTCATGTTGACCCATGCGGCCATGCATGTATACGCATGCATTTGGTTAATTTTATTTTATGTTCGGTTCTCCTTTCCCCCATTGGTATGCGTCATATATAATATGTGTGTGGTATGTGTGTTTTTTTGTGTGTTTCTATACGTACACAATATATATGTATGTATATACACATACAATATAATGTAGGGATAATTATACTCATGATAAGCTTAAAATGTGTACACTTTTATGGGCAACCTTTTGTGCATTTCATTGATTTTTATTAAGGTTTTAAAATTTTAAGGATGAAATTTGTGCTTAACGTAATCAAACCTTAATTTGATCAATTTAAAGTGTTTTTACACCCTTAAAGCTTTATTTTTTTAAGGTTTTGATATCTATATCAACCCACAAGAGTTTCGTGAGGTTATTGCAAGAAATCGGAGTTGAAATTGAGTTGAAAAAATGGGTGCGCGCGCCGAGACGGCTTAAGTCGTCCCGAATCCTACGAAGTCGTCCCGAAGTTCCAGTAGCTGCTGAAATGGTTCGATTTAGGACGGCTTAAGCCGTTCCGTGCAGCGAGGCTGTCCCGAAGTGTCCAGAAGTGCAGAAATAAAGCTCACTGATCGAATCAGGACGGCCAAAGCCGTCCCGCTAAGCAAAGTCGTCCCGCCGTGACTAAATGAGCCTTAAACGTTCAATTTGGGACGGCTAAAGCCGTCCCAACCAGTCCAGTGGGTGTTAAAAGTCTTTTATTTTGGACGGCCAAAGCTGTCCCAAAGCATACAAAGCCGTCCCGATTCAATCCATCAATAAGAAAATTTTCTTTCTACTAGGGTTTTGACAACAGCCGCCCTACACCTATTTAAAGGACGTATTGTGCACTAATTAGGACACCTTGGAGCTGAGAATTCAAGGGGAATTCAAGAGAAAAAAGCTTAGAAAGGGTAACAATTCAAAAGCCAAGCTCCTCCATCCATTAAGATTGTCGTCAAAAGCCGAGTTTGCTTATGTTTCCTTCTACTTCCATTATGTTCTTGTTTTGTTTTCTTTTCGCTATGTCTAGCTAATTAAATCATAGGGTTCTAAGCTAGTTGTTGATGAAACCCTTGTGATTTTTGTTAAACTTCTTTGATTTTTATTTTACGTACTTCCTATCTATAATTCAAAGTTTTTATTACTTGTGAACTTTTGGCCAATCTTTACAAGCTTTGAGATTTTATATTCGACTACGAAAGGGTGTGTATAAAAGCTGACTATTTGTGTTATAGACATAGGGGATGCATAGATTAGAAATAATCGTGCTCTTGTGCAATCGGTTAGGTTAATTTGCAAAGACTTTTTAACTAACACAACTCTTGTGTGTAATGGGCCAAGGGATCCGTATGTGATCATGAAAGTAGACACATAGCATTCCTTGGCACGTTTGTTTTACTTTCGAAAGGAGATTACAAATATTTTCATGAGTTGGATTGTGGGAAGGTGTATTAATTAAAATCAATGGGAGTTTAATGGATCACAATGGAGGATTCAATCGACGATGCCTAGGCCCTAGTTAGTTTTTATTGATTTATTTGCTTTGATTTAGTTGTTTGTTTTTGTTTCATCTTATCCCGATCAATTTTCGAAGCTTAAACAATTGAAAACTTATAAGTTTGGTGCTTGGTAGACCGTTCCTCGTGGGAACGATACTCTTACTTTCACTTTATTACTTGAGCGATCTGTACACTTGCAGAAAATACGCAACAACTCACCTATGTTGAGATATGGCCAAATTATAAATAAAATCCTTAATTTTTGAAAATTACTTGGATAATTAATTTTGAGGTATGCTAAGGTTATATATATATAACCTTTCATCTATTGTCGTTAGGATTTTTAATGAAAATTATTAATTTTTAACATATTTTACCTATTTTATCATTTTGTCAATTTCGATTGAATTTCTTGAATTGTGTAATATTTTGAAATACATAAGGTCTATTTTATAATATTTTACTGAGGTCAATATTTTTTAGATAACCTTATAAATCATAAACCTAGTGTCTCAGAATTCCATGGATCCTTTGCTGGTCAAATAAAGTGAAATAGTGTAATCATTAAATTCGGTATTTTTCTTTATCTATTTTTGTGCTAGGGAAGTATGTCTTTATTAATTTTTCATTAGTATTACAATTTAAATATGCATACCTTGGCTATCAAATAAGTATCTCTATCTATATATATCAAATAAGTATCTCTATCTCTTGCATCCAATTGTCATCATGAAGATCAAGGACCATTTCCTTGTGGAAAAAGTGAGGTCACCATCTTGCCTCCACTCTCTTCCTTTTTGTGACTTCTTATTAAATTTTCATTACATCAGCCAATTTTTTGTCAAAATAATTTGTTTCTAGCATATATTCATTGTTTTACTTAATTTATTAAAAATGGAATATTTAAACTCAGCCCGATTGAGTTCCATATAATGGTATGACTAAGGCAAAAGCAGGCAATTTAAACTATTATTGTCACCATAAAGAAAACATTATTGTGTCAATCACTGTCAAATATATATATATATATATATATAAAGGCCCTGCACTCATTCCCAGAAATTGAAGAAAATAAAATATTTAGCATTAGTTGGAACTTATCTTCATTGCATTTGGAGTCTACTGTATTGGACAAGACCAAAACGTGCAGATTTATGGGAATAATATAAAATTAAATAATCTGAACCATAAAGTCAGAAACATAGGTCATTTAATCTAATTTTACACATTTTTCTGTCACTTTCTGAAAATTTTCCATCTAAACTGACAGATTAAATTATTGTTAGCTTAAAAAACACGCAAAGTCTAATTTTATAGTTGAAATATATTTGGCATTTAGGTACACTATTGTTCAAGATTAGCAAGCCAATTGAGATATACAAATTATTAATTAAACTAGTGTGAAGTGATTATTGAGCAAATAATACAAGGGCTGAAGCTAGTTGTAAGGTGACTCTTGTTTATCACATTTTTCTTGTTTATTTGTTTCTATATGAAAAGTTTTATAGTACCAAATAATATTCCAAGTGTTGCTTGATGAACATTTTTGATTTTTTTTCCCGTGGTAAATATTCATAAATGATATAAACTGATCTAGTATTAATTACGTGATAAGTGTTTGAAACTTGCTGCGTGATTAGTGTATAATTTAGAGAGCGTGATCGATCGCTGAGTAAGTGTAATACTTTTGTCGTATGATTTATTTGGTCTGCAGGTAAGAATTTTTCGAAGCGCATTTCTTTCCTTATTTTTCATTACACAATCTAAAGAATCTAGAAAATTCGGATAGAGCCTTTTATTGTAAAATAGTGTTTCATCTTTTATTTCATGATTCAAAGTTACGTCACGTATACAAAATTACTTTCTTAATTATACAATTGGTATGATATATTTACATTTGACGTATATCTATATATTAAAATAAGAAATAAAACATAATTTAAAATTAAAAAAATCAAGTGCAGAAAATCCTAGCAACTACTATCATTTAATAATTCAATAAAATAAAGTGGCAATGCAATCACAAAGTCATTGAATAGACAAATCATGAATCACTTGAATTTTTCTCATTGTTTGTTATCATCAATTAAACAAGGCGCATCACATGATAGTACAAAGCCTACAAAATCTCGGCCTACAAATTTGTCTAATATGCACTCTCTCTATCGTGATAAATGTCATGAACTTTCATCCTCATTTAGTGCATTCAATATCTTGGTTGGAGTACTCTCGCCAATTCATTAACAAGAAGCTAAATGTACCAACCCTAAACACCAAGTTCCATAAATGTTCACCTTTATTCAATAAAAAAAAAAAAAACTTTGCAATTTGGCCATGGTAGATGGATGTAGAGTCCTCTTTGTTCCCTAATTATGTTTTAGATTCTTATTTTTTGATTTTCATAGCCAATATTGCAATATTTGGACTTTCTTCTATATGATTTTTGTTGATTTTGCAATTATCATTTCAAGAATTCAAATCCCACCTAATCTCTTCGTATGTTCGTAGGTGCAGAAGTTTACTTCGAATGCTTTTTTTTTCCCTAATATAAATGTTTTTTACACTTAAAAACTTAAGGGTTCATAGTTGAATTCTTCAAGAAGCATGTTTTATACACGTACAAAAAGGAAATAAACTGACGGTTGTTGGTTTAAGTGATCAGGGGCTTGGATCACTTAAACAAGGTCTCGTATTCAAGTCTTATATATGTAAAAAATAATTGTTGGAAAAGCAGCAGCTTATTATGGATCCTCACAAATGCTCGTCCCGAATTTAATATGAGGGTGTCGTATATATACTGGAGGTTCATGGAACAATGTATATATATATATATATATATATTCAAATAAAATATTATAACAAGAATACTTTGTCATTGTAAACACTAAAATTATGCAAAAATTCAAGGGTTCGAGGGTGTGTTGTCAAGCTTCCAAACAAGGACGAATCTTGAAGCAAAGAAAGTGAAGCCAAAAACCTCATTACACGGCTAATCATAAGAAAGCTACTCCTATTTAATTGTTTATTACTACCATTTATATAAGTATGCCTTCTTAATTAATTATTTTTATGCCACTATTTAATACTGCAATTGCATCAGAACCCCCCTGGACCTAATCTTATTGCATTTTTGGACACATTGTTACAGTAGTCAGCTGCTTATATTGTACATAAAAAGGACAAAGTAGGGCTTATAGTAAATTAATATGACAACAATACTATAATTGCAATTTTATTATTTTATTCTTTTTAAAAATAATTGTTTATTATCTAATGAAGAAGTAATTGTCTTGTTCGAATTGCTTAATTGGGGATTAGTCCTGCCAACGCTTTGCTTTTTAGCAAACTTCTCCAATGTGCTATAAATTCCAGTGATTTTTAAAGTTAGTTGTGTGATTAAGGCATCAATTCTTTAACTTTTTTTTTAGTGTAACGACTAATTATATAGTTTCACAATTTAGGGTCTCAATTTTTGTCAAATTGAGTGTTTATCGAATATATTAGTTACTAAAAAATACAAAAATCCATAATAAGCATGAGAAAAAATAATAATCATGATGGTAAACTAAGAAAAAATAATAAGCATGAGAAAAAAGAACGAATAGGTACTGGCAAAAATTTAATAATTAGCGAGACAAAAAAAAAAATATTTCGCTCCTTCAGACTATACCACTAGTAGAAAATATCATACTGAACATATTGATATATTTCAGCATCGTAAAAATTGCATGAAAACTAAACATCACACAATAATAAACTGCAAAACTTACATCGCACTATTTAAAACGTTTTCTTAAATGTTTGTATTGGCAACTTCAAAATCAAAAAACATAAATATACGTAAGGGATCTCAAAATCCAACTACGAAAAAAAAAATGTTAGGACCACAACCAACAAGACTTGTCACCCTCAAAATAATTACAAAGATAATGACAAGGATTATCATTAAAGTCTACTCTAACCATATGGGGCCGAATTGAGTTAAATCCAAACCCCAAGGACCATTTTGCTAGAAGTGGGGCCAAATTGCAATAAGCCCAAAAACAAGGACCATTCAGCTAAATTGTTAATTATCATTTCCAATTAGGATAGTATTATTTGAAATTTCCTTTATTGCCCCTCATACCATATAACGTAATCGAAATTGATAAATAAATCAGAACAAACAAAAGTGGGTCGAGTCCGACAGTGGGGTCGGTGGAGGAGAAAAAAGGCAAGCTCGCTGCAACGAAAATAAAAATAAAAACTCTCTGCATCTCTGTTCACTCTCTGAATTTTCCGGCGAATCTCCGGCGTCATTGTCACCGAAATGTCAGATTCCGGTCATTTCCACGGCGGCGTTTCAATGGAGCTCGCCGTCGCTGTTTGTATCTGAAAAAAAACACCATTTTTTCTCGCGTGGAAATGGAGCCAAAAAAAGGACTGTTCACTGTTTTTGCTGTTCACATTGTTGGAGTTTGGCATTGAGAGGTTATTTTGTTAGTAGAGTGACGATTTTGGAGCCTCTGCGGTGCTGAAATTTTTTTTTTTGTTACAGTGATTCGACTCGCTTTTTGAAGGTAAAGAAATAATTGGAATCTGATTCTATCTTTTGGTTTTCTTTTTTGTTCTGCAGTGATTGCAGCCCTTTTTTTTTGTGATGATTTTTGAATAAAGACATCGCTTTTTGTTTGAACTTATTAAAGCTTGATTTCTAGTGGTTACTTTTTTTGTTAGCTTGTTTTGCTTTACAAATCAAAGTTTTAAAGCTTTTAGTACTAATTTTTCTTTTTACTACTAATGTAGTTTTATATATTCTGATTTTAGGTTTTTGTATAAACATGTGTGTTGAACTATATAATTAGGGCTCAAATGTGGAGAAGATTGACTGGGGAGAGTAAAGCAATTCGGATCATGATTTTTTTATTTTTTTGTGAACTTTAAGAAAATGTCAGTTATTGGTGCTTCAAATTTGCAATTTAAATAAGATTTAAAAAAACTTTTGGCTTTATTCAAGGATTTTAGGGGATTGTAAATTGTTGATGTGAGGTTTCATGAACATACTGTAAATATCCATTTCAGGGCTGTGTGCATAAAGAAGTGTTGTCTTTTTTATGCTTTCTGGGCTCTACTACCTTTTTTTTCCTTTTTCATTTTTTCCCTCTTATTATTCTCTTCTCTCTCACAGCAATCTAGGCCATTCTGGTGTTGTGTATTGGGTTTTTGCATTAACAGCTTATTTTTTTTGTTCCCCTCAGCCCTCTCCATTTTATCTGTAGCTGCGGTCGAAAATTTACAAAATTAGCTTATCTTTCAACTTCAAAGCTGCAGATTTCTTTCTGAGTACTTTCCTTGCTGCATCTCTGCTATTTTTCTTGTTTCTTTTTCGCTTTTACTTTTGCTCTTATCAAATATTATGTCAGGGATTTTCGTGTAATTAATTCAGAGGAATGCCCCTTACTAGGTATTGAGATGAATGGTACTTCTCAAAATGGCAAAAGTCGCACCTTTGAGAAAACTTATCTGGGATGCTTGGGAAGAATGGTGAATCTTTTCGAGTTAAACATTGGGGTTTCTGCGAACAGGCTTCTCACTGATAAGCCACATCGTGATGGTGCTCGCTCTTTCTATTTTCTTTTTACTATTTATTGTTTTTTCCTTACTCTAACTATAGAGTTCACCAGTTGGTTATGAACAGTATCCTTCCACTTTTCCATAGATTTCTTAGCACGTAAAACTGTTCTTCGTATTATTTGTTCTTCTGTTTTTGTTGCATGTTTCTTTTCTTGTTTCAGTGCTGAAGCACTGGAATTTTGTTTTTCTGTTGTTATGCATAAGTGTATCATAACTCAAGTTTGCTGAGTGACATTGTGGCAACTGATTGACAGGTTCCTCTGTCTCAAGGAGCAGATCAGACGTATCAAGGATGAGTCCATCTATTGATCAAATAGAAGACAAAGTGGTAAAATCTCTGAACTATTAATTACTTGGTTTGAACACTATATGGAAGCTTATCCCCCTATAATTTGGAGATGTTACCTGGATAATGATAATTTGTTTTGGTGTGAGACTTGCAGATTGTATCTGAGTTCAGAAACACTCATTCAAACAGAAATTTCAATGCAACGCCCATGAAGATGCTGATTGCTCAAGAGATGTCCAAAGAAGTGGACTCAAGACACAGCCCACCTAATTTAGTTGCAAAATTAATGGGGCTCGATGCCCTTCCACAACCGGAACCTGACTCAGCAATGCAAAGAAGCCATTTTAAAGGTCATCCTCGATCTCATTCAGAGATACCCATGTGTAACTGGGAGCAACCGAATGGATTCTTTCACTATGTAGAGCCAAATGAATACAAAGATGTCTATGAGATATGGCAGCAATCTCCAAAATTGACACATAGAGGAAGATACAACGAAAGTGCAAATGAGAAAAAGATGGCTCTTGTCCGTCAAAAGTTTGTCGAAGCAAAACGCCTGTCTATGGATGAAAAACTTCGGCAATCTAAGCAATTCCAGGATGCATTAGAGGTCTTGAATTCCAACAAAGACTTATTTCTTAAGTGTCTGCAAGAGCCAAATTCTGTGTTCTCTCAGCAACTTTACAATCTCCAGTCTATTCCTCCTCCTCTAGAGACAAAGCGTATCACCATTCTTAAACCTTCAAAGATGGCAGAGAGTAATAACTTTGCTGGAGCTGGGAATGGAGAAGGTAAAGAAATGAAAAAAAGTGCTTTTGTTGGTTTGGAGAAAAGCAATTTAGGAAGTCCCCCTCCATCAAGTCAGAAGAATTATGAAAATTCCACTCAACCAACTCGAATAGTAGTTCTAAAGCCAAGCCTAGGGAAGATACATCATGACAAGACTGTAGGTTCTCCACAGTCCCAATCAGCAAGGATGCATGGTGAAGACTTTTTTGGGGATATAGAAGACAATGAGAATCAGGAATCAAGAGAAGTCGCAAAAGCAATCACAGAGCAAATGCGTAAAAAACTTGTCAGGCACCACACAGATGAAACCTTGATGTCTTCAGTGTTTTCCAATGGATATGTAGCTGATGAAAGTTCTTTCAATAGGTCAGAGATTGAATATCGGGCTGGTAATCTCAGTGATTCAGAAGTTATGTCACCTGTATCTAGGCACTCTTGGGATTATGTCAATCGGCCTGGTAGTCCATTCTCATCCTCCCCTCTTAGCAGAGCATCTTATTCTCCGGAGTCATCAGTTTGTAGAGAAGCAAAGAAGCGTCTCTCTGAAAGATGGGCCATGATGGCATCAAATGGGGGTTCCCAGGAACAAAGACGTATTCGGAGAAGCTCGAGCACATTGGGTGAAATGCTTGCTCTTTCTGAGACAAAGAAGGCAGCTGTGCCCGGGAAAGAAGGAAATTCTAGCGAGGAACCCAATAGTTCAAATTCTCAGCAGGGAACTGATGAAAATGTGGATAATTTGCCAAGGAAACTCATGAGGTCAAAATCTGTTCCTGTATCTCCTACTCATTTTGAAAACAGGCTCAGTGCAGACGTTTCAGTTTCAAGTAAGGACAAACTAGAAGTTCCTAAGGAAAGCATGAAGGCAGGAAGTGCTAAATCATCATTTAAAGGGAAAGTCTCAAGTTTGTTTTTCTCAAGGAACAAAAAGACTAGTAAAGATAAATCTCTTGCATCCGAAACCATAGGTGAAAGAGAAAACACCAGTGATAGAACTGAAAATCTTGTTCACAAAGGGCCCCACCATTCTTCATCTGGTCTGTTGGAACCATCAAGTAAAGCATCTTTCTCCACTCTAATTTCCAAGCAGGGCATGATATCTTCTGAGGTAATTTCATTACGCTGGTGGAAGTATTGTTAACTCTTTATTCAATTGATGCATATTCTTATTGTGTGATCAAAGGTGTGAGATTAGCAATGTAAGAAGCTTTTTCATGTTGCTTTCTTCCTTGTTTTCCCCCGATGCCAAGATGATTAGTCAAGTCAAGCATTCACATCTGAGAAGTGCTTGTTTTGACTTCTATACTTATTTTGCTTCTAGGTTCTCTGAAAATTCTTTCAGAGTTTTTCTTACATCTTCATTTAAGACGATAATTGAACTTTTATTTCTTCCTTTGCATTAACACATGCTTCTTGTGCATTGATCCAGAAGTTACAAGGATGTGTATAGGACAGATAATAGGAATATATTTACTGGGAAGTTTGAAAAAATTGTAATAAGGAAATATTTACTTGTTAGTGATGAGAGAAGTGTACACAACTTCCCCTGATTATGATGAATTTCATTTTCATCAAGTTCGCTTCTAGCTTGTCTTTTGCTTTGTACATTAGCAAATTTTTGGGTTTGGTTTATAATTACGTCTAGGCTTTGCCGTGGTATTTCACTAATCTGTTGCAGGTATCATAAATAGTTAATACTTGTATCTTGAATTTGAATCAGACATCAGTTATATATTCTAAACTGGAATTTGACTTTTGCAGGAGCGATTTTCCGTGGATAAACCTATTTCACCTGGAAACCCTGCTGAAAATCAGGACCAGCCAAGTCCAATATCTGTCTTAGATCCACCGTTTGACGAGAATGAACATACATCAAAATTGTTCCCTCATTATGTCAAACCCGACCGGCATGGTACGGTGTGTTTACCTGTATTTGCACTTGCATGAATATTGTGGTCCAACATGTTGCTTATTATTTTGTCCAACCATGATCATTTTCAGGTCTCGAGTCGATACTTAATCCTATTCGGTCAAACTTGATCGACAAATCCCCGCCTATAGGCTCCATTTCCCGTACCCTATCATGGGATGATTCATGCATGGACACTGCCTCATCATACCCCATAAAGGGCACCCTAACCACCCAAACGACAGACGAAGAAGAACGAGAATGGTTTTTCTATGTGAAGACACTATTATCTGTGGCTGATCTCCATGATGAGGTGCAATCGAACTCCTTTTTGGCCAGATGGCACTCGCCCGAAAGCCCATTGAACCCATTACTAAGAGATAAGTATATTAACCTGAGTGACAAAGAGACACATCACGAGGCCAAACGAAGGCAAAAGAGATCATTGCAAAAACTTGTCTTTGATTGTGTAAATGCAGCATTGGTTGACATCGCAGGATACGGATCCGGGCCGGCCCAACGGGCCATCCCTTGCATCGTACCCAACAACAGTAACAAACCAGAGGATGTATCTTCCACATTGTTGGACGAGGTGTGGGCCCGGATGAACGCGTGGTTTTCCGGCGGGATGAGGTGCGTTGCGGGCGATTGTGGGGACGACAACAACAGCCTTGTGGTGGAGGGGGTGGTGAAGAAGGAGGTGGTGGGCAAGGGGTGGAATGAGAATTTGAGACTGGAGATGGATAATTTAGGAAAGGAAGTTGAAGGGAAGTTGCTGGAAGAGCTGGTGCATGAAGCAGTGGATGAATTGACAGGTACATCATGACGTGGCTTTTTCTATATATTCTTTTTAGCAAACATGCATTCATACCCTTTATGCTCCCATAAAAATTCTATTATTCTTGTATTGTGTTTTTACATGACAATGGTCCACCCTTCGCAGCCCCATCTCTAATTGTTCAGTTGATCCAAATATTCATATCCATATCCATGTCTGGACATCCTCTGTATATTATTTGTATTTTTCTTTTTTGGTAATAACTTCTTTTAATAAATATAAATATGATATGTTTGGCCTGTGCATTGTCTTTTATTATATGGGGATGTTCCTGCCAACTTGTATGGTGGGTTCTCTGGTATAAGACTGGTTAGAGTAACGTGCTCTCTCTCTCTCTCTCTCTTCCAGTAAATTATTTTGGTAGATCATCCCAGCTCACATAGTGGGGTCATTCCAGCCTTTACCAGATAGTGTATCCAGATGCATAAATTGAAGGAGACAAAAGGAAATTGTTGATTTAATCGACAAATTACTGTGCTCTATCTTGGGTTTTCTGGTAAACTTCTGCATACATGGTAGTGAATGTAAATACACATATGAGAGGGGTTGGTAAGGGTAGTTAGAGCCTAGGGGTATACATAAACCCACCTAACCCATGCCGTAAGCAGCTGGTTATAGAATTTTATGTTATAACCACGGTTGAGTAACAATGGAACCAGTCACTTTCTGATCAGATAGTGGGTTCAATATTTAAAATCTGCTGAACCAGCCACTTTCCGATCAGATGACGGGTTCGATATTCAAAATCCGTCCAACCGGCAACTAAACCCCTATATTTACTCAATCTAAGGTTACATTGCTTATATTTTCATTTAAGGGTTTTAATTTTGCTTATGTTTTGAGTAACATCTTATGAATATAGTTTAAAATTTTTTTGTTGCCTAACAAGATCAAAGATAGACAAATCTTGTGATTGGCCTTTTTGAACTAAGATTTGAAGTTGGAGGGATATAATAATCATGGGAAAAAGTTTTGATACAGATTGGGGATCTTATTGTGTCCGTTGGCAGCAGCTACATGAAAATGACCAATGAGTGTGATAGGATCACATGGGAAATGAAATTATTGGATTGGCTATTTATTGCTAATTAGCTTTCACCGTCATAACCGTGTGTACGCATTAATTGTTGACCCACCAAACCCAACCAAGTACTGCACATCCGTCGTATCAATATGAGAATTTTGGTTTCTTCTGTGTGGATGGTGAATTATTACCATAAACACCTACATTTCATTTCTTCTCATTTCAGTACTTACTATTATAACAAGTTATTGACTCCTGGGGTTAGTGCGGCCCAATAATTGATACCGGCATATCAGGCGTACTCAATGTGTGTGTGTAAAATAATTCATTTAAATATTTAAATATTAATAATATGAAATTATTTTTTTGCTAAGTTTTCTACATAAATATACATCTTACTTAACTATTATTATTTACACTATAATATATTTATTAACTTTATTAAAAGTTATAAAACTTGTTTTAAATAAAATTATTTCTTGATTAAAAAATAAATAAAAGTATAAAGTAAAACATTTAAAAAAACCGGAGGTAAAAGAGAAAAGGGGATAGAGGTGACAATAGAAAAAAGAGAAAAAAAAACATTATGTTGTTAGAGAAAAAAAGGACAAGAGGAGAGAGGAGTGGCTAAGGGTATTTTAAAAATATAATAATTACACACACCAAAGAAATAATTAAAGCCACCCACATTTAACATATAGTATAGATATACACACACACCCTCCACATGCGCACTATTAGAATTTAAAATCCTAACGCTAAACTCGCGATGCCTCTCAAAGCAAGGTACATGTTCATTAGATTAAAGATCCATAGGCAATTGGACCGAACAAGTCATTTAATATGCATTTATTTTCTTGTAAACGTTGAGATTAATTTGAATATAAAACTTTTAATCGAATCAAATTTGAGCCGCGCTCAAATAATTTCATATTTTCATGCCAACTGCATTGATTTTTAACTAATTGAGTTGAGTTTGAAGCCATCCCCTAAACTTATCAAACAAAACGAATAGCTCAAACTTAGTTTATTATACTTTAAAATCAAATTTAAATAGACTTCCACAAATCAATTTCGAGTTGAATATCAAGTAGTTTGCTTCTCCTTGTTTGCCCCATGAGATTTCATGCCTTCGATGATATCTTCATTGTTTCACATCAAAGGATGAGTTTTGGTCTCACTAAGTAGTGTTTCCATCAACATTACTCAAAACCATACTGCAACATGAAATTCATGAGGGGATGAAATTAAAGAGGACATGTAATGTCTTGGACCACTTGAAACGAAATTATGATGATAAATATCTGAAATTCAGTGTCAACAAGCAACTGGGGCCATTTTATGTGGCATGAAGTGAAGGGTGCATTAATCAATAAGAGAGACAACCATTATTATAAACCGATAACAGGAAAAATAGTGATACAATAACTGGGACAATCTTGGCATTTTTAGTAATGTCATTTATATAAGTATGACTAGGGGTGCAAACGAGCAGAGCAGGCTCACGAGCCTCGCTAATTGAGCTTGAACCAGTTCGACTTGAGCTAGAGTTGTTTCGAGCTTGAGTCAAGTTCGATCGAGCTTTTTGTATATAGGCTCGAGGCTTAGCGAGCAAGATATTATTCTAATATTTTGACATTAGTAATATATATGTATGTTACTACATAATACTATTATTTTATTTTTTAGGGATAATTACACCTATCTTTTTTGAGTTTAAGTAAAATTATCAATAACCCCCTCTTATTCAAAAATTACAAATACCCCTCTAGGGTATGTATGAGTTTAACAAAATTCATCCTCAATCAAGGCGAGACGTAATTGGAAGTTGCATTTCTTATATTTTCGGTGGTGTTTTGAAAAGAAATTCACACGGTCTTAACAAGTTCAAGATGTAAAAACTATATATGAAGCCAATTTGGAAAGAAAAAAAGTAGTGGTGGTATCGAATTATATGGTAATGCTCGGTAATGGTTGTTCTGGTCTAAAATGAAATTACTTTGCAAAAGTTGATGGAATTACAAAATTGATTGAGGGCTTTTGTCAGGTTTGACGAATCATATCTCTTGATGGTTGGTTTGACTGTTGTGATGCGAGAAAGTTATTGGTAATTTCAAAAGTTATTAAGATGCTGGATTTTTTTGTTAAATGACAACAAATATTATGGGATATGGGTAATTTTCAAAACAAGAGGGGATTATTGTAATTTCATCTCAATTCAGGGGTAGTAGGTGAATTGTCCCTTATTTTATATTTTAACTATAAATAATAAATTTAAAAATAAAATATAAATAAATTAGATTTTTTGTATCATTTTATTAAATAAAAATTCTCAAACTCAAATTGAGCTCAAGTCGAGCTTGAATTGCTCAAATTATTTGAAAATAAGCCGAGTCGAGCTCACAAAATTAGGTTTGTCGAGCTCGAAAATTTCGCCCTGGGGTCATCTCGTTCACACACACACACACACACACATATGTCCGTATGAAACTGGGTGTAAATACATAGCTAAATTGAACAACTAGATTCAACCAAACTAATTCGTTTTTATTCAATCAAACCGTGCAGTAATGATAACGGGTCTGCTTCAGCTTTTCTTTGGAGATATTGGATTGTTACGTAATCCATTTAAGCCCAATTACTAAGTTGGCCTAAGATTACAATTTGGGCTACAAAGTGAAGTTGATGGACTGCGACTAAGCCGATAGATGATGGGCAATAATGCTTCAAATCCTTTGGTTTTGGTCTTACAGCCGCTCTAATTTATCGAAAAACAAATGGCGTAAGATTTTGGGCCCGTTTAGATAAGTTCAAAGAAAATATTTTTCGAGTCGAACTTTTTACAATAGATATATATATATATATATATATATATATGTATATATATTTTAAGTCAAACAATTTTTTGGTTGAATACCATCATTAAAAGTGCTTTAAAATGTGTTTTATTTGAATCTACAATTAAAAAGTACTTTAAAATGTATTTTAATTTGAATTCACTTTGGATAGTTTCTAAAAAAAATCACTTTTGAGTTTTGCTTTTCCGGCTTCTGCTTTTCTTAAAAAGCCCAGCCAAACACTTTTTTTAATTTTGCACTAAAGTGCGTTCTTTACAAAAAAGAAAACGGGGGAAAAAGTGCTTCTTTAAAAAAAAACTCATCCAAACAGGACTCTTTATATTTTTGTTATTAATTACTGCCAATAGTTGCACGCGCACTAAACAATTTAAGTCTTATGTGTTGTTGTACATGTATATCACTTTATTATACTAAAGAGTGATACAAATTGCCATGTTATTTGTTATTTACTAAAAGAATATAAAATAAAATGGGGAAGGAGAAAAAAGAAAATTAATCCCCCATTTTTTGTCAAATGAAAATGTGGGTGAGCAAACTTGGTAACGTGGAAATGGATTTGATTGAAAATTTACAATTTTAACCGATTTCTTTTTTTATAAATGCGGTAATTAAAAGGACAAAATTGGTAACGTAATTATATTTAATGTAGAGAATTTTTTTAATTTTATTCTCTATTTTGTGCTTTCATATTCACTTACCAGAAAAATTGAAAAAAAATTTATTTTTATAATAGTATAAATTATTATTTTTTAAAATATTTGTGATGCACATTCATAAACCCTTGCTAGAGTTGGTGATGAAAAGTCCGGTCCAGTCAATGATGTGCATCAGGTGCAGCAAAAAGTGATATATGTCTTTTTTTTTTGTAAAATTAAACATTAAATCGATAGCAATTTAATATTAAATTTTTTGAATTTTATCAAACATGTCATTTTTTTGCTAGCTGAACCGAAAAGTCCAGTACTTGCAGACAAGATCCAAATTAAATTGGACATGTTAAATAACCAAATTAAATTGGACATATTAAATAGCCGGAAAAATTAGGTATTATTTAAATTAAAGTGTTCTGACAGATGTTGACTAGAAAAACATATTCGTATTATTATTGTACCACACTCATCCAATCACAAAAAACAAATAAAAATGTGATATATATATATATATATATGTTTTTAACAAACTTTGTACTATCCATTTTGGTTACACATCCCCTAATTTCAAAATGTTTCAACATTTTATTTAATCATTCGTCTGAATTTAGTCAATCACGTGACAAATATAGTTAATAGACTTTTGAATTAGGTTTTCAATTTATTCCGCTTGCAATCAAATTAATTGTTTTTATTTTTCCAATACATATTAGTCAACCACAAATCAAGCAGCTTTTAACACCCCTTTTGTTAGGGTTGGGGTCTTGGATAAACTTAACGCGTGGTGTAATCTATGTGCATGTTTGATAATGAATTTTATACATAAAATATTGAATATTTGAAGTGGGCAGGTCTTAAATATTTGGTTTTTTTTAAGTGTATTTATTTTGATATGATAATTTTTTTAATTGAAATTCTTTAAAAATGTGTGTGTTTGATTTGTATGTGTGAACATGGTATTAAAGATACAAAAATTCGATTTTGTTTTTTTAGTAATTTCGCTTGTGAATTTTAGGGATAAAATGGACAATATACAAGGCCAGTTGAAATGCAGAATTTGAAATGCCGAAAACTCACCTACTAAGTGAAATTGTTATACTGCATTATATGAAATTTTTAATTTAAGCCGGATTACAATTGATCGGCTCATAAGAATTCGGCGAAAAATCAAATGCGCTTAAAAATACATTTCAAGTGGTACAAATGCCCTATAGACATGTATCAAATATGTCATGGGGTCTTTTGTAATAATTTTCATATTATACTTTATGATAAGCAAAAAAACATTGCAAATTCTATTTTTTTAATTTTAATTTGCAAATTCTATTTTTTTTTATTTTAATTGCTGATCAATAGACATGATGTGTATTGAGTGTAGCAAAACATGTTCCGTGAAAAGGATACGACCATCCTTGGCGACCTACATTAAGTCAAATTAAATCAAATAATTATTAATATTGACAACTTTTAACAATACTATACTTTTGATCTTCATTTTGTTCACATACTAGGTTTTAGATAAAGCTTCAACATATTTGCTATCTATTAGTCTCCATTTAGCCAATCAAATAATATGTGAGATCGACAATATTTTCGTAGACGACTTTTGGTTTTTTATTTTGCCTACATAATATTTTGTTTCTTGAATAAAGCTTTGGGGTCTATTTCGAATAATTAAATTTATATGTCGGACGACTCGGACCAATCATTAAATGCAGGGCGTCAGGGATTAATAAATAAATAAAAAATCTAGTTTGTGATGAACTTAATAGGATTAATTTCGTGCGATTTCAATATCCAGTACATCTGTATTATTAAATGAGAATAAGATAATATTAATATTTTAATTTATTATATTATTAAAGGGACAATTATATTTACCTTTTGTGAATTTCGGTGAAATTTTAAATAATTCCTTATTATTTCAAAATTTACCAATACTCATAATATTTGTTGCCATCCAACAAAACAAAAAAAGAATCCAGTATGTTAAAAACTTTCAAAATTATCAGTAATTTTATCGCATTATAGTAGTCACCCCAACCATCAAAAAATACTATTCATCAAACCCGATAAAATTCCTCAATTAATTTTGTGAATTCACCAACTTTTGCGAAATAATTTTATTTTATACCAGAACAACCACTATCGAACATAGTTAGACAATTCAACACCACCACTACTTTTTTCTTCCCGAATTGGCTTCATGTGCAACTTTTACATCTTGAACTTGTTAACACCATATGAATTTTATTTCAAAACACTGCGGAAAACATAAGAAATAAGTACAATTCGCAGTTACGTCTTACCTTGATAAACGATAAATTTTGTTAAATTTACATCAAGAGGTATTTGTAATTTTTAAAATAAGAAGGAATTATTTATAATTTCACTTAAATTCAAGAGAGCCAGGTGTAGTTGTTCCGTTATTAAATTTTATTTTATAATTCGCAGTGCATTGAATATATATATTCAACAGCACATGAAGTTTTATGACAAATTGCTTTACACAGAGAAAAGAATGGCAAAGTTGGTGGGGGGCTAACGGCAAATTGCATTATTAACTGGAATCCTTTTTTTTTTTCGCAACTATCTCCTTGTTAAGTTATGTTATCGTGAAAGGAACCTTTGAGGCTCTCCAAGATTGGAAAATTATTATTTGGACCTGATTCGTTAAATTTAATAAATTATATATCAAGTGTATTTTATGCATTTGTTAGTTTGATGGCTGATTAGTATTTTTAAATTATTTATTAATTTAGAATAAGTATAAAATATTCGTCATATGATTAATACTCATTCGACTGAATCGAGTATGGATTTTGAATTTCCTGATATGTTACTCTTTTCTTTTCTTGTTCCCCCCCCCCCCTCCCCCGGCCCAAGCAGTTGAAGATATGTTTTTGGATCTTGAATTCAATTATATATATTTTTAATTAGTGTCTTATTTTCTATTTGATATTTTATATGCATGCCAAAAAAAAAAAATTCAGAATACTGAATCCAAAGTTTTTGATAAGTATTCAGTACATAATTGATTACCAATTAAATTAGTCACGACTATTTAAATATTCACGTAAAATATAATATTGTGAATGATTTTCTTCACCCAAAAAGAAGAGTCATTTTACTCATTAGAATTTTGTGTCAATAAATAATAAAATTAAAAAAAAATAAAAACTGCTGAGTGATACAAACCAATTAAATTGCTAGCTTCAATATAATTACGCTAAAAGTGAACTACTATTCGACAAAATAAATGCCCCGTGGGGCGAGTTGGGCCTAAATTGTTGGATGTATTATACTATTCATAAAAAAAATTAAAAAAAATCCTCAGTCAGACATCAATGGCCTACAAACTAGTATTCGATCCCATCAATGACATAGATTGTCGCAAGTTCAATTATTAACTAGTAGGTTTAATTATATTTTTAGTCATATAACTTAGGTTTTTAGTATATGTGGTTCTATATATTCGTCTTTTATATATTTAGTCCTGTATATTTTTAATCTTTGGCATATTTAGTCCTGAAATGACAAATTTGGTCATGAGCCCTTACAAATGTAGTCATTAACTGACATATGTAGTCATTTATGTTTGCACTTTTGATCCTTTCTCATTTATCTAACCAAATTAATGATTTTCCAACTACACATAAGTTTCACGAATCTTCTTCAGTAATGGTAAAAAAACATAAGTATTTTAAAACTTAAAAAAACATATGTTTGTCTATTTTTCCCCTTCTATAAACCCTAAATTCGGATTGAGGTGACTAGAAAATTGGAGTTCTTATTCTTAAAATTGAGCTCAACAGTAGCGACTTTTCCTATTTCCGAGCATAGGGCTTATGAATTTGTATCAAATCTAAGGCAATACTTCAATGGATGATGAATAAGTGGTGTATTGCAATTGTGGAAGGAGATGCCATCAAGAGTGCTCTTGGACCGAGAATAATCCTGAGAGAAAGGTCTATTCTTGTGAAAATTACTAGGTTTGTGGATTTTCTTGAGTTGTTTATGTTTTCTCCTATTGGGGGGGGGGGGGGGGGGGGGGGGCTTTTATTTTTGTGTATTTGTATGTATTTTGCTCCCTTGATTGTAGAAGGGTAAAGATCAACAGTTGTAATATCTGGATTGCTATGTAATATAAGGGAGAAAAAGGAAGAATTTTTCAAGTTGAAGATGGTATTGGTGGTTATTGTTGTAGTACTTGTAACCTATTTGTTGTTTTTGTAGTGCATGACTTTGTTTTCAAATATGTGTAGTTGTGTTGTAATCAATAGTGCCTGAAAAAGTCATGTAAAACTCACATGTAATCTAAAAATCATTAATTTGGCTAGAAAAATAAGAGAGGATCAAAAGTGCAAATATAAAGGACTATATTTGTCAATCTAGAACCATAATTATAGGGGGCTCAGGATCAAATTTATCACCCCATGACTAAATGTGTAAAAAATTAAAAACATACCAGACAAAATGTATAAAAGGCCAACATATAGAACTAAATGTGTCATAGAACCTAAATTACAGGACTAAAAGTGTAATTAAACATAACTAATAATTCAGATATTAGAATAAAAAATAGTGTGCCATTGCAGGGGAACATTAATGCTTTCATAATTAAACTTACTTTATTTCAGATAGGATACAGATGGAAATTATGTCTACCATCACCAATTTATTCATTTTAATGATCACAACGGTGAAGCCCATAATGTGATTTTTAATTGAATTTAAATCCGTTGTTTGAAATGGAAAAACTTCCATTCTTGTTGGTTCCATACTTTTGAATTTAATATCATTTTTTGTGCCACACAATGAACTTAATGTGTCACATGATTTTGACGTATTTTTAACAATTTAACGAAAGTTGGCAGATTATATTAATCATATTTAACAATTTAATTAAATATACAATAGTGAGAAAAAACAAATAAAGCTATTAATTGGGACGAAATTTGATACATTTTCAAGTTATATTACAAAAAGTAAATCGCATTTAGTTTATGGTACCATATTTTCCCTACACACACATATATGTATATAGACGTGTGTGTGTGTGTGTGTACTTCAAGGTTGAGCAAAGTTGAAATTTATTGTTGTTGCTTAATTAGGCATATGTGGTTTTCCAATTAGGATAATAGTTCATACATATATAATATATATATATGTTTAATGTGACGTCAAATAGATAATAATTTAGTATACTTAATTAATTAATTCAGTTAAGATCCTCTAAACATTAATATCATGTCAAGTGTTGTAAAGTTAGAAATTAAACGAAATTCAGCACGTTTTTTGAGTTTCCCAAACCACATTATATAAATTATTTACATTATGGATCTTTTATTTCGAATTTTACTTCAACTTATATTTCATCTCTTAAGAACATATACTTAAGAAAATTTATATGATATGAAATGAAAAATAAAATATTGTGGAAATTTGACATACACTGCGCAGCAACTAGTTCGAAAATTGTTATTGAGCCTTTAGCCCAATGATGGGAGTTTATCATTAAGGTTTTGGAGTTCAAACTCTCTTTTTCTCATCTCTTTCTTTTTGGATGAGTATGTGTCTGTGCTGTTCCATCTTGATTGAAATTTATAAGATGTTTCGAATGAATTGTGTAAAGAATAAAACCCATTAACACGTTTGCAGTTTCTTCTTATTATAAGTTGGTCCCAGTTTTCAGTCAGTACTCTCATGCAGTTGGCCATTTATTAGGATTTCAACAAAACCCATTAACTCCCAAGAAACCCTTTATAAATACCTACGCCTGCTTAAAAGCAACATCATTACACAGATATTCAGATACATACATATAGATATATCTATAGAGAGAGAGAGAGAGAGGTGCAGAGAGAGAAGTTCTAATTGCATTAGCCACCCAATATGATGTCTTCTTCTAGTGCCATTTTGAATATCGTCATTGCCGCCGTGGCGGTGGTGGCGCCGCTGCGGGCGGCGGAGGGTGCCCGTGCGTTCTTTGTGTTCGGGGACTCTCTCGTGGACAACGGCAACAACAACTACTTAGCCACCACGGCTAGGGCGGACTCTCCGCCCTACGGCATCGACTACCCGACGCACCGGCCCACCGGCCGTTTTTCAAATGGATACAATATTCCTGATCTCATAAGTATGCTCGCAATACATACATTACGTTCATTTTTAGCTCTAAAATTATTTTATATGTATTTAAATTTGAGTAATCGTTCTTTAAAATGCTTCATATGGTATACCCTTATTTTTTTTTAGTTTGATTATTTTTATAAACTGTAATCTGTAGCTGATAGGTCCGTTCTGAACCCTAAGATCCTCACTCCAACATTACACACATACGAGCGTGCGCGCGCACACACACACACATATATATATACATATACACACACATGTATATACATAGATGATTCCAACGCCATGTCATGATGAGTGGGAGTAATCTGTAACTGATAGGTCTGCCCTGGACCTTAGGATCCTCACTTGATCACTACACATGCATGCTACATCCATGTCATGAGTGGGATTACGTGACCCTATTGAAACTAATTTTCCTATTAATATATACATATATATATTTAATATTTATTAATATAGTATTATATGACCCTGTACTCCATATTAATATTTTAAAAATCTATGATGGGTCCATAATCTATAGTTCAATATATTAGGTATATTAAGTTTTGTCTTGACAATCATACTGTGTACATGTACATATATATATATATATATATATATTAAAATTAAAATTTTATTTTTGTAAATGAATAGTCATTATTTGTATATGTTTTGTAAAATGTCGCTTAAAATTAAAATTTGTATATTGATAGATTTATTGTTGTTGTATATATACTTGTACGTATAGGCCAAGCAATTGGTTCAGAATCAACACTGGCATACTTGAACCCTGAGTTACGAGGGGCAAAACTGCTGGTTGGAGCAAATTTTGCCTCTGCTGGAATTGGAATTCTTAATGATACTGGCATTCAGTTTGTAAGTTCAATTTAAACAATTATATGCAAATGCATGCATGGGGTGCCAATTATTTTTCGAGTTTATGTAAATGTTGTATATATTAAGTTTATATTTTTATCTAAATTTACATTTTCATGCTCTAAACATATGATGACAGAAAGAAATAATATTTTGTAAAAATTAAATACTTGATTCTAGACTTCAAAAATTAATGATTATCCTTAATTAATGCTGTAAGAAATTACATTTGCATACTTGAATTTTTTCTTTTTTTTTTGGGAATGTTGGCACTTTTAATTTCGACACATTAATCAAGAACGACAAGCAGTAGTTTTCAATAGTCTATTTCGACATTACTATAAAATTCTACGGTGAATTTTATGTCAAAATATAGTGTACTTCAAAACAATTTTGATTCAATCGCAATTAATGTATTAGGTAAATTACATTAAGCACTCTAATTTTTGGAATGTTTTGTACTTTGGTACTTAATTTTTGTAAATATACGATTTGGTACCTAACATTTATCATTTGTGCGTCGATAGTATTTTTTACACTATTCTGGTAGAATATTCCATAATATTCCTAGAATATGCCCGAATATTCCACAAAGATTCCACCGAAATAGTGAAAAAATACCATCAGTGCACAAATGATAAAGGCTAAGTACCAAAGCGCACATTTACAAAGGTTAGATATCAAAGTGCAAAACACCCTAAAGGTTGGGGTGCTTAACATAATTTATCCTAATGTATTTTTGAAATACCTTTTACGAGTGTCATATTATATGCGTAAAATAATATATTGTGATTGGTTTATCGAGTCATTTTCATATTTCCTTAAATGCGATATGTAACAAATAATTTATCTGATGAATTAATTGTATTCAAAAAAAAAAATTAATAACATTAAACAACACAACAAATTGGTCAAGAAAAAAGCTAGTACGATTTGACTTGTTGTCACAAAAAAACAAAAAAAAAATGTACTTGATAACGATGGATATCAAACTCTTGTTTTATAGCAATTAATATTGTAAAGTTCCCAAAATTAAATAACCAAAAAATAAAATAAAATAATTTATTTATTTATGTTTATTTGTTTAATTATTTATTTATTTATTTACGTTGGTCACAAATAATTTAATATTTGCAGGCAAATATAATAAGAATCAACCAACAATTGGCATTGTTTCAACAGTATCAGGGCCGAGTTAGTGCCCTAATTGGACCTGAAGAGACTCAGAGGCTTGTTAATGGGGCTCTCGTGCTAATTACATTGGGGGGCAATGATTTTGTCAATAATTACTTCTTTACCCCTATCACTTTCAGAAGGCTTCAATATAATCTTGAGGATTATTCCAAATTTCTCATTTCCGAATACAGGAAGATTTTAATGGTAATTAATTTCCACTCCTCTTGTTTTTTGAGCTTAATTTATTTTCTAATAAAATGAATAATATCACTTCAAATTTTAAAATAATATTATTAATTAATTAGCTCTTTAGATGTTAACATGTTTACCTTCACAACCACATACCGCATGGGCAACACTTAATTTTTTGAAATTTCTAAAAGAAGCCATTTTCTATAAGAAGAGACGTTACATAATGTATGTGTATGCGTGTGTGTGTGTGTGTGTGTCTATATATATATATATATATGTTTGTATTAGTTGTTTAATTAATCAATTTAGAAAGATATATTTTGGACCAAAATGGTGGGATATTACTTTTATCAATGATTTGACCAAATACAAATCAAAACAGTCTGAGATAATAGAAACGTCATTTTTTTGCTCTCTCCTTGAAGAATTAATTCCAAAGGTACCTTGGATAAATTAATTATTATCAATTTAAACAAAAAATGAGAAAACAACTCTTTGAGATCTTTCTTTCTTTGAGATAATTGAAAAAAAAAAAACATATAGATTGTTGAATTTCTCGTTAAATTTTACCAAGGAAAATAGAAATAAATAAATATATATATATATATATATATAATTCAGATCATGAGATTATATGCTTTATTTTTTTATTACTTTCACTTTTATTCTCTCGAAATTTCAAATATAGCAAGCAGTAATATCAAGAGACGGATCGGAGCGAGAGAGGGCTGGAGGGAGTGGTTACTCCTGCCCCCCTCGTCTCCTCTTAAATTTATATTGCGCTAAAATTTATATGTACATTAAAATAAAAATTGAATTCCATTTCCGGATGAATCATAAAAATATCTTTAAGTTTTTATAAAAACTTAACACCACCCTTAAAATCATTTTTTTTTTGACTTCATCCATGCTAATATCACATAATTAAATTGAAATAATTTCTATGTGTACGTAAATATCATGTAGAGGCTATACGAGTTGGGAGCCCGACGGGTTCTAGTGACGGGAACTGGACCGTTAGGGTGCGTGCCAGCTGAACTAGCAACGAGGAGCCGAGACGGCCAATGCGCGGAGGAGCCTCAACGTGCTGCCGCCATCTACAACCCACTTCTCGTCCAAATGCTCGGCGGACTCAATCAAGAGCTCGGCGGAGACATTTTTGTGGCCGCTAACACCATGCAGATGCAGGGTGATTTCATCTCCAATCCCCAAGCATACGGTATGTTAATTGTTAATTCAAACTACCATATTCTATTATTCTCAATATCAAAATAACATACATTGGAAAAATTTTGCCCAACCCGATTAGGCTGCATCAAACCAATTATATAGCAAGTGTTGAAACACTTGACACTTGATTATTGGACACTCTTTCTAAACTATACACCAGTCACATGGCAAATATAAAAACAAGTACCACGTGATTAGTTTTTATATGGCCAAGCTCGGTGCAGATAAGAATTCCCCAATAACAAAAAATTCTTGCTCGGACATAGTTTGACCGCACCCAACCAATTATGTAGCAAGTATTGAAACACTTGCCATTTGATTATTGGACACTCTTTCTAAACTGTATACTAATTACGTGGCAAGTGTAAAAACAATTACCACGTGATTAGTCACGGTGTGACCGAACTCGATTCGGATAAGAATTCCCCAATAATAGAAAATTCTTGCTTGGACCTGGTTTGGCTGCATCCAATCAATCATGTAGCAAGTGTTGAACACTTGCCATTTGATTATTGGTCACTCTCCCAAAACTGTACACCAATTACATAACAAATGTAAAACATTTGTCACGTGATTAGTCGTGGTGTGGTCGAAATGTGTGTGGATAAGAATTTTACAATAAAATTAGTTTAGTGACAAGATATTAATTTGATTGATAATAATATCCTACCATTACAACATTAATATATGTATCTAGTGATGATTTCTTTTTTTCTTTTTTTTTTTTGGTCGCGGTTATGAATTTCACGAATTTAATGGTAATAGCAATTAATAATCTGTAAATTGTAGCTATTTATTAAAAATCAGTGACAAAAAAAGGAAATGTTTATAATCTCTGATTATAAACAATTAGTGACACGTGTATTGCAATGACAATATAGTGATTTTTATGCTTAATTTATATATCAGTATATATACATGTTTCGCTAGTTATCTGCGTAATTAAATTTCTGAATTATTACAGAAAAATTATAAATTTCTGATCCCTTATTAGTGCATATCATTGATGAAAATTTAATTATTATTATTAGTTGATTTTATATTTTGTTATTAATGTTATTTTTCCTTTGATATATAAGATATCTCAGTTAGTTATGGGAATTGAAGTGGTACCATTAATTACATTTACTATTCCACATTTACAATAAATTTCAAACTGTACAAACTTTCTATGAACCATACAAAATATTCAAGTGAAATAAAACAAAAAAAAATCTTAGCACTATTTGAAATAAAATATGAAAATGATAGCTTATATCCCTTAAATTTTGACCATTTTTTTTAAGTAGTAACTATTATTAATATTTGGCACTGGGGTTGTGGCCCGGGGTTTGGACCTGGCATCGTTGATCGAACCTTCTTGTGCTTTCCTTTCTCTCTTTGGATTAGTGTGTGTGCACGTATATGGGGTTCCAATTAATATTTATACGGTATTACAAATCTGATTATATATATATATGTATATATATATATATATATGAACAGGTTTTATCACATCAAAGGTGGCGTGTTGCGGGCAGGGGCCGTATAACGGGGTGGGAATATGCACAGCTTTTTCAAATCTGTGCCCAAATAGAGAACTTTACGCGTTCTGGGATCCATTTCATCCGACTGAGAAGGCCAACAAAATTGTTGTTCAACAAATATTGACCGGTTCTGATAAGTACATGTCCCCAATGAACCTTAGCACCATCATGGCTTTGGACTCCATGAAATGATGGAGTCTCTCATTTAGAGCTGATTGTATTATATATATGTATGTATGTATGTATAATTGATGTCACGTTTGTACTATAATTTGCTTAAGTTCGATGGTTGGAGAAAATGTAGATTTGTTTTGGATTTGTAATTTGCAAGACTTATTAGGTGATTAAATTCAGACTCTCTCTCTCTCTCTCTCTCTCTCTCTCTCTATATATATATATATATAGGGCTTTTTTGCAAAATTAACACAAAAAGGTGTTTGGTTTAAAAATATGACACAAAAAAAATTTGTCTTAAAATTTTAACATAAGTCGCCATAGTTGGTGGCGAGTTTTCTAAATTTTCGCCATCAATGACGGCGAAATATAGTAAAATAATATAAATAATACGGATCCGTAATTAATTTTCGGACCAGATAAAAATACGATTTTTTTTATTAATTCTCGCCGTCGTTGACGGCGAAAATTGAATAATTTTTTTTTTTTTTAAATTTCTGGTCATTTTGGCCGTCGTTGATGGCGAGAAAAGGTAAAAAAATTTTTTTTTTAATTTCTGGACTGTTGCTGCAGCTGCTTTGTCAAACTGCATGCAGCTTTTGCAGCAGCAGTCACCTCCGCCTGCATGCAGTCACGCGTGAACAGGTATTATTATTTATTATTTTATTTTTTTTGGTTCAATTTTGGCAATAAATTGAGGAGTTGGGAAACCTTGCAAACACAATCGAAAACAAAGTTTCAAATTTCTTATTTTGAACGAATTTTCAGCAAAAAAAAAAGCAAACCTTCACTAATTTGTTTTCAACAAATTTTCAGCCAAAAAAAAGGAAAGTTTCACCAATTTGTTTTCAACGAATTTTTACCAAAAAAAAAAAGCAAAGTTTCAACAAACAAATTCAAACGCTCTCAAGCTGGTTGAAGAAGATTGTATCGTGCTCTATTGATATTCGGGAGTTAAAACGTGCTTATTTTAGGTAATGTTATATTTGTTTATTTTATTAACATTTTTTTTGATAGATAATTTTATTTTATGTTTGAAATGTTTGTAGTTATTTTATTATAATTATATATTTGAAATTATTATTATTTGACATGATGTATGAAGTTATTATCTTGTGTTTATAAATTGTTGGATGAATTTGCTTTCATTTTTGTTGTTGTACTAGTTATTTTGATTTTTTGGTATAAGAAAAAATATAATACATGTGTATATTTGTAGATTTTGTGTATATTTGTAGATTTTCCATTTTGGAATGAATGGAAAAGAATTGATCCCAAATTGAAATTCTTGTTAGTATGCCTATATTCGTAGATTTTGGGTATATTTGTAGTTTAGTTGGGCAAAAATTTGAAAGGTTTAGGGTGACAATGAAGTGTTTTTTTTTTTTTTTTGTGTATGGGAATTTTTAAATTTTTTTTCGAAAATATGGATAAATTTTCTTTTTTTTTAAAAAAAATTATCCGTAGCCAATTTATTTTTTTTTTGAAAATATTCAAAAAAAATTTCGAAAAATTTCATTTTTTTTTTCGAAAATATTCAAAATTTATTTTTTCTCTAGAAATTCTATTCTTCCCTATTGTCCGGAATTTTTTTTGGAACAAAAACTTTATTTTTCGGAACAAAAACCTTATTTTTCAAAAAATATTTTCAAAAGCCAATTTTTTTTTTCTCAAAATAAAATTATTTTCCAAAAAAATATTTTCCCTAATGTCCGAAAAATATATTTTCAAAAGCCAAAAAATATTTTCCCTACTGTCCGAAAAATAAAAAAAAAAGAAAAATTCACGCGTTATTCTCGCCAACACTGTTGGCGAGAATTTGGGAAAAAAAAAAATTTTCCGAAAAATTCAACTTTACCAAACAATTTTTAAAAAAAGAAAATATTTTTTTTTAAATTCTCGCCAACAGTGCTGGCGAGAATTTGCTTTTTTTTATTTTTTCAAAAATTTTACATTGGCCAACAATTTTTGTATTGATTTTTTTAGCCAATAATTTCGAAATTCTTTTTTAGCATTTTTTTTCCGATAATAATTTTTTTTTTCGAAAATTTACAATGTTGGACAACATTTTTTTTTTGTTAGGAAAAAATGAAATTTGTGTTTTTACAGTGTTTGTTTGTTTGTTTTTTTTAATTTTTATGTTAAATTTTTAATGTATAAAATATTTATTTGTTATTTATCTTATTTGTAGAATGGACTTGGATACATTGAAATATTATTACGGACCCGAGAACAACAGTGTTCTAACCGAGCAAGGAAATCACATATCCGAACAATTATTTGATGGTCGTGTAGACCCTGATCAAATAGTTAGGGTCAGACATTGGGGAAAAGGCATATTCGGGAGGGATGGGTTACAACTTCACGATAGAGTGAAGGAACAATTAGATCGGATGGGTTTTTATGGCGTATATCGGTGTGGGTATATTGATGTAGATCAACATTTAATTACCGCGTTGATAGAGAGGTGGCGCCCGGAAACGCACACGTTTCATTTGAGAGTAGGTGAGGCCACCGTTACATTGGAAGACGTAGCGGTAATATGGGAATTACCGACTGATGGACGTCCAATAATAGCATCAGATGAATGTCCGGATCAGGAGGCAGGTTGGGGAACGTATTGTGATAGGGTCCTCGGATTTACTCCTACTTCGACCGATTTAAAAGGATCGCGGTTGAAGTTAACTGCATTGAGGGACCACGTTAATAGCACAATAATTGACGAGAATACTGTGCGTAGCCAACGAAGACGGCGTCAATCCGAAGCAGGTCCATCCCAAACACAGCCCAACGAGCCAATCCCTTACCGGGATCAACGTCATGAGTCGGGCCCTTCGACTCCACAGATTCCTCAGTTTGACTCACCATACACCAGTCAACTCCCAGATATTAGCTCGAATTTTTGTATGGGCGGATGGGACGGGTACGATTACCCTCAAGAAGATACGCATGGCCACTTCAATGTGTCGCCTGTTCCATATCCAGAGTTCGGTGGAAGTTCTTCTCATACGGATCATCATCCACCAGAAGATGTGCGGCCCGAACAACATCAAGGAAGACCGAGAAGACAAAGAAATCCACCACGATGCGGCACTGGCGGTCATAGGATGGCCTAGTGTTATGTTTATTTTCAATTATATGTTTATGTAGTGCCATATTTAATTAGTGCTATGTTTATTTGCAATATATTTATGTAGTACTATGTTTATTTGCAACATGTTTATGTAGTGTTATGTCCATTTGAAATGTGTGTATGTAGCGTTATGTTTTCGTGCAAAATGTGTTTAATAAATAAATATAAGAAGTAAATAAGTAATACATTCGACTACAAGTAAATAACTACTACATTCATCCGACATAATTATCTATCTAATCATATTACAAGTAAATAACTAGTACATTCGATTACATTCGTCGAGAAGAGCTAGGTTGATCTGTTTGACTTGTATATTGTTGACGCGCACGCGTTTGGGCCCAATCCATCTCATTAGGGATACGGGTTGTTGTATCCCTACCTTGTCTCCTCCTGACACGTAACTGAGGATTGTGTACTAGCTCGAACGTAGCATCCGGCCAATAATGCTCACCCCATAACGGAAAGAATTGACCCGTGTACGTACTCAAATAATGGTTGATTTCGTAATACCAGCACATGTACTCGGAGGGAAGGTGCCCAAATGATCTTGCCACTTGCACAGCATGTGAACAAGGTATTCCTGTCTTACGCCATTTCCCGCAAGAACATTCTTTTGTTCTCAACTTTACTACATGCCTCGTATTGCCACGACCATTACGTAATGGCGTCAGGACGTCCGCTGCTTGGTCTGCGTAGTCAATTCTGTTCACCACGTGCCCTCCGGATTTGTGAACTTCATTCTGGAATAACTTGAAAGCGTACTCCGCCCAAGCCTTATTTTCCTGTCTCCACCGATGGCCCTGTGCAACTCTTGCCATAAAGAAAGAAGCAATCCGAACAAAGGTCAATTCAACCAACGCCGTAATTGGAAGCCGACGACCACCTTTTAAAATGCCATTGATGCATTCCGACATATTTGTGGTCATGATACCGCATCGTTTCCCACCGTCATAGGCCGCAGTCCATTTGACTTTATCAATTCGATCAAGATAATTAAATGCGGCCTCACACATCCCTTTGAGTTGCGTCATCCAATGCTCAAACTTTCTTATCTCTTGTGCATTTCCGGCCTTGAATGCTAAATCCTTCAATTGTACATTTTTAAATTTAGCATTCAGGTTAGAGCAAACGTGCCTCAAACAAAATCGGTGGCAACCGAAAGGCTCACTGAACGCACTAATACGTTGTGCCGCGCCAATGATTGCATGGTGCCTATCTGACAAAAGGCAAACTGAGCGATCTCCTCGCACAAAATATCTACTTAGCAAATCTAGGAACCAAGTCCAAGATGCTAAGTTCTCATCATCGACTAAAGCATGCGCTAGTGGGAGAATTTGTTGGTTTGCATCCATCGCAGTAGCCACTAGGAGTTTGTGTTTATACTTCGTGTACAGATGAGTACCATCCACACTAATCAGCGGTCGACAATGTGTAAATCCATCTATACAAGGCTTAAAAGCCCAGAATACATATTGTATCATCTGTTTCCCTGCCACACCGGCTCCGTTAGGATGGTGTACCCACTCCACAATTGTACCTAAAAAATACAAGCAACAATATTTATCTTTTTTGTCTAACAAACAATACAATAAATCTAAGTGCGATGTGTTTATAATTACAGAATACCTGAGTTCCATTTCTACAGTGCTGCCATGTATCTCGGAAGCTTCACAACTGAGGTTTCCCAAGTGCCGTACACAATTTGTCGTGCACGTCGTAAACCATGGTACGACTTCGAGTAAGATATTGTGTACTTATATTTATCTTCCACTAACCCGGTGACACTTTTAACAGCATAATCAAAGTTTTTCCTAACATGTCTTACCAACAAACCAGCAATAAAATTTGTATCGAGGTTTGAATGATCAGTAGACCTACCTGGTGCAAAGCATGTGTGGTCGTCGTGGTAGACGCTTATTCTCCAATATCCTTTATTCTTTTTCAACGATGCGCGCATACAAAAGGGACATCCAGTTTCAGCCCCACGCTTACAAGACACTATCCAAAACTGCGGACAGCTACGACATACGATGAACTCTCTTCGGGCCCACTGAATGTGATACTCCTTCACAACGGCCATTACATGACCTTTGTTTTTAAACACCATGCCTAGTACAAGTTTTCCCTTCGTCGGATCGTAGTATCTGGCTGGACATTTAGGCAAGTCCATGGAATCTGCAGGAATATCCGGTCCCGTGCTCAAATAGAATGGCAGAATTTCATGAAAATGCAGTGCCGTTGCTCCAAAAGGCATTCTTGGCCAGACTTGTGTCTCCCCCGTAGGAATTGTTGGGGCAGGTGGAGACGATTCGTGTTTCAAATTATCGGTTGCTAGCTCAGCCACAGCTTCAATCTCATTGTTCTCCTCATCATTAATTTCGTCATCACTGTCCGAGTTGGAATCTAACAATTCCTCATCGCGAAAGCTATCTGCATAATGATCTGGAGGTGAATCATTTTCCGGTGGCAGATCATGCTCGGACGGACCACATTGATTTGATGGACCTTCATCGGGGTACACCAAAGTTCCAGTGTAATTTCCTATGTCGGACTGAAACTCATACATATCAAATGTTGGATCTACCGACTGGGTAACATCTGTTGGAAACTCATTTAAGTTGAAGTTTCGAAGACCTTCCGTGACAAGTGGCATATAATTCCCACTTGGTTGTTGTTGTTGCGCACCTAATATAGTAGTTGGATCGACTGGTTCTGTTTCAACAAACAGTTGCAAAACTTCAAGTTTCGCCTGCGGGTTGATAAAGAAAGACAATGTTGAATCATCATTGATCGGCATAATACTTTCCATTGGAGGATCCTTGCAGAGAAAATATGCACCGAATAATTTGATATTCAAACTATTTCGATCTACGCCAGTTGTGTTGTAGACTACGTCCACAACATCGGAAAATGTTGAAAATCGACTGATCCAGTTTACTCCTACTGGTGATCGATCATACGAAACAGCGTAATTCGAATGATTTATTTCACCTCCATAATATATAGCAATACCGATATATTCCATCTTAATTTTAATAAATTAGATGAAAATATACCGGTAAAAAATATTTACTTCTACTGAAAAAAATCTAATTTGTAGAGAGACTGAAAAAAAATTACACAAAACTAAGAAAAATTGAGAGAGATAAGCATTAAGATAGAGATGATGATATTTGGAGAAGAATGAAATACCTGAATGAAAATTCTGATATTTATAACCAAAACAACAAAAAAATCATTGAAAATCTCGCTAACGCAGTTGGCGAGAATTTAAACGGAAAAAGCAAATCTCGCCAACACGGTTAGCGAGATTATTAACGGAAAAATAATTAAAAAATGAAATTCTCGCCAAAGCCGCTGGCGAGAATTTGACTTTTTTTCTGAAATTCAAAACTCGCCTCGTCGACCGTGAAATTAATTAATTAATTTTTTTTTAATTCTCGCCATCACCGACGGCGAGAATTGAATTTTTTTTTCTTTTTTCTGATTTTCTTTACTCGCCGTCGTTAAGGGCGAGTTTTAGTATTTTACCAATATTTTTTTTTCCGCCGTCAAAAATAATGTATTATTATTATTATTATTATTATATTTATTTTATTAAACTCGCCATTCTCGATGGCGAGTTATGCTAGAATTTTAAACAAAAATTTTTTTGTGTCAAAATTTTAAACAAAATACCTTTTCGAGTTAATTTTGTAAAAACCCCTATATATAGTATCTCAATGAGGCTGATTTGAGTGATGTAGTTATGGCCATAGAATTATTGTGGTGTTTGTGATATCTATACTATTATAAAAAGAAAGTTATTTTTGTCTCACAAATGACAGTTATTTATGTGATTTTATAAAGTTTACCCTTCAATTTTATGTTGAAAAAATAGAGATATGTAACATTGCGGTTAAAATTGAAAATTCACATAAAATTGATTCAGTTTGGATACCAAATTTTGATGTGTAAATTTTACCTTTTTAATTAGTAAATACATGCAAAATAAATAAACAAATAAAAGGTCAATATTGTAATATTACATCCAATTTAAAAAACACATGTTCTCAACCCACAAATCACTTTTTCCAATTAAAATTACTTGTTTTTTTTTTGTTGTGTTTACTTTTATTATGTAATTTTATTTCATATAATAATTTTATTTTTAAATTATTATAATTTAATAAATTATTTCAAATAATTCTTAAAAAATATTCTTATAAAAGAAATTTAATAATATATATATTTTTTTATCCTAAAAAAAATTAAGTATTAAATTGAAGTATATATTTTTATATTGTGCACATACGTAGAATGTATTGTGATTCTAGTGTATATATGTATGTATATGTATGTTTTGGGATGAAGTGCTAAATCTATTAAATAACGTTTGAGGTTTGAATCATGGAGTTGTTGATAGATCAATTGGATTAGTCAGTTAGTGAGTTAGAATCGAGTGGCTTAGACTATATATATGTGTATATATATATATATATAATTTACAGCTTCTCAGCATTTTTTTGTAATTTTTATAAAGTTTCTTTGCTATCTTTAATTTTTAATTATTTTTTCCAAAACACTCCAACTTTCCTTTTTTTTCACACTTCTCAATTTTATTTTAAATACTCGTAATTTTTATTATTTATCCAAACACACACACACACACACATATTATATATATAACTAACATAATGTATAATATTACTTGATTCATGATTATTATTATGCTTTGTTAGTGATGAATATTCGTGAAATAATTATATTAGTATCGTTTATTAAAATGAAACTGAATTTCAATGCCAAAACGACTTTATATATATATATATTAGATAATTAAGGAGAATTGTACCACGAAAACTGGACAGCAATCGCATTTATGTTCGCATTAAATTTTGTATATGCTTTAATTTTGCCACCTTTTTTGGAAACAGGAACAGCTGTATTCAGAAATTTTTAACATTTTTTTTATTTTTCCATAAACAGAAAAAGCTATTATTAACATTATGAAATGGAATTAAAAAAAAATTAGCTTCAAATTCATCAATTCAACTGAAAGAATAAATTGTTATTAATAATTGATTTTTATTTTTTTATAATGAAATGGCATGCTAAGCCATGAATAAAACTTCCCGCATGAATGACATTTTTATATTATTTTTATAAAGTATCAGCGTCTTTTAATAATTATTCAGTGTTTTCTGATATTTTCGAGCCTATAAAGTTAATTTTTATTTATTTTATTTCTCATTCTCCGCCTTTCATTTAGACTTCTCTCTCAGTCGTCTATATTCTACTTATCACTCCTCATCTCCCACTATTCATTTTCTTTGCGTACTCCATTCATACTTTGTGAATCGTATAAATTTGAATCCGTTTGGATGGATTCAAAAAACATGCTTATCGAGCCGTATCTTTTTTAGTGGAGTCTTTTTTTGTTTAAGTCAAATAATTTATGTGTTTTGATGTAGTAATTAAAAGCGCTTTTATTTGAATTTGCTGCGAAAAACTTCTTTAAAAAGTCACATTTTGTCTTTTTTTTGCCTTTTTTTTTTTGAAAAAGCCAATTCAAACACATTTTTTTAAAATTGAAACTAACAACACCGCACACTCTATGTGTGTGCAAAATATAAAAAATATATATTTCAATTTAGTACCTTTTTTTTAGGATGAAAACATAAATATATTATTATTTTTCTTTTATAAGAATACTTTTTTTAAGGATTATTTAAAATAAATTATTAAATTATAATAATTTAAAAATAAAATAATCATATAAAATAAAAGTACATGACAAAGAATAAACACAAAAAAAAAACAAGCAATTATAATTAAAGAAAGTGGTTAGTGGGTTGAAAACGTAGATTTTTTAAATTGGATGTAATATTAAAATATTGACCTTTTTATTTGCTTATTTATTGCAAGTGTTTACTAATTAAAAGAGTAAAATTGACACATTAAAATTTGGTATTAGAATTGAATTGATTTCATGTAAATTTTCAATTTTAGCCACAATTTTACATATCTCTATTTATTCCACATAAAATTGAAGGAAAAATTTGTAAAATCACATGAATAACTGCCATTTGTGAGACAAAAATAACTGTCGTTTTATAACAGTATAGATATTTTTTTTTCCCCCTCTAAAATAAGTGCTTATTTTCTTAAAAAGCCTATCCAAATGGGGCTCTTTATTTTCGTTGTAAATACTTTTCATCTTAATTTATCCTAAACTTAGTACAATCATTTAAAATAATCAATAGAAATTTAAGTCATATAAGAATTTTAATATTTTTCATGAAAAATACACGAATATTAATAATCATGTATTATTTACACTATCATCTTATTTCATTTTTTATTATTGTTCAATTATTTATGTGGTCCAAACATTTATGTACATCAAATTGGGCTCTTTGGTATTTCCTTATTGGGCCTGAGGCCCCAGAGCCTCTTTAAGCCCAATCCATGGCATTAACTATGTTAAAGTTTATCTCTCAATCTGTTTCCAAAATCGGCACAAAAACACTCGATTCGAAGAAGCAAATTTGCAATTCCCTCCAAAGGTCGGATTTAGGTCAAGAATATGTGCAGATTTTGAGTTCGTTGGTGTAATTGGGCTCGCGATCGCGAATAATCAACGCATTGCGATCAATTTAGTTCAGAGAATGGCTGGAGCTCCAAAATTAGTTGATTTATGCGTGGCCGCCATTGCAGATGAGCTTCTTCAAGGTAAATGTGATTTCATATTTGATCATTTTATGTTCTATATATCACTACAGATGTGTTTATGCGCGTATGTGTGTGTGTATAGTTAAATGAAGCTCTGTGTGTGTGTGTGTGTGTGTAGTTAAATGAAGAGTTCGATATCGTTCTCGAAGGGGTTTTAATACCTATCTTATTGTTCTCTGTGTTGGTGTTTTGATGGTTGCAGGAGACGGTAGTAATGATATTCTTTCGGTTATTTATGAACTTCCACCGGAATTGTTCGATAGCTTGTTGCCGCACTTGCCTCCTTTGGCATTGCAGAAGTTACAAGAAAGCTTGTAAGTTCAGAACATTTCTGAACAATAGCGTTAATCTGAAATAATTAATATATGGTAGTTAATTTTTCAAAAAGAAGATCAAAGAAATGGGAAAGAGAGAAACAGGATCACTACCATCTCGTGTATGCTCTTGAAACTTAACAAAGTTAGGTTAAGTAATTGGATGATTAATATCTTGTGCGCTAATATAGTTTTAATGGTGGTGAACTGCAAGTTGCTTTACTTGGATTCAGTCTTTATGGTCATTGTTTTCCGGTTTGATGCTTTTTTTTTTCTGGGAAGTGTGAATAATGACTTGTAGAGAATCAAGGATTCTACTGTTCGCGTTTGAGAAATTTCTTTAATCCTCAGGCATACCTTGTAACTGTTTCATCATACTTCAGATTACCCTGAAGAACTTTTAGTGTCTCTGAATCTTGTTGATCAGTTAATAGCGTTGAGAAGCTCATGATGTCAATGTAGAAGTCATTGTAGTTTATGCAGTGTCCTATAGTATGTAGAAGAAGTATATAAACTGCCGTCTTTTCTTGATACAGGCCATTTAACTTCAGGGACAACATCAACTGTACTTATGATAGGCATAGAGACTGTCGAAAACGTAGAAGGTTGGCAAGAAAGGTGCATTTAATTTTGCAAAAGTATACTTCACATGCATGGGCAAAAGGAACTTGTTGAAGTATTAGTATGACGTTACTATTTCCACAGATACGGGATTCTAGATACAGCATGGCATGTGCTGTACAAAGTCCGTTGGCCTGATTTTGGTCAGCAGAAGCAGGATGTGGCTTGGTTGGATAAAGATGATGGAGCGAAGTATGAGCCAATTGATGATTGGCAGCATATGTACTGGCAGGCACATCTGCAAGAGTAGATACAAGACTCAACAGTTTTTTAAGTGATTCAATTTTTTTTGTTGTGATTCATTGCTTTACTGTGGAAGATTTGACCACGTTCTTATCTACCAGTTGTGTGGATGCTGTAGCAGAAACTGCTTTGCTCCCATCTTTTGATGGTTCTATTGGGGAAATACAAATTCCAGGTTAGATTGTCTTTCCCCTTTGATTATTCTCTGTTACCTTGCTGCTTAAACTAGGAGAAAACTGAAATAGAATTGAAAAAATTGGATTATGATGGTCTAATTAAGTTTTGTAGCACAAAAGCTAGTCTTCTTCTTTCTGCAGCATCTTGTTTCATGTATCCACTATTGTGCTTTTTAAGTTTGAAACAAAGAAAATTAAGATAGCATCAAAATTCTGTTATAAAATCAAGACGTCCTTTTCTCTGGTGCCTTTATTGAACTTTGGGTTGGGCCAGAACATTTTATCCCTTTTTTGTTACTTTTCCTTTTCTTTTCTTTTCTTTTCTTTTCTTTGTGAGGAGAGCAAAACTTTCTAAGTATCATTTATATAGAATTAAGCCTGGATTAGTTGATAAATGTTTTGTTTTATGCAGATGGAATACTGGAATTCATTGGTTGCAAGGGTCACCTTATTAAGTTTACAAGTGACCATATGAAGTTTTCTCACCACTGCAAGCAATTTGGAGTTTATGCTAGGTAGGTTGGATGAATTTGTAATATACCCTTTTGTTATTTTTGACCTACAATTTCACATGTTTCTACTAAAACTAATCAGAGCAATCTTTTAGTAAGTTCTATTTTCTTGTTCTGCTTTGTACATATTTTCTGGTGTAAAGTTCATGCATCTTTCATTTTCTCCTGATGTAATATTAGGTTACTTGATTTTGTTGAGACACATTTCGTTATGTTGCAGACAGCTAAGGCTTCCAAATGCACTGTGTGTCGCAGAAACTTGTGTAAGTTGCATATTCCTTTGGTTTAGATCAAATATGCTTGCATCTGCAATCTATAACCGTCTGTCCCTGATAGTAATGTCGAAAGTTTATTGTTCCAAAATTGACATCATTATCCCTAAAAGGAAACGTAAACATAAATCACCATCAATGATTGATAGCGTATTGTTTGATCCATTTTTTCCTTGCTGAATTTCATGCTTCGTAGAGTCTCTCCCTTCTATTCTGGACCAAGGCTGGTGGAGGAGTAGTGGCTTTCTGACTTGATGTCAATGCTCTTATGCAGACTAGTATTACTTTCTCATGCTTTCGTCTCAAACTGTGGGCTTTTGCTTTAGGGACGCTAAATTGCTCAATGCTTGAGCTAGTTTGGGAAAGTTTGCTGTGTATGCTTTCAGAATTGTTTGCATCAATACCAAGCTCCTCTTTATAGCTTCTGCTTTTCCTAAACCAGCGTTAAATGTTCCCTTTTTTTCACCTACGATATGTCCTATTTTAAGTTTTTTCTATATGGTTCTAAGGAGATTTTTCCTTAAAGAATCGGTTTGCTACTTGTTTTGTTAACCCCTTCAATCTAATCTATTGAGTGAGCCTCATTGAGCAATGCTTCAATTGTGTTATTGCATGATTGTTTATTAACTTCAGTAAAACAACTGAATGCATGTTTGTCAATGTGGAATGCAATCCATTGAGAATGTTTCATATCCTGCATATATTGATCAAGTTAAAAAGCCGAGAAATCACTGTTTTAGTATAATATGGTTTCGCTGTTTTATTACTTTATCTTAGCTGTTACTCTGCTGCAGGATTTGTTACAGAGCAGTAAGTTGGGAACCCTGGAACTTCAGTGGATTAAATCCAATGACCATGTCAGTCTCTCTCTCTCTCTCTCTGCCCCCCCTCTCCCCAAAAAAAAAAAAAAACATATCCTGATGCCAATTATCATAACAAAAGAGATTAATGTAATGGAAGAGGATGAGACAAACAAGTTTCACTTGAACCATTTTAGTAAACAAGGGAGATGGAAGGGTAGTTTTTCCCATGCTTGCTTTAGTGTAGTTTTGACCATCTATAAATCACACTTTTTAATCACATAATCCAGAGATTTAAGGTTCAGATACATCTCTTGATGTGAGCACCATAAGATGATCTGCAGACAGAATGAGATAGGCAAACAAGAATAGTGACATCTGTCGAGTTGATCACACAAAATAAAGGCCTAGAGTTACTCTTTCTTTTATTCTTCTTTTTATTTCTGCTTTTATGTCCTGATCTTTTGGTGCTATTGTTTTCTGGGTTTGTAAATTCCATTCTTGCTCTAATGTAGTACTATTTCTTGCTCTCATATGTTGCAGATGAGCTGAAAAGAAAAATCGTAGTTTTCTTTTCGCACTACTACACTTCTTGAACAATTAGTAAATGCACTGGTTTTGGTAGCATCATCAGTTAGATATGCAATATGATTAGATAATTAGTTGACGTTGTGATGATTAAAACATAATAAAATGATGTGATTTACTGAAATTAGGGAAAAGATTTGAGGTTCTTTAATCTTTCAAGATGCCCACAACTCAGGTCTTTATGGAAGGACAGAATGCAGTCCTTTTCTTGCCAGTGAAAGTGATGGATTGCTGTTCCTTTCTGTACAAGTGAAAAGTGTTAATTATTTTCTCTATTGTCTTCAATTTCTTCTGGTCTGAGTTTTGAGGGTGCCGTTGGGTACATGCAATTTGAAATTTGCCATCAATCGACATATAAATCTATCTATCTATCTCTACCCCTCTGTGTTGTGTGTGTGTGTGTGTGTGTGTGTATAAACCTTTGGCTGGTCAGTCTGATTCACCTCACATAATTTCTCAGGTTGAGGGATTGTGTAAACTTCTGAACCAGAACTGTGAGACTCTGAAATCAATTGACTTTTTCCATTGCAAGCTTTCTCCTGCTTTTGTCAACGCAATTTGTGATTCACTGCACATGAAGGGTCTTCAAGCACATGGAGTGGAGCATTTCTCAATCAAGAGATCAAGCTTCCTTCAAAGTGATTCATCTCCCATACCAGTTGGATTGATGTCCTTCCTAACATCCGGAAGGTATGCACATGGATAAATGGTTGCATTTCAAGATGCTTATACCGTCTGATGACATGGTGCTACATTGAATTTTGTTTTTCTTATCCTCTGAGAGGGCTAGCAAATAATGGAAAGCTACCCAAACACTGTTCTTTTATTCTCTGGTTTATGATTTGTCTCTGATTTTAGGTAATCGGTTAAGGTTTTCATGCTGATAGGATGGTCTTGGCTTCAATGATACAGCCTGGACCAGAGTACAACTTTTTCTATGCTTTCTCTATTCGGAGCCACCTCATCATTTACTTGTAGAGAAGTTCTTAAGCTTGCAGATACTTCTCTATGTCTCAGCTCAATTTTTTATCCATTGTGGCATTTATGGCTTTTTCAATGCAGTGATTTACTCTGCGATACTTTTATGACATGATCAAAGGTTACTATGAGCTTCATTCATAGTCATTTTTTGGTTTTTGATCAGCTGGTAGCTTCAAACGCACTTGGATAACTGATATGATTGACTTACTTCTTTATTAGTCACTTTTATAATGAGAAGCTGTCGTGTGATTGCACCTCATAATTAAGACATGGCTTGATCAATCAGAAAATCTTCTTTGCATAGAGTTTCTAGCTTTTCTGTAACGTCTCAGTTCCATATACTCGAGTAAGCATCTTAATATTCTTTATTTTTTTTATTAATTATATGAAATCTCAATCTTGGAATTGGAGAATATTGTTGGCTTGGATTGAATCTCATCCATTATTGCCAGGTCCTTGCATTCGTTAACCTTATGCGATGACCAACTAGGGAGAAATTTTGCAAGGGCGACTTTTACTACACTGCTTGATGCTTCAGCTAGTATATCCAAGCTAGACCTTTCGGAAAATAATGTTAGTTGGGCTTGATATGAATAAGTTTTATTTCCCTATTTGCATTTCAACACTCTGGTTGAATCATAATTTGAGATTTCATCGCAGATTTCAGGTTTCCTTTCTCAGTTTCGGTGGAGACCCCCAAGTCGCTCACTTGAAAATGGAATGGACAAGACATTGCAATCATTACGAGTGCTCAATTTAAGGTATTAAGTGATCCCATTTTGGTCATCGAAAATCTGTTTTTCTGGATGTAAAGAATTGTCAACCTCTCTTCATAGCTTGTGCTAGCCCCTTGAAATGCCAAGTAGATTCTCACAAAGCTAGTGCATGCCAAGCTTGCAAAGGGTGTCAGCATGGTGCAACACAAAAACTAGGCTAAGTTTTGGTGCCGTGACATGGCTGCCTAGCATCACATGGCGCATGAAAAAGCCGTTGGTTGGTTTGGAATGTTGAGTGGGGCAACTGGTATTCATTTGTCGGGTGAGTAGACAGTGTGCTATGCAGGTAGGCTAGGCTGCGCACTCGGAGCTTAGTGTGGGCAACCTGCCTGCGCACATGTTGGGTGCATGCTGTGTGTTGTTGGCAGACGGTAGTGGGAAGCCTGGGACATGGTGAGCTGGGCATCATGCGCACATGTTGGGCATTGGGTAAGGGTTGCACATGCAGAGGTTGGGCTGGTGAGCACACTTGGTCGACAGCCAACATTGGATGACATAGATGGGCAGGCGCATGGATGAATGCTGCAGAGGTGTTTGCACAGGAGATGGTGATAGGTGACGGTTGGACAAGGCAGTTGTTTGCCTATGCTGCTGCAGAGGCTGTTGTTTGCCTATACTGCTGCAGAGGCAGTTGGCTGAATTGTGCGCTAAGCATGTGTGGTCTATTGAGAAGTTACTTGGTTAGTCGACTGCCCGCACGTGTAGATTGTGAGGTGCTGTGCTGGGGCACACAGCTTGGGCTACCTTGCCACATTTTGGCACACAGTTGACTACCTTTTCCAGTAACTGGGGCTTAAAAGAATTAAACAATTCAATAATATTATTAATAACGATGAACAAAGGTGCCATGAGGCTGTATATTGTTTTTCATGTCGTTTAGTAAGAGATGATCTATACAAAGCCTAATAAAGAATGAATCTAAGGGGATAAAGATTGCAGCAACAAGCCCTGCCAGTTGACTAGCCTGCCAAAAGGCTTAAAAAGGTAAATGGCACTATTGCGAGCAGTGAGGAAACGTCTTGTATTGGCTTTAAGCATTTTCCATGCTAGTGACTCTAGAATGTGTCTGCTATGGATGGTAACTGATTCTTTCTCCTTATTGAACTGGGAATGTTTTGCCAGCCTTAAGTTCCTGCACAAATTATCCTGCTATGACTTCGACTTTTTATTTATACCATATAATAAGAGGAGAATAAATCGGTGCAACCGTGACATATTCTGCCTCCCTGAATTTCCCTTTTTCCTTTGTTGCCTTCCGCTCCATTCCCTCCAAAACAAATTGGCCCTGCAACATTTGGTGATACTTCACCGAACACATGCAAGTGCTGGATGTGTATATGAAATTTTTTGGCATATCACTATATGAGAATGTTTCTAGATACATACAATATAGATTTGGTTTAAACTTTCAAGCAATTTTAAGTTTGTGATTTGACTTTGTTGGATAATTTTTTGTTTTGGGTACGAATTTCAGGTCTTGTAACTTAGAAAGAGATGATGCAGACTGTCTCCAACAGGCTCTGGCTCACGTGCCTAATTTGGAGAGTCTTGATTTGAGTGACAATTCAATTGAGGATGGAATCAGGTTGTTGCCTTCCCCTGCCTTATGTCTATCTGACTCCACTTGATTTTTTGCACACGCCATCTCGATATATCCTAGTTCATGCGCAATGGCCAAGCTTTACTGATAATATGTATTTTCAGGAGTCTGATTAGCTATTTTGCTGAGATCTCAGAGAGAGACTTAAGTTTTGCTAATTTGAAGCTTGAGAATTGTGAGCTTGCTTGCAACAAAGTGATTGAACTTTTGGGAGTTCTTTCAACTATGAAGAAACCACTTAATTTGCTTTCAATTAAAGGCAATTGGCTTGGCAGGTATACTTGCAGACAGATGTCGAAGATTCTTGGATTATTATGGTTGAACTGGCATAATTTCTAACCCCTTCGCAGTAAAATTGGGGCACCACTGGGAAAATTCTTGCGCACTGGTATTTATGCTGTCGATATAGAGGACATTGGACTTGGTTCTTCTGGTTTTCTTGACGCAGTAAAGGAAATATCACAGGAATTAGAGATCACTTATATAAATATAAGGTCCAATTAGATATCATCATCTTTTCAATTGTTTTAGAAGTCTTTTTCTGCTCTCTTATGTTATACTTAGTGATGATTTGATATTTCAATGAACTTGCTACAGCAATAACAAAGGTGGGATTGAAGCTGCAAAATTCATTTCGAGCCTCATTTCACACGCACACAAAATTGTCGCGATAGATGCAAAATATAACTCAATGCCTTTGGAATCTTTATCTTTAATATCCTCTGCCTTGAAAGTCTCAAACTCAAAAGGTGGCTCATCTCTAGCATACTTTCATTTTCTTTTTAAAGAAAAAAGAAGAAAAATTCAAGTGTACAAAATACTATTGTCGTAAAATATAGTAGTCTTTATCCATTGTATGTCCCAAATGTTGTACAGGAAAACTGGAGCATCTGGACTTGGCTGGAAATACGTTCTGCAATCAACTTGCTGATGCAGCATCTGTTTTGGCTGAATTTCGTATTCACGGACAATCTACCCTGAATCTCTCATTGTTGGCTGCTCCAAATGCACCGTATGATGATGATCCTTAGTTCCATCATGGTTACATTACTCAACTAAAGTAAGATTCACATAGTTATACTTTAAATGGCAGTTGTTTTGCTAAAAATGGATTAGAACATACTGATCTAGTACTGAACTATATTCGAAATTGTGCTGATTACATACATATTTGTGCTCTCATTATGTTTATTTATTAATGCATGGAGAACTAGTTTATTATTCTAAATGATTACTTATGGTCAAGTGCACATCATAAACGTTTTTTGGCATTGGTCAACTGCACATCATATTCGTTTCTTGACATTGTGGTATTGATTCAATTTGGTTGTTTATGATTTTGTAATGTTCGTTTGTTAACTTCACAGCTTGATCTTCTATATGTGGAGCATTATTTTCGGGAGCGACTGTGTTTTGAAGTGAGGTGTTAATGAATGTTTTGCTTCTCTTGCAAAATTGTAGAATCAAACCATGGTGCTTGATAATACTTCTACTTATTAGCAACCCTGATCAGTCAATGTGTGCGAAAAGCCAACCAATTCTTAACAAACTGCAGTTAGAAAACTGATGAAGTTGTGCAGGCTGGCCCCATCATAATAAAGCTAAGTGAAAATAGGCAACTTTAATGCTTGCTTTCCGTTTGGTTATGGCAAAAAAGTGGTTGGTGGCCTGGCTTTATCAGGGAGTTGGTCCTTTCTTTCTGGTTTCTTTGGTACATTATTATAAGCTAATCATGCCCTTGTGAACCTTATCTTTATATACCCTAATTTAACAAACATGACATGATGCATTAAAAGAACACTCATGTATAAGCTTGCCTGACATTTATTGGTGAGTTATCAATTATCTATGTTGCTGTTGGATTGGTCTTGTCAACTTGGTTGCCCAAGGACCAAGTGCAAAATTATGAGAACACAGTGGTTTTTCTATACTCTGTTGACTAGTAAGTAGCAATTCTAGGCATCCGTTATTGTTCCTATTCTCTTTTTTAATGAGCATCTTTGATATAGGCTGATGATGAGAATGACACATAGTTTAAAAGCCAAGAATCATTGTAGTAATAAACTTAGTTCATACTCTTGGATCAATGATGTAGTTTGATTGGCATTTCATGCTTGGTCCCGCCTTCAATCATTGCTTACTATCATATCCTCACCACTGCCTCCGAAATTTTTTATATGGACCCGATATTTTGGTTCACTCATGCACCCTGTGGTCAGGATTAAACCCTCATTTTATGTGTATGACCAAAAAAATTTGTAAATGCTTATGTGGATTAATCCTGACCTGGGATTGTATAAACGGAATTTGCACCTGGTGTATACAACAACCCCTTGACCCCCTCCCCCCAACCAAATGCCTACAAGAGCGTTTTCTTGATACCCATGTATTAATATCTTTGTGTTAAATATTTCAAAGAAACATAGATGTGTGGTATGTGTGTATATAGGTATTAACCAAAAAAAAAGAAAAAGGAAAAGAAATCTTGATTCAAGTTGAACCAAAACGTATGAATAAAACAATTGATTGCTTTTACAGAATGGCATGCTAACTTTTTTTTTTTTTTTTTTTTTTTTTACGTCAGGTTTTGGGAAAAGCCTATTTTCATGTATTATGAAATTGTGCCCACTTCCTTTTCATGGGGTATGCTATGCCCGCATGGGGGTTAAATCGGATAGCGAAACGAAATTGATATCTGTCACCGACAGCTCTTTTCCCCCAACTAATACTCCATTTTTATTTATTTGTTTATATATAGTGATGGCAAATTTGTTTGGCCCATGAATTTCATGGGTCAGATTCACCACATCACAACTTATACACTAAAATGGCCAAAAAACAAAAAAAAAGGAAGGTTTTTATTATTAAAAGGCTGCGTGCCATGAGATTTATTGATTATTTAGTGATTTCGGCTGTCAGTGTGGAATAATAGATTTGTTACTTTTATTTTGGCTTTAAACAACAAAATTCATCAAAAAGAAATCTTTGTCCTACTGGCGTAACATCCTATCCCGTCCTCTTTTTGTCGTTACATCACTCTTTTATTTTTATTTTTTTACTTTTCTTTAATTTATTAATATTTTTATAATATGTACATGCGCCTCCCCCACACACACCTAGAAGGATTCTAGCCCTTGGTGATACTTCTCGTGCCTCTAATAAAAGAGTACATGTTCATTAGACTAAAGGTCTACAGACTCGGGGTTGGAGTCAGAAGCTTTTGTTTTGGGAGCTGAAATCAAATTTACTGTTTGGAGGGGCAATATTTTTTTTTTGTTTAAATACATGTAAAACTTATTTGAGTGTGTACTTATTACTCACTAGGGATGCAGGTGAAATAAGAGAGATGATAATTAGTCTTGTAGGTGTAAAGCAAAAATAATTATCTTTTAAACCTTTCATTTTCATTAATCAGTGCAGTGAGCCAAAAGGAGTTCACTTTAAGGTGTAGGATAAAAAAATTTAACTTGAAGTAAGGTTTAAACTAATAATCCATAATTGCATCGGGGAACTATTTTGAGCATTTGAGCCTTGATGTGGGTTCTTAGTGATGTGTACTTACCAAATATTATCATGTGTTATCACAAACATTGTTTTTCTTAATGAACTGCCCAATACAGTATTGGGAACGCTTCCACCATCGGTCGAACCCTACAGTTCGGGCAAGTCGACAACTTTATCGAGCTACTTTGATTTCAATTACTAGGGATTGTGTGAAATGTGAATGAGAGTACAATCAATCGCATTGTAATGGTGGTATTGGCGAGTTTGGGCCAAATTGCTAGTAATTTGTACGAATTTTTTTTTGATTTTTCGAGCGTATTTAACTCATTTTGAGAAATTTGAATTTTGGACTTCTTGATTCTCACGGCCATTATTATTATCTAACAAATACTTTACGAATCAAAAATTTAATATTTCAAGTTTTAATTTTTTTTTTCAGGAAAATGTAATTTTGTAAATTGTGATTGATTGCGTGAGTTATCATCAAACCAACCACTTTTATTCTCCAAGCCATCATATTTTAGTTCTGCAAGTGGTCATTGTATGATGATATCGAATTAAGCATCACCAATAATTTGTGGAAACAAGAAGTTATCCCCTCTATTTATATATTGCTTTTTGCACACTTGGATATCTTAACTCGGCTATTTATGAGCTCGAAATATTCTTATACTCTTTCAAAATTGCAAAGGGTCTCTTAGTTACATCTCTTCTGGCTTGTTTGAAATGTTTATCCTTTATTACACAATGTGGAGTTATTGTGGTATTTAACCATAAAAAAAAAAAAAAGAGTTATTGTAGTATGTGAAGGTTCTAAATAGTATAAAATTGAGTTTTAGTATTTCTTAATATCAATGCACAAATTTAAATATGAAATTTGTACCCATGCGATGTATTTGTAACCGTTATATTCTATTATACATTTGGGGCATTTTTGATTTCATGCAATACAATGGAATAGCACATCATAATCACTATCAGTCCCTATTTGATTTGTATGACTCTAAATCCGGGCCTGCTTCAACTCCTCTCGGCCCGGTGTATTACAACGTATTATGGCACTTGGGAATCTCACCCCAAGAGGTGAGATTCTGCTGCAACAATTGGGGATTGATGATTACTATATCTGAAATTATATTTCTATCCCTCAAAATTGATTTGTTTTTTACCAAACTCTCCTCCCTAAATGAAAATGTATTTACTGATGTTTATTTTTCGCAATCACAAAGGTAAGATATTTTGTCAATTAATAAAATAGGTACATTAACTAACATGTTAATTTAATATTTTAAAGTAAGACAATACTTAAATAAGCGTCATGATGATCTACAAATTACATTATATAACTGTTATAGTAAACAGAAATTTTATATAAGTGGAGACTTGTTTATGGCATTAAACCAAGCTTAAAATGAATACCCTCATGTGCATATTTCTCTCCATTTGTCTATAATTTTATAAAGGTTTTAAAGTTTTATGTATAAAATTTATGCCTTATGTAATACAACTTTAAGTGGGCTGATCAATTTAAGCTGTTCTTGCAAGTTTTACGATTGATTTTTAGTGAACTGAGATTTATGTTTTTGCATTTTGGTGAGAAGATCACTTGTATTCTATATAAGAATGATTATTGTTCTAACCACTTCAAGCACCAAAGATTTCGACATTAACAAAGTTTTGTGACAGTCATATACTACATGCTATATACATTGAAATATCATGTTTAGCACCGACAAAAGAAGACCTATTGACTAGTGCATTTTTTTTGTTTCTTTTTTTTTTTTTTTTGGTATTATTCAGGTTCCAAATTGAATGGGTGCATTTCAATGAAAAAAAATTAGTTCGATATTTATAATAATGACAGAAATTTAAAGAAACACTGAAAAATTACGAAAAATCACCCTCTCAACCAATCTGCACACCCAAACTTTGATACACCCATGAAAAATGAAATATGTATCATAAAATACAAAAAAAAAAAAACCATAGTGTTGAGACAATGCCGCATCTCTAACGTCGGCTACAACCAAACAGACCCAATCAATAAATTAAAAAATAGGTAAAATACTTATTAAAAATATAAATATAAATTAGTTATTATAATTTATGCAAAATAATTATAAAATAATTATAAAATATATGTATTCAAAAATAAATATTCAAAAAATAAAATACTTAAATATGACAAATTTGGTCCTATGGAGCTAAATGTGAAATGAAATATTTTATATGGAACTAAAAATGCAATTAACTCCTTATACCATGAATAACCTTATTATATAAAGGGCAGTTTTGACATTTAGTGTACAGAAACACAAAAGTACTCAAAATCAAACATTCGGAGTGATATTGAAGGATACTACAAATCCAACATATTATTCCATATCAAACATAAAAAAATCAACTTTCCAAACATTCCAACCACCCTAAATATCATAGCTTCTCCAATACCATTTCATCAATAAAAAACGTCCTTGATACAATATATTGAATAGTCTGCTGGATGATGTATGTGCAAAAATGATGTAATAATTGTAATTTAGCGAATAAAAAAAAAAAAGAAACATTAAACTTAAATGCACGTGTGTTATCCATCCATCCAACTTGATGTGCTATATTAGGTGTAGGATTTACAAACCATATGTAACTATGTCGATATGCATAAATTGTCTAATTGGTGAATGATGGCATTCTTTATTAATAAAAAAACAATTATTATATTAACATAGTTTAAATTGATTATTTGTGAATTCGGAATCTTTTCCTTTTTTTGGATAATTCCGCAAACTATCGTTGAGGTTTGGGACAATTACACTAATTATCCCTAGTAAATTGATAATTACATTTATCATCCTTAAAGTTTCCTAACATCTTATACTTAACCCTAGCCGTTAATAGTTTTTACTTGTTGTGCTTTTGCAATCAATATGTTAAACCTATTTTTTTATGATATAATGCCCTCCATCATATGATATATATTTTGTACGACCAATTTAAATTAATCCACTCATAAAAACACAAGTCCAAAATAAAATTCTCAATTTTTCATTCTTATTATTTATAACCCTAACAATAATAATCAATTAGTTTAAGGGATTAAAATTAAGTGTCAGATGTCAGAAACTTCAAGTATGGTTAATGTAATTATAATCTTAGAGGGGTTGTTAGTATAATTACCCCAAAACTCAAGGTGGTTAGTGTAATTATCCTCTTTTTTTTTTTCATTTTTTATTTCTTTCCTCATAGAATCTTAAGACATTAATTTTTAACCGTTAGTTCAAAAAATAAATGGCAATTTTACCAAAACTGAAAAAACAAAATGTAAATGAGAAAGACGAAGAGCCGTCGCATAGATTGGCAAAAAGTGTAAATAAACAATAATTAACGGCAGTAAAATCAATTTCAACTTCCCCCTAACTACACATAATTTTATCCCCATCTCCGTCAATCTAGCAAATATCCTCTCTCTCTCTCTCTTCACACTCCACTTTCTCACTCCTCCCCACCCCCGACTCCCCACAGATCCGATCATCATTCGCAAGATCGCCACCGATAAGTTCCCCGAAATACCCCTACAGCCGCCGCCATGGAGGAGGCGTTGGAATTGGCGCGTGCGAAGGACACCAAGGAGCGAATGGCTGGCGTTGAGCGCCTCCACCAACTCCTGGAAGCTTCTAGAAAGACCTTGTCCCCCTCGGAGGTGACGTCACTCGTCGACGTCTGCTTAGATCTCTTGAAGGACAACAACTTCCGAGTGTCGCAGGGCGCGTTGCAGGCACTCGCCTCCGCCGCGGTGCTCTCCGGCGAGCACTTGAAGCTGCACTTCAACGCGCTGGTCCCCGCGGTGGTTGAGAGATTGGGCGATGCCAAGCAGCCTGTCAGGGATGCCGCGAGGAGGCTGTTGCTTACTCTCATGGAGGTATGGTGTAAGAATTGGCGATTCAATTGTGTGTGTTGATGCTAAATGGTTCTGTGCATTGAGGCTTTTTACCCTGAATTTTTTGTTGCAATTGTTCTGGTGCCAATTGTGTGGTGCTTCTTGTGCCTAATCAGTTTTTTTTTTTTGGATGTATATTGTGATGTTATTGTTTTGATTTGCTCTGGTGTTGGGTATTGAATTAAGATGAATTTTCGGTGTATTTTTCAATTTTTGGCAGAGAACTTGTCTTCAGCGTAATTGATATGGGCATTTCAAGTGCAATATTTCTATTTATGGATATAAGACTCCCTGAACTCGTTGCATTGAATCAGACAACATAAAATATTGCATACAAGAATTCTTTTAGGCTTGCTTTGCACATTTACAGAGTTCTTCACAACTCCTACGTTACTTGTAAAGGTCACAGCATTCATACGTTATGCGCGACCCTTCCTTTTGATCTGCTAACTGATGCCTCCTTGGATTGACCAACTTATCAATTATTCTTACCTATCATTCAATTTCATCTCACTCTATGATGACTGCATAACTCACTTATGGGTTTTAGGCTATATTAGGTTCACTGAATGCAATATAAAGAGGTTGGGGGAAAGTGTACTTTTTGTACCATTCCATCTTCAGTAAGCCGCCGTGCTACATATCATCCTTTTGAATGGCCCTGTTAATTGCAGCCCTACAAAAAGTGCCATTATTTTTATGATTCTTGTGCCTTCCTCCATTCCCATTTTCGCTCCCACTCAAACCAACTGTAAGGGTACTGTTAGTTGCTTGGGAGCAAAATTCGTTGTTCTTCCTGCTGAGAATGACTCAATTACATAATTGTGGTCAGGGTTTTTTCTCTAGTTCCTACTTCCCCTCTCCATCACTTTTGCTCCATCATGCTCCAATTCGGAATGTTTTTGTTGTGCTAGATCTTGAGAAATAAAACTTAAGAGAAATGGAGCAATTGCGAGGTTCCTTCGTGATACGTTGTTAATTAAACCTTTTGCCTTTTCCAATTCCTATTATTCTGAATATGCCTTAATCCACGATATTTCCTGTGTCAGTCTTGTTCCATTCATTTGTAGTAATCTAAAATCAGAAGCTCGTGAACACTTAAATGTGCTATTTATGATAGGTTGGTGACTTTGTATCATGTCATGAGCTTAATTTCTTATTATGGTTGTGTAATATATTCATTATTAAGTTGATCAGCCCATGAGATTAGGATCTTTAATATTGTATTGTATGGTTGATATATTCTACAAGGTTCATGCTCAGAATGATGTTGACTCTGCAGGTGTCCTCACCAACAATTATTGTTGAAAGAGCAGGATCTTATGCTTGGATGCACAGAAGCTGGAGAGTTCGAGAAGAGTTCGCTCGTACGGTCACATCTGCTATTGGTCTTTTTGCATCTACAGAACTTCCTCTTCAGCGCGCCATTCTTCCACCTGTATGTTAATTTATTGATTTTTAGTTGTGTCAGTTGAAATTTTTGGTAAAGTTTAGAACTAAGCAAGGTCTGGTGGTTTCTCATGATTACGTGAAACAGTAGTGGCCTTATGTGTTGTCTTCTTGTATCAGATTTTACAGATGTTGAACGATCCAAATCCTGGTGTCAGGGAAGCAGCTACTTCGTGTATCGAGGTTAGGAAAATTTGTTATTTTTTAATTAATTTTTTCTGTCTACAACACCACCATGGCTGTTGTTAGGTGTACTTGTGATACAGTAATACTACTATAATACTGCTAGCGGTTCTTCCTCTGTTTTAGTTCAGAGGCAAGAAAACTTCTAGTAGCTCAAGAGACCTACACTAGGAGTAACTTAAGTTAAAAATCATATTGAGGAATGCATATGCTCCCCATGGCGGTCTTGGGTTTTGAAAAGACTGGTGTCTCGTTTGATATATTGTTGCATGTCATCATGTCAATGGAGGGAGTTCAGTTTATTATGTTTGAAAAACATGTGGGTTTTTTGTCTTGGTTTTGATGCATTTTAGGGTAATTTCCACTACACCCTTTGAGGTTTTCTTTACAAAAAAATCCTTTTATTTCAAGAATTATCATTATCGTGCTGAAGATTGAGTCTGTCCATAATTTGAACCTTCCCGTAATCCTTTGGGTTTTCAGCAATGTAGAAAGTACCCTGTGTCGAATGGGACTTTATTTTTGACTAGTTTTTAGCAATTCCAAAGTATGAATGTGCCCTTTGAACTTATTGGGTGTCTCTCTAATATTTTAAACAAAAAATGGGTGTTATTTTAATATTTTCACTTGATTCAATTTAACTATTTTTAGTAATTGCAGTTAGTACTATGTTCGCTTCATAATTTCCAGGGTTTGTCACAATAGTTATATGAGTTCTTTATGGGAAAAATCATTTGTGCATCGGTAAGAGGGATGGAAATGTTGCAAATGTGGATAAAGGATTATGATGATGAATTCAAATTAAGCACTAATCTAATATATTTATGAAAACTATAATCATGATATCAACATAGAAAGTATAGAAAGTTAAATCAAAATTTGGTCCTTTTTCAAAAATAAAATTTAGTTCATATACATAAAATATTTATCTTTATTTCGAGAGGTTAAGAGAATCTACTTATATGAAAATTAGCTATAGAAAAGGTAATATTGGTAACTGGGATAATATATTGTTGAAAATTAGCTGTGAAAAAGGCAATGTTAGTAAGTGGGATGATATAATGTTGAAAATTGTAAAATTATACTTATATTGGGAGGGAGTTTGCTGATAATTTAAAAGGATATTCATATTGGGAACAAATTTATTGGTAAAATAGTGAAGAAAATGCAAACAAGAGCTGTATTATTCAGTGAATAGGATTATTTTGCCAAACTACCAACACTATGTTCAAATATAGCTAAATTCATGTCATCAAATTATATTGCAAAAACACCTCTTTTGTAATATAAAATTACATAGAGCCTCGCTTCCTTATAATATTTTAAACCCGACATATATCCCCTTTTAGTAATCAGCATTTAGTAGTAAAATGGCCATTCAATTTTTAGTTTACCTTTGTTAGTATCTTCATATCTTTAAATAGTACTGTAGGTATTTATTCTCTTCATGCATCTTTTCAGAAAGACTAAAACTTCAGGCGAAAAATTACCATTCTCAAAGTAAGACGGAAGTTTTTGTGATCACAGCACACCTTTTGGAGGTTTAGCCCATAGTTATCAAAAGCGCACGTAGCGCGCGCTAAAGCGCGCTTCGACGCGAGGCGCAGCCGTTGCGCTTCACAGCGCCCTGCGCCTGGGATTTTCCAGAAGCGCGCGCTCTTGGCGCTTTTCGCGCTTAAGCGCTGAGCGCAGAGCGCTGAAGAAAGCGCGCTTTTTTCTTCCAGGGCGTTGACCAGTCAAGTTAGGGTTTTTGACTTTGACTTTTAAGGAAAAAAAGAGGTGAACCCCAGAAAACACACGTTTCTGACTCTTTCACGCAGCTGCTGTCTTCCCTTTCTCTTCCTCCTTCAATCATCGGTAGTCGCCGCACCGCCTGACATAGCCACCGTCGCCGGACACAGCCGCCGCCGCCGGAGGGAGCCGCCGCGCACGAGAACAATTGGTAATCTTCTCTCTCCCTCTTTTTTTTTCCCTTCTTTTTCCCTCTATTTTTCAGTCAGACTGGGTTTTGGAAAAAAAAAAAAATTGTTTCTTTGTTCAAATAACTGAATTAATGGGTTATTTAACTAATTCAATTAATGGGTTTTGTCGTATTTTGATTAATTTTTCTTTTTGCCTTTTATTATTAGTTAATTTGTATTCAAAAATTGAAAGCTAAAATAAGAGTTATTGTTATATTGACTTGAAAAATGTGTTATATTCTATTTGTATATGTATAAATTGAACTTATTTTAATATCTTCAATTTTTTTTTTTAATTTTTCAGCAGCAGCAGCCAGCAGTGGAGGGGAACTTTAGTTTTGAAGAGGAGGAAGAGAAAGATAATGAGTGTTATCAATCTTATTCTAGTGAGGGTGGGGAAGAGTCAAATGGGAATGAGGATTTAGATGATATTTAGTATGTGCCTAGGTGTAGCACTTAATTTTAGATATTAAGTTGTTTCTTATGATCTTATATTTATATTTGCATGCTTGTGTTGAACGAATTAATTAACATTCCGTATTATGTTTTTAGGTCTTATTGTCTATGTGCTTTATTGTTGCATTGTTGCAATCTATTAGTATTTTTGAATTAATTTGATGTGTGTGTATATATATAAATATATATAATTTTTACATTGTGCGCTTTTTTTAAAAAAGCGCGCGCTTCGCGCTGCGCTTTGCGCTATAGCCCCAGGGACCCTTTGCGCTATTTTGCGCTTTGCGCTCTAAATAACTAAGCCGTAATTCCCCCTATATTCTATCTCACCTTTGTCCTTTTATAGTCTAAGGTGACCCCTTTTGGGGTCTAATTGTGATTCGTGTCAGCATGATGTGATCATTTGGCACTGGATCACAGCACACCTTTTGAAGGTTTAGCTGTAATTCCTCCTATATTCTATCTCACTACTTTGTGTTGAAAATGATTTTGTTAGCTATGACAAAATTTGCTTATTTTGGAATTTGAATTGGCTGGTGTGGTTTTGGCAAAAATGTTTGTGCATTGTATCCTTTTAGAGCAATACTTTACTTAGTTGTTCAGGGACACATCATGGTGATCCAAGTTCTGAGTTCGGACAGATGTTATTAGAATTTAAATTAGGTCTTGCGTTCAAATACAGGTAGCTGCACAACTGGTCTAATTGTTCAACGACCAAGCTGAACATTGTTATGATTTTGAGTGATCTATTGAACTTAAATACCAAACTTGATTGAAGTGTAATTAGCAGTTTGTGTGGTTTGACCAGACATTGGAGGATTCTTCACCATTAGTTTAAATGTTGTTCAAGTTGATGGGTTTGGGATGAGGTGGTAACTTGAATTGACTCTTGATGCCATTAGCTTTTGCTCATATTAAAAAAAGTTTTGATCACAAGAGTTTCTCAATCATCATGCCACAACATATATTTTGCTGACCTTAGTGTGAGGATCTTCGAGATTTGAATAACATTATTCACCATTTAAAGATTTTTCAGGTGCTCTTCTTCAAGAATTGCCTCCTTATTGATATAATTAACATAATACCCGTGCCTCAAAAATACTTTTGCTTTGTTTGACAATCTTTCTTTTCATCAGGAGATGTATATGCAGGCCGGGCCTCAATTCCTTGAAGAATTGCACAGACATAGTCTATCCACTGCATTGGTAATCGCAAAGTTGCTATTGTGTTGCATATTGTGCAATTTAAGTGCTCATCACAAAATAGATAGAATGAGTTTGTGACTCTTTAACACATTTGTAACTGCTTGGATGTTTTATTTTGAACATAAAAGAACTCTATATGGTAGAATTAGTTCTCTAAGTATTCTTTGTCATGATAATGCATGCAGTTAAAAGATATTAATGGCAGATTAGAAAAAATTAAGCCGAAGGTTCACTCTTCAGATGCTATTGTGAGCAATTTCTCATCTAATGAGACTAAGCAGACAATCCTTAATCCAAAGAAAAGCAGCCCAAAGGCCAAAAGCTTATCGCGCGAGGTTTCTCTTTTTGGAGGTTAGTACAGATATTGGATTGTATGGATAATTTTGTGTCATATTTTAGAGTCAACTTGAGATCTTCTTTAAGAATTTAGTATTTGCCTATTTGGTCAGTTGCGACTTGATATTACTCAATTAGAGAATCATTCAGTTCTTTTGTATGGTTTAGTTATGCATTTTAAAAAATGTTTGAGGATCATGTTTTATGGTCACAAAATGTTTAGGTGAAAAATTTGATCATATGAGGAGCAGTTTACCATTAAGGCAGCGTTTGGGATTTCTTTTGCTTTTGGAGAAGTTGGAGTTGCTGAAAAAGTTGAAAAAAAGTTGAGTGGTAAAAGTTGGTAGTGTTTGAAAATAAAAGTGAGAATCAGTTAAAAGTTGATAGTAAAAGTGTGGAGTGTTAGAAAATAAAAGTGAAAAGCAGTCAAACGTTGGTAGTTAACAGTTCAAAAAGTTCAATTTATTTATGAAAATACCAAGAAACACTTTTAAGCTGATGGAAGCAACTTCCTCCCAGCTCCTCAGCTTATACTTTTTTTCAACTTAATTTAAGTAGAAGTTGTGTAACCAAACACTTAAAATAATTTTTGCAAAGCTAAAAGCAGCAAACTGCTTTTTTTAAGCAATTGCAAACACCCCCCAATTAACACAAGGTGCAACTGTTTTGTTTCCTTGCACAGTTTGAATACATATTGAGAAATGAAGACTATTTACCTTTTAGTCGTTAGCATCAACATTTGCTAACTTCTTTTAATCTGTGACTCTTGAGCAGCAGATGGTGATATCACGGAAAAACCTGTTGAACCGATCAAAGTTTACTCAGAGAAAGAGCTTATAAGGGAGTTTGAGAAGATTTCTTCTACCCTTGTGCCTGATAAAGATTGGTCTGTTCGAATTGCAGCTATGCAGAGAGTTGAAGGACTAGTTATTGGAGGTCTGGATATTGATTGCACTATTTATGTCTGGGTTGCTAATTCTTTTTAGAATATCGTGTTGAAGGTCCATATTTTTCATTATGACTTTCTTGTCCAAATTGCAATACGACTTTGAGAAGGCCACTTGATAATGTATTGTATAGAGAATTTATATTTCATGTTGGGTGATAGAAGTGTGCGTTTCCCTCTACAATAAATGATTCCATCTAATTTTTCTAAATTTGTTCGTATGAAATTAAATTACTTATTATTTCTAGTTTGTTTGTTCAGGTGCTGTTGATTACCCTTGTTTCCGTGGACTTCTAAAGCAGCTGGTTGGTCCTTTGAGCACGCAATTATCAGATCGTCGATCGAGCATTGTGAAGCAGGTATGTCCATAAGTGATTGCACAAGTTTCACACATTTACATTACACAAATAAGACATCCATTGAATTGCTATCACCAATTGCAATATCCAATTTTCATTATTAGCTTTATCCATTAAATTTATAACTGACATATTATTATATGCATCCTGGCAACAACTGCTCAAGTGTCAAAAATGTTTTGTTTCATGAACTCTCTCTATATTTTTCCATTATATACTTGGAGGTATATCCTTACGGAGGGTCCCCATATGTCACTGGATGTATCATGTGTGACAACATGAATAAACATATATTTCTTTGTTACGCTGACAGCTAGTTTTTCTCGCTGGATGATTGACTACTTTGTTCTTCCTAAAATGATTATACCTGCGATTTTAACTGTTATTTTATTTTAGCTGAAGTTGTCTATTTTTTCATGTTGCTTTTGTTTTCTTCGCTTTGCTAGGCATGCCATTTGTTATGCTTCTTGTCGAAAGATCTCTTGGGGGACTTTGAGGCATGTGCTGAGATATTTATTCCGGTGAGAACTCTTTCTTTTCATGGTTGCTGTTGCCTTACATAATTGTTCTTGCCTCTCACTTTTCCCTTCTAATTTTAGGTCCTATTCAAGCTTGTTGTGATAACAGTGCTTGTAATTGCAGAATCTGCAGATAACTGCATAAAGACGGTAATTTGTTGGTTTTTTCACGAATTCATTCTTTCTTGTACGGTATTATTTTCCTGTCATTTATGACATAATTTTTGCTTAGATGTTACGGAATTGCAAAGTTTCCCGTGTACTTCCTCGGATTGTTGACTCTGCGAAGAATGACCGCAGTGCTGTACTTCGTGCAAGGTACGGTTGTGGCGTTCTATAAATTCCTCAGTGTACTGTTCATTGTGCTTTTGTAGTAATACTTTTGCTAAATTAGGTGTTGTGAATATGCACTTCTAATCCTTGAATATTGGGCTGATGCGCCTGAAATACAACGCTCAGCTGACCTATATGAAGACCTTATTAGGTCTTGCGTGGCGGATGCGATGAGTGAGGTATGGATATTGCCTTGACATCTCTCTCTTTGTTTTGTATGATGGAAGGATATTTCTGTTCCACTGCCCATTGTCATTTAGCTGAATCAGTACTTCGGCCTTGATTTGTTTCTCATGTTCACATTAGGTGGACACACCTTTTACTTTCGTCTTTTACTCCTTGGCTATAGCAATGCCCATAACTTGACACATTAAGTTCAACAGGTTCGATCTACTGCGAGGACTTGTTACAGAATGTTCGCAAAAACCTGGCCTGATCGCTCTAGGCGTTTGTTTATGTCCTTCGATCCTGTTGTTCAAAGGGTACATATATTTCTTCAACTTTTCAACCTGAATCCTCCAATATTGTGAAAATTTTGAGCTGAAAAGAATATTTGCTTAGGTAATAAATGAAGAGGATGGAGGAATGCATAGAAGACATGCTTCTCCTTCCGTTCGTGAAAGAAGTTCAAACATGTCATTAACCTCTCAGATATCAGCACCGTCCAATATAGCTGGTTATGGGACTTCTGCTATAGTTGCTATGGATAGAAGTGCTAGTTTAACTTCAGGGACATCTCTTAGTTCTGGACTACTACTCTCACAAGCAAAGTCTGCTGGTAAGGTAATGGAGCGTAGTCTGGAAAGTGTGTTGCACTCAAGTAAACAGAAAGTCAGTGCTATAGAAAGTATGCTGAGAGGTTTGGATATATCTGAGAAAAGTCGATCCTCCAGTTTGGACCTAGGTATTTACTTGTCCATAATTTTCTACTGCTTTCTCCCTTGTAATTATATTCTGCTATTGAAAGCCAATTTTAGAACTCTTAGCATCTTGATTTATTCTGAAGGGCTGATACTAATTTCTTGAATCTTTTGTGAATAGCTAGCTACTTATTTTATTTCCCCTAGTGCAGGAGTTGACCCGCCATCGTCTCGTGATCCACCATTTCCTCTTGCTGTTCCAGCTTCAAATAGTCTGGCAAATTCTTTAATAGATACAGTGTCTGGTACTTCTAAAGGTAACAATCGCAATGGAGGTTTGGGGTTGTCCGATATCATCACACAAATTCAGGCATCGAAAGAGTCGGGTAAATTATCATATCATAATAGTATGGGAAGTGAACTTCTGTCAGCACATTCTTCTTACTCAGCCAAGAGAGCTTCAGAAAAGGTACAAGATAGAGGATTTGTTGAAGAAAATGCCGATTTTAGGGAGTCGAGGCGATATATGAACTCCCATGTTGATAGGCAGTACTTAGAAACAACATACAAAGATGGTAATTATAGGGAGTCACAGAATAACTACATACCAAACTTTCAGCGTCCTCTTCTGAGGAAAAATGCTGCTGGACGAATGTCTGCTGGCAGGAGGAGGAGCTTTGATGACAGTCAGCTCTCAGTTGGTGACGTATCGAGTTATTCTGATAGTCCAGCTTCTCTTACTGATGCTCTGAGCGAGGGGCTTGGTGCTAGTTCAGATTGGAATGCCCGTGTGGCTGCATTTAGTTATATTCATTCCCTGCTACAGCAAGGCCCAAGAGGCATTCAAGAAATAATGCAAAGTTTCGAGAAGGTCATGAAGCTGTTTTTCCAGCATTTGGACGACCCCCATCACAAAGTCGCACAGGCAGCCCTTTCAACTCTTGCAGATCTTATTCCAGCTTGCAGAAAGCCATTTGAAAGTTACATGGAGAGGATTCTTCCACATGTTTTTTCTCGGTTGATTGACCCAAAGGAATTAGTTAGGCAACCTTGCTCTACTACACTGGATATTGTTGGCAAAACATATGGCACTGATTCTCTTTTACCTGCCTTGCTGCGTTCATTGGATGAACAGCGTTCTCCCAAGGCAAAATTGGCAGTTATTGAGTTTGCCATAGGTTCATTTAACAAGCATGCATCAAATTCTGAGGGTTCTGCGAATATTGGCATCCTTAAGCTGTGGCTTGCAAAATTGACACCACTGGTCCACGATAAAAATACAAAGCTGAAAGAAGCATCTATAACATGTATAATCTCGGTTTATACTCATTTTGACTCGGTAGCTGTATTGAATTTTATTCTTAGCTTATCCATTGAAGAACAGAACTCCTTGAGACGGGCCCTCAAGCAGTACACTCCTCGTATAGAAGTAGACTTGATGAACTTTCTACAAAGCAAGAAAGAGAGACGTGGTAAGTCCTTGTATGATCCATCAGATATGGTTGGAACATCCTCTGAAGAAGGGTATATTGGATCATCAAAGAAGAACCAGTTGTTTGGAAGGTATTCTTCTGGTTCTATTGATAGCGATGGTGGTAGAAAGTGGAGCTCTCTTCAAGATGCGTCTTTTATCACAAGTTCTGTTGGTAACCTAAAATCTGATGAAACTCAGGAGAATTTGCATCATCATGCGGCGGAGACTAACTCAAACCCTGATATTCCTACTTTAAATCACAAAAGTTTGAAATATGCGTCGAACACCTCCACTGATAATATTGCATCTTGGGCAGCGGATAGTCGTCCAAGTGTAGAGGTTTCTTCAACACCGCATTTGGACATCAATGGGCTGATGGGATCTGATCATTTGCAAAAGGCTGCAGATTTTGGGGTTGATAATGGGCCTTCATCTGAACTTGCACTGAATTATCCTAAACTTGCTGCTCTGGATATGAATTCTACTACAGAAACAGGGCCCAGCATTCCCCAACTGCTTCATGTGGTGAGTTTTCTTCTACTCCCCTTTCTATTATTGTATATAGGGTCTTAATTGCAATATGGATCTGATGTTTTCAGTCTCTCTTCTCTTATATTCTTAATTATAATACAAAGAACCTCAATTGTAATCTTACTTGAGATTTTCAGTCTATTTGTTTTCTTATATTTCTTTCGCGGTTTTCCCATCTTTTGGGTAGATTTGTAATGGGAATGATGAAAGTGCTACAGCAAACAAGCGCGATGCACTCCAGCAGTTGGTTGAAGTTTCTGTATCTGGTGATCACTCTATTTGGAGCAAGGTATGAGATATATTTTAAATTCTCCTTCCTGGTTATGCTATACATGTGTGTGTTTTTCTTTATTTATTCTGTCCATTTGTGTTCTAATGGCCCATTTATTAAATTTAGGTTCTTCAGGCTACAACAACTTCGTTGGAATAATGACTCTTTCTGTTGGTCTTTTCCTGTTTCTTCCTTTTTGATTTTTTTTCTTCACGCGCGTGTGTGGTTTTTCTTTCTTTTGTTTTTTTTTTGGGGGGGGGGGGGGGGGGGTGGGGTGGGGTGGGGAGATTCTTTGCTTAAATACATGCAGATTTTCTTCCCTTCATCCTGCCTGCCACTTTGTTGGTCTTATATAGTTTTGGCATGACAGAATCCATAGGTGGAGATAGTATTTCTTCCTTTAAGATGCTTAAGGATTATGCTGTCCTTTTTTTTCTTCATTTTGGTATTTCTAGTAGAGTTTGTTAAGATGCAAAGACACCTTGCCTTAAATTACTAATAATTGGCATATTTCAGTACTTCAATCAGATATTGACGGCCGTACTTGAAGTGCTGGATGATTCTGATTCATCAATTCGTGAATTGGCTCTGACACTAATTGTTGAAATGTTGAAGAATCAGGTGTGTTGTCTATATGTCTAAGCTTTGGCATGTAAACCAAATTTCTTTTGTAGCAATTTCCTTCACCCTTCTGAACTTTTCTTACTTTTGGTTACAGAAGGATTCCATGGAGGATTCTATTGAGATTGTAATTGAAAAGCTGCTTCATGTGACAAACGATAGTGTCCCAAAAGTAAACTGTCTTTTCTTAAGCTATATCCGCTTCACCTCATTTTTTTTTTCTTTTTTCTCCACTGTCTTATGGTGTCTGCTTTTGAATTCAGGTGTCCAATGAATCAGAGCACTGCTTAACTATAGTGTTGTCCCAATATGACCCATTTAGATGTCTAAGTGTAAGTCCTATTCACGTTCTCTTACATGTCTTGGTACCATTTATATTTTGATATTTTTATTTTTCATTCACAACATTAGTCTTTGGTTTTAATATTGCCTTATGTGATGCTGCAGGTTATTGTTCCTTTGCTTGTTACTGAGGATGAGAGAACTCTTGTCACATGCATTAACTGTTTGACAAAGGTAAAGTTGTTTGCGCTGGATTAATATGCTTATGAGTTGAATACTATGGCTGCTTTCTGTATACTCTTTTTGGAACTTTTTGTTTGTTTTTCACTCTATGATTTTGGTGATTATGGAATAGGTTATAGTAAACCTGATGCTGGGTTGCTACTTTTTATATAAATCTTTAAAGCTGCACATAGTAGAAATTTTTCAACTACTGCTTCATGTACCAGCAAGAGGTTCTGCAAGTTACAAGAGTTCTGCATATCATATTTGCAGAATTCACTAAAGCACTTTGAGCTGATTACTTGAATATTAATCTTGTCAATCAGCATCTGCTTACCAAAATGACCTAATCGTTTACTGATATGTTTTTATAAAAATTGTGGAAATTATGGAACCCGAGATACTTTTCACATTTGAAGTGTTGTGAACTGTAATGTTACTTTTTCTCTCTGCAGCTTGTGGGTAGGCTCTCCCAAGAAGAACTGATGGCTCAGCTGCCCTCGTTTTTGCCTGCTCTTTTTGATGCATTTGGGAACCAGAGTGCAGATGTTCGCAAGGTGATAATGGTTATTATGTGATTACTGATATTAAAAAAAGAATAAAGCGCTAATTCCAGAAGTCCTGAAAGTAAAGTCTTCAGTCAGAACTCTATTTTGGCTTTTGAAAATATTTTTTTTGAGAATTTTCTTTCTATGAGAGGACCATTTGGTGAGAATAGGCAGGGCTTCCAACTATTTCCTGCATGCCATGTGATATTCACTTAGAAACACAAAGCTTCATAAGGGGAATATTTAGTCTTCCCGAATTTAATTTATGCTCAATTGTTCTAAATCCCATGATATTCGAATTCACGTGTTTTTCCATCTGACTTGCAGACTGTTGTTTTCTGCCTAGTCGACATTTACATCATGCTTGGGAAAGCATTTTTGCCATATTTGGAGGGGCTTAATAGCACACAGCTACGGTTGGTGACAATATACGCTAACAGGATCTCTCAGGCAAGGACTGGTAATCCCATAGATGCTACCCAATGATGAGAGCGCCCGTTTTTTTTTGGTATGCGATTTATTGTTTGTGCCGGTTTTTAATTTTGATCATCATTTTTTTTGTATGCTTGTATATTTGTGTGAAATCTTCTAGGGAATGGTTGGGATGGTTCTGTGATTCTTTGTATGAGGTCTATTATCTATTTTGCGCACATTTGGTTTGGAGAAAAAAAAAAAAGTGTATTTGGTGTGTGGAAACAAACATTGTGATGTACCCCTTTGTGCCTATTAATGAAATCATTTCCCCCCCATCATCTTTGAGATTAATCCTACGAATTCGAATAATATTCATAATTCCTTATATTTGGCATGCATCGGTTGTAGGCTTTATTGTATCATTACTGGCTCAATTTTGTGCCTTTGTGCAATTGTATTGGAATTGTCAAGTGATTGGCTACTGGCTCTAAATTATACGCTAATCACAAGGTAATTGTAGAACATCCATTATGTAATTAACACTAATTCGACCAATCTGGGTGTGGTTTAGAATTTTCCCTTTGACATTCCATATTCAAATCTAACGGCTAAAGTCTTAGTTGGGTAATATATAATCGGGTGTGAGATGATTCTCTCAATTCAATTGTTTCATTTATGATTACACGATTCGAATCCGAAACGTTGTTTAAAAAACCTAACGTTTATTCAACTAGATCAATTGGTAGTTCGTAGAAATGTAGATATATATATATATATATATATTTATATTCTGATAAGTGAAACGAAGAGATTATATGTCCCTAATAAATACGAGATACTTTACATGAAATATCAATGTTGTCACTGTCATAGGACATTGAAATGTCTATTTCACCCTTCTTGTTGTGGATATGAAAAGACCATCTTACCCTTGGGGTAGCAAATAGTGTAATGTCTATACTCCCACTGTATCAATCGAGAATCGCACAAAAAGGACAGCCACCCAAAAACAACAAATGGGGCTGGGAATAATATGACTGGGTATAAATGGAGGTAAGACTTAAGAGAATGTCACTTTCCTAGAGTTTTGGTGCATGCACATTGCTTGGTTCTGAGTACATGTTGGATACATACATACATATATATATATATATATACATACATACATAATTATTTAAAAATAGTTGATTGGGTCATGTTTGTCCGAACTAAATTAATTGTATTTCTATCCTATTATTTTTATCTGTTAGACAATTATTGGTTGTCTATTTTGGAAAAGTGATGGGTCACATAATAGGTATAGCAATGATATTGTCAAACTTGATTTAGATAAGAATTTTACGCTATATTTGTATTTCCAACTACAATCAAACGCTTCCAATATGTTTTTTATGGATAAATTACATTAAGAATTCAAACTTTTGGATTGTTGTACTTTGATATTTAACCTTTGTAAATATACATTTTGGTGTTTAATTTTTATTATTTGTATATTGATGATCTTTTTTACACTATTTTGATAAAATATTTGCCAATATTCTTTAGAATAATCCCGAATATTCCACAAAAAAATCTACCAAAATAGTGAAAAAAATTATTAATGTACAAATGATAAAAATTAGTTATCAGAGAACAGATTTACAAAAATTGAATATTAAAGTGTAAAGTACTCAAAAATTGAAGTGTTTAATGTAATTTACTTTTTTTTCTTAAGTGAAACTTCAAATACATATATCTTTATTTTTTGATGGAAACTTCGAATACATATATCAATAACTATTAATCTGGATATAAAAAAAAAAACTTTGATATCTCGGAAATGCACGTGCAACTAAATTAAATCAAAGCAAGATTAATTGTACTATTATACATAAACAAATCACTAAAATAATGCTTATTAGGCATGGTATGTTAATTTAATAATGTTTTTAAATACTTAATGATTCATGAACATGCTTGAATGAGCTTCAGTAATTTATAATACAGACAGTTTATACCGTTAATTGTCGTTATCGGCTAATTAAACAAATCTAAGTACCAAAATAGGGGACAATATGATAGATAGTTCAATGATAGTACAAGAACCACTTTTTGGATAATGGTAATAAAAAAAGGTCTTAAAAAAGTTGCCAAACAGTGTCATTATCAGATTGTGTTAAAGGGTTAAAGCCACATATTAAAAAGTCACACTTGTAGTTAAAAAAAAAATAGAGTATCACTATCCAAAGCATAGAATCAGGCACTTATATATATAATTAACTAAATCTAACTTTGATTTCCCGTACACAATTACGGTTTCTTTTGCGCTTTTTTTCTTTTTTTTTTGTCATCAATACTGCTACCTCGGTTTCATAACAATAACCGTTTAAAATTGTATCACAAATATTAAAAAAAAATTAACAGTTATGATTTTCATTTCTAAAAAAAAATTCATCCAAACGGACTCATTATCAACACTCCATTTATATAATTATACGCAACTTCGAAATGAGACTAATCCATATGCGGTGTATTTTTATTTTTATTTTTTTAGATTCTCCCTAAATAATGAAAATAAGCAACTCCGATTTTTCATGTCTTGAGTTGGTTAAGACGTCATTTAAGAAAGTTGATAAAACTTTAAAATACGCAATTATCATCATCATAATTACAGCAAATATTATAATTACCTCATATGATTGATTCAACTCAAATCAAACCTCTATAGCTACGATAGTCAAACAATTAGTCCGAAGATAAAATAAGCACTCAGAAAACTATAAATTGCTACCACATATGGCAAGTTTAGACCAAAAAAGAAAAAAAATAAATAAATAAATAAAGATGGTGATGATAAGTGGATGATTCTTGTGTTGTAATGAAATGGGGAGTGCGGACCCAAAACGCAGTCTTGTCCAATTTTCGTCGTACTCAATTTCTTAGAGAGAGAGAGAGAGAGAGAGAGAGAGAGGGCCTTGTCCTGCCCGGCTGCAGAGAGAGAGAGAGAGAGAGAGAGAGAGGGCCTTGTCCTGCCCGGCTGCACAAAAAGCCATTTCCTCCCCCACAACCAACAACAACATACAAAAAAGCTACACAGAGCGAGAGAGAGAGAGAGAGAGAGAGAGAGAGAGATAGAGAGTCACAGATATAGTAGCTGCCCTCCATTCAGACTGCTCAAAACTTCCCCAATTTGGGACCCCCATATCATTTCATTCAACACCACAATCAAAAAGAATAACCCAAAAGAATTGCAGTCTTTCCATATATAGTGTATTAGAACTCATTGAACTAAAGACTTTTTTCCCTACTGGACCTTTTTGTGGGACTGCGAATTTGTTAGCTATCAAGATTGGTATATTTGCTATGTGAGTGTTTGAAGAAGATGAACTTTGATTCATTTTTTTTCGATTGGGTGTGAGTAAAAAAACACTGATTTCAAAAGCTCGAAAGGAACAGAGGATGAATCATTGCGTACCCGATTTTCATGAGATGGATGAGGACTACTCGATTGCTTCGTCTTCTGGATTTTCTAGACCAAAAAAACCGTAAGATTTTGCTTTTTTTTTTTTTTTTTTGGCTATATTTCTTGTGAAAATTTGGTTTCTGATATTGGGATTTTGTGAATTTGGAGTTGCAGAGCTGAAGAGGAGATCATGGAATTGCTATGGCAAAACGGGCAAGTGGTGGTGCAGAGCCAGAACCAAAGGCAGTCTAAGAAGAGTACCTTCGCCGCCGCCGCCTCCTGCGGCGGCGGAGAGGTGGTGATACCGGCGGAGAAGGAGATCCGATCGGGCGGCGAGGAGCAGCAGCATTTGTTTATGCAAGAGGATGAGATGGCTTCTTGGCTCCAGTATCCCCTAGACGATTCTACATTCGATCGCGATTTGTACGCCGATCTGCTCTATTCAGCTCCTCCATCGCCGCCTCCGATCGCCGCCGTTGCACGGCCGCGGACGGTTGCGGAGATCCGTCCTCCTGCGGTGTTGCCTCGACCGCCTATTCCGGCGATGGATAATCCGCCGCGGGTGCCGAATATCGTGCATTTCTCGAGGCTTCCGAGCAGGCAGAGGATGACGGAGGCGGCCAACAAGCCGTCTGTGGCGGCGGCGGGAGAGTCGTCGACTGTGGTGGAGTCGAACGAGACGCCGGCGGTGGGGCCAGAGTCTAGGATTTCTCGATTGGTGGCAGACAGTAGGCCGCAGGTGAATATAGAGAGCGGCGGCGGTGCAACAGCCGGCGGCGCTTCGGCAGCGGCGGGCGGAGAATTGGGTGCCGGTACGTGTGAGCTCACCGTGACGTCATCTCCCGGGGGCTCCGGAGCCAGCTTCAGCGCCAGCGGGGAGACTCGTCAGCCGCCGCAAAGGGCGGCGGCGGCGGACCGGAAAAGGAAGGCCCGAGAAACCGACGATAATGAATGCCCGAGTGAGGTAAGCTATGAGCAGTAATGTTGCTTTTTTATTTTTATCATAATAATAATAATACCAAAAAATTATAAATTAATAAAAAATAAAAAAAATCCTAAATATTTATTCTTTTCTTGTTTGTTCGAATGTGGTGCGGGGTGAGGACCGACTAACGTGCGCAGCCAGGGTTTTGTCCTGTAGCGTGAGCTACGTATTTGGAAATTCTTATATGCATTGGCTCCGGGTCCCGAACATGCACCCAGCGATTCGAATAGCGTCGCGTCGTTAACTCACTAACAAAAACAATATAGTATTACTATAATACTGTTTGAGTAAATTACAGCAAAATCCTTAATATTTAACATCGATTGTACTTCATCTTGAACCTTTATATTTGAGCGAAATCATCTCTTAATCTTTATAAGTTGTACGCTGATACCCTAAGTACTATTCTGGTAAAATCTACGCAAATATTCCATTTATTTTGTTGCACATGACCTCAACATTTGACCTCGATTGTACTTCACCTCTCAACATTTGCGTTTAGGCAAAACCGCCTCCTAATTTTTATAAGTTGTGCTCCGATATCCCCTAAATACGATTCCCGTAGAATCTAAGCAAATATTTCATCCACATTATAGCACATGCATTCTATGTAAATTTGTGGTGTATTCTATCGAGTTTAGTGTGGGTAGATTTGTTTTATTATTTTGTGATTATATGAAATTATTGTAAGATGATTAAGTATATATCGTTCACACATAGGAGGATTAATCCAAATGAAGAAATTGCAACCCCTTTGCAAATTTTCAATAAAATGAAGATGAGAAATCAATATTTCTTACTTGAAAACTGCTATAATTTTTCTGTCTTTTACTAGGATTGAGGTTCCTCCATGAAGTTCTTTTAATGATTGGCCTGCTGCAGTTGCACAATCCTTCCATTTTCTTAGATTGTGCGCAATTTTTTTCTTGGTCCAAAAATGACATATTAGGATTTGTAAATAAAGAAAAAAAAGGTAAATATAGTTGGTTTTTAGTGGGGCTGGAGAGTAATTATTCATTCTATATCCAACTAATAAAAGAAAATATCGATAATGCTCTTAAAAAAGTCACGTGAGTGGCACGTGCAACAAGGTGGACGGAATATTCGTCTAAATTCTATTGGAATCGTGTTTAGGCGGTATCAGCACAAAATTTATAAATGTTGGGGGGTGAAATGCAATCGAGGTCAAATGTTAGGGGCACGTGCAACAAGGCGGATCGAATATTTACGTAGATTCCACCAAAATAGTATTTAAGGGGTATCGGCGCAGAACTTATAAAAGTTGGGAAGTGGTTTCGCTCAAACGTAAAGGTTGGGAAGTGACGTGCAATCGAGGTCAAATATTGGGGAGTTTGTCGTACTTTACCCATACTATATCAATCGTTTAAGAAGAAATTTTTGCTCGTATCGAATTTCAATCATATAATATTCTATTGTTTATATATATAATTTACTCATAATATTTTATAAATATCAATGAAAAATATCGCACATGTTCATTTAGAAGAAAAGGAAAAGAGGACAAGATGTTTCATCCAAAATATCAAAGGTATTAGGTTTAAATTCTATTATTTAATTACAACTCTTGTAACATTTAAATTTCATATTTATATTATGTGTATATAATTATTTTTTTGATTAATATTTAATTTGAAATGTTGATATTTGATGAATATTTATATATTAAAATAAAAGATGTTATTTATATTTAATATATATTCATATATTAAAAAAGTACGATTTTGCAATAGACTTTTTTGAATTTTTCTAATTTTCAATGTCATCATGCATGTACGATTTGTTGTCGTGTTACGCAAGGTGCACGTTAGCACCCGGCGGCAATTTTGTTCTGGTATTTTCCCGTACACGTAGCATTAGCCCATGTACTGAAAGGCGGGGTGAATTGAATTTGTGCCACGTGGACGGGTGTACGCCATGCATTTTTGCTCACGGTAACAATAGGCCCATAGAACACACAGCTTACGATAAAACAAATCACATTTAAAGTGTTTTTTTTTTTAATAAAAAGAAAAAGAAAAAGAAACGGAATTAGTGTTGCATGTGAATGGGGAAAGGGCAAAGTTTTTAGCACTAGGTCACGGCACTGAATTGGGAAATTCTTTCGCACCGGGATCGATCGATCGATTATCTCGACTCTAATCACGTGGCGAATGATTTTCATTTGTTATATAATTGGTATATAATTTAAATAGAATAATTAATTATGTGTCAAGTATATCAACACTTACTATGTAATTGATTGGGTTCGATTAAATTGAGTCTGATCTAGAATTTTTCATACTAAACGTTTGGCGTATTCATATTGTCTATGTGCAAAGTATGGGCTTCAATATGGGGTGTGGTGGGTTTTGAGGGTGTTGGGGGGGGGGGGGGGGGGGGGGTTGTGTTCTGGCCCTTGGGAATCTACAAAGACAAATAAGGTTCCGTTATCAACAGACATGGGAACGAGGTAGACTTATCCACTCGAAGTTTATTAGGTCTAAGGAAGATAAAAAGGTTTTATAGTATATGGACATGTTGGATCTGTGTATATGTGGTATTTCCAACTTCTCAAACACATGTATAAGCTCGATTGATACGCTTAGGCTTGCATTTCGAGCCACAAGTTTGCAGTTTGAGGCGGCATGACTTGAAATGCGGCTCGCATTTCAACTTCCCGAAATTGGCCTATAAGAAACTCGCCTGGGGCTGAGTTAATTGGGGATTTCAATTTAGCATTTCAGATTAGGTAGCATGTTTACCTATTTATCCTTCATTACAAGACAAATTAACACTTTAATTGAGGGCAAAATAATCAACATTACCTAATGGGAAATTCACATAAATCAAACAAACATACACTATTGGTAAGGCATTTATCTGATGAAAAGTGTTGCACCAAATCAAACAAGGCAATAAAATACCTTAATTGTAGACCCCCACACAATTGGAACTCAACATCTTATAACTAAAATTCAAAATCAAACATGTTACTAGATCACTGTTTCATTTTAAAGTTTAAGTTGTGTTGGTTAGAAAGGATGGATATTAAATGCTCAATTTATCTAACACGCTCCCTCACGTGTATGCTAGCTATATTCATTCTTTTTTTTTTTTTATCAAACTTGCATGGGAAACTCTTTTTCATAAAAGGGTGGTGGTGAGATTCGAAGTCAATATTTGGTCAGTCTCTAAATATCCGATGTTTGATATTTCTAAATAGAAATCAGTTAAGATTTGAAATAATTGAACTTTTATATACTTATTATTGCACTACTAACTTAGTGGCTGACATTGCATATGGGAATAAAATTCTAGTTTAGACGTCCCAAAGGGGCAAGCATGACAATGATAAATCCGTCACAGAGTATATATATGATGTTATAATGACACGTATCAATATGTATGCCTAAAACAAGACATAAAATGTTTGTAACATGGATCCTCTTCAACTGCCGCATATCTAGAAAACCAATTTGAAAGGTTTTGTTTGTTTTTGATCAATTTATTTGATTCTTGCTTGTGTATAATGGCATAGGACACCGAGTTTGAAGCTGCTGAGGCTAAAAAACGAGCCCGTGGTTCAGCATCAACGAAGAGATCTCGATCTCGTGCTGCAGAAGTTCACAACCTGTCGGAGAGGGTTCGTACATATGTGTGTGTGTGAAGATTTAGTGATTTTTGGACATATAACGATTATCAATTCACTCAGTTACTAAAATGTTGTGATAACTCATGCAGAGGCGTCGAGACAGGATAAATGAAAAAATGAGGGCACTTCAAGAACTCATACCTCGTTGCAACAAGGTATCGCATTCGGTCTATTATTACATCATTCATATTCTATCGGCTGGACCTATTGCTATGGAGCTTTTATTTTTTCCGATTAGGTTCTCACTAAGTTTGCTTTTCTAATGAATTCAGTCGGATAAAGCTTCAATGTTGGACGAGGCTATCGAATACTTGAAATCACTTCAACTGCAAGTGCAGGTAGATTAATTTCCTCTAAAACATCGATTGGATCCTCGTATTCTTCTTAATGCCTGTTTTAATCTTATCAACTAATAATATCATGTAAATGGTATTTAGATCAAGTCGAGTCGCCCTTGACTAATTTGTGTCGATTTTTGTGTAGAACTTTAATCCGTTTCCGTTGCATTACGAAATTGTTTGCGACTATTTCTGCAGATGATGTCCATGGGATGCGGCATTGTCCCTATGATGTACCCCGGCATGCAACAATACATGCCGGCAATGGGGATGGGGATGGGGATTGGTATGGGTATGGATATGGGCATGAACCGGCCGATGGTACCGTATCCATCTATGCTGCCCGGTTCAGCTATGCCGAGTCCAGCTGCAGCAGCACATATGGGCCCCAGATTCCCAATGCCACAATTTCACATGCCGCCTGTTCCCATACCCGATCCATCAAGAGTTAAGGTTCCTAATCAGACGGATCCCAGGTCAAATTCGCTTGGTTCTCACAATCAAAACCAGCCACGAATGCCTAATTTTGTTGACCCGTATCAACAATTTCTTGGCCTCCGCCCAACACAAATGGCATTACCACAGGCAAGTTTAATCTCCATGCTTTGTGTTTTTAATCAGAGAAGTGAGCTTATTCAAGAAAAACTTAAGCGCATTTTCGTAAAAATAGTAAAAAGACTTTCTCAGGCAGCTGATGGAGGGCCTAATAGTTGGTAATGCAAGGTTGAAAAGGTTGGAGACACAGAAAAATCAGGGCTGCTTTGGTAATTCTTGAAAACATGAGGGGTTGTTTTGTAATTAGGCGAAACTTTAGGGAGTTTAACTGTAATGTACCCCAGCTTTAGACATTATATCACCATCTCCTAACTAGCTTCATTTGTTTCCCCAGCTGCTATTATTGAAAATTCCTCAATTTATTTTGCAGAACCAACCAGCGGTGCAGCCCAGTACGAATAGGCCAAGTGCGAGCAAAGAAAATATTGGCAACCATGATAATCACCAAGCTGGTAATTTGAAATACTTGTAATTTATGTCATCAAATGTCCCATTTTGAATTTTCGAAATGTTTATCATAGTTAGAATTGAATAGGACTTTATGACTAAGACCAGAGATGGAGCGAAGGGGAGGCTGGAGGGTGTAGCCCCCTCACAACCACCCCCATCCCCACCCCCTCCCCAAATCATAAAAATAGGTTTAATATTTTATAGAAAATTTGGCATCGGCCCCCAAACAAAAAATTCTTGCTCCTATCCCTGATGGAGACTACCTATGTAACATGTTAATTTTTTGTGCATATGTGTTCAGGTTGATTTGAAGAAATATCCGCATATGGGGGAGGCTTTTCGTTCCACCCGACTAAATTTTGTAAGATAGAGATTAGAGCCCAAGTACATTCCTGACCATCTTAGCTTAACACTATTGTGACATGCCTTAACGTGTATCTATTATCCTAGTATCAGTTGATTTCTTGTTATTTAATCTTGGAATAATTGATTTTTTTTTCTTTTTCGAAATTGTGGGGGATATAGATGTGAGAAATATGAGATATAATCGATTGATCCCACAGCTGGAATAAATTATTGCAACACCTTTGAGGAAAGGAGCTATGGTTTTGTCTTAATTTTTGATCTCCTTGTCTTGATGGTTTAAGGATGACCATGTTGACCTTTCTGGCCTTAATACCAGTTTCAAGATTTTAGAATATGATAGAGAAGTGGAGTTGAAGGTAATTTGTGAAAGTGTTGTTATTTTAATGAGCTTGATATACGGATATTAAGAGTCCGTTTGAATTAGTTTTTTTAAGAGAATAAGTACTTATGTAAAAAAAAAAAACACTTGTGTTTGAATGTATTTTTTAAAAAGTAAAAGTCAGAAAAAAAAAGAAGCTAAAAAGGGCTTTTTTTTTTCTAGAAGCTACTTCAAACTAGTGTCAAATAGAAGCACCTTTTAAAGTATTTTTAATTATTATATACAAATGCAAAATTGCTTGGTCTAAAAAAAATTCTACTATTAAAAACATCATTTGATAAGCATTTTTTTTAAAAAAAAAAAAATTCTATCTAAATGGGCCATAAGAAAGATAGAAAATTATGATGTGGAAAAAAATTGTAAATTCTATTCCTTAAACTTGACTCCTCAGCGATATATGTAGCGTGTATTAGTGAATGTAATAAAAAATAGATATGAATTGCAATAAGTATAACATTTTTTGCTATACAAGTCAGTATACGTCACATGAACTAGTGGATGATTGTGATAAAGGAGAACATAAATTATAATATGAAGAAAAAAATTAAAAATTTTCTTTTTAATATCAATCGTTTATTAATATATCATGATGTAGTAGCAAATTCGGATTGAGCTGAGCTCTGATCCTCTTCATGAGCTGTTAAAGTGGGTTTATCATAGTCTGGCCTGTAGTCCATACACGAGGAAAACCCTTGTAGAGGCCCATTCTCCTATTTTATGGACCTTTGGTATCCGACATCGTGCTAGGTTCGATTAAATTCGAACCCGTGTAGTCAACCACTTTTTCAGTGATTATTTTTTACGATCACTATTTTAGAGGGCGTTTGCAATAGTCAAAATTAAGCCCTTTCGGACTTCTAGTTGAAAAAAAAAAAACAATAGGTAGTGTGTTGGTAAGCAAAATTTTTGCTTGTGCAGAGCTCAAAAGAAGCCAAAATAATCCAAAAGTCAAAAACATATCTTGGGGTGTTTTTCCAAAAAGCACATCTCAAAAGTTAAAACAATTAAAACCACTCCCTTAATATTATATAATTGAAGGAAAAGGAAAGAGAGAGAATATATTCTAGAGAGAGAGAAAAATAAATGAATCACACCGGACACACTTAAAAATAGTTATTTTAAGCCGTTCTCGTTTTATTAATGATATATATTGCAGCGATACAATAAAGCGTAAGGTTCACCTTAGTATGATTTGAAAATGCTTTCAATTTTTTCATAGAATTCTAAAATGTTTTCGTAAATGTGGTTTTGCATATAATTCAAAATAAAAGTAGTAAAATCTCAACTAAAAATAGTAATAAAACAAAAAACAAGTTACTAATAACTAAGAAATATTAAAGAGCTTAATCACGCGGAACTCACGTGCTTAAAGAATACAAACATCATCGCTTCGCTCACTTTCTCTCTCTGCATTGTCTTTCTTGAACACAAAGACAACCCTCTCAATTCAAAACATCCCCAAAAAAACCCCAATTCTCAAAAATCCCCAATTACGCCTCGCAATCATGGGTCAGGGCACACCCGGTGGTCTCAATCGGCAACTCCCCGGAGACCGTAAGAACGACGGAGACAAGAAGGAGAAGAAGTTCGAGCCGGCGGCGCCACCGGCTCGGGTCGGCCGCAAGCAGCGCAAGCAGAAGGGTCCGGATGCGGCGGCGCGGATTCCGACGGTGACGCCTCTGACGAAGTGCAAGCTGAGGCTCTTGAAGCTGGAGCGAATCAAGGACTATTTGTTGATGGAGGAGGAGTTCGTGGCGAATCAGGAGAGGCTGAAGCCGCAGGAGGAGAAGACGGAGGAGGATAGGTCAAAAGTCGACGATTTGCGTGGCTCGCCGATGAGTGTTGGGAACTTGGAAGAATTGATAGATGAGAATCATGCGATCGTTTCTTCGTCGGTGGGTCCGGAGTATTATGTTGGGATCTTGTCGTTTGTGGATAAGGATCAGCTCGAGCCTGGATGTGCGATTCTTATGCACAATAAGGTATGTTTCCTATTTTGATTTGTGAATTAGGGTTCTTGGATTGCGAGGGTTTGGTCAATTAGGGTTTTCATAATATTTTCTTTTAGCTTCTCCGCATAGAAATGGAGATCATTATGTATGTATTTGTATTGGAATTTTGGTACTTGGCCTCTCGAAGTATAAGATGAAGATTTGGAATATGACGCGATAGGAGAAGAGCAACAAATTGTAGTTATAGTTTACTTTGGGCCGTCCCGCTTGCGAATAACACTACCCGTTTGTGCTTTGTGGTAGGCTTGGCCAAGCCTGTTATCTAATTTCATTGTGTGTCCATGAGGTTCATTTGACTAAAATTATTGTGCTGGCACAGAGTGTAATCACTCTCTTGGAGAAGGAACTCATTCAACAAATGTGAGCTTGTAAAGTATAAGAGAGCAAAGAGTGCTTTTTATATTCCTGAGTTAATAAAAATCAGGAAATAAGGTTTCATTGTTGTTTCATATCTACATTCATTGTGTAGTGTTCAGTTCTTCATGGTCAAAAAAGCAGAGGGATATAATAAACGTTTAATTTAAGAAAGATTAAAATGAAATTTCTCTCTGGAGAAAAGGTTGTCCTGGGTGAACTGAGAAGGCACCTATTGGTGTCAGGGTGGGAGGTTGGAGTTGCCTAAAACAGTTGCTCAATTTGCAAAACTTTGCCATGTTGCAGGTTCTTTCTGTTGTTGGATTGCTTCAGGATGAAGTGGACCCCATGGTATCTGTGATGAAGGTTGAGAAGGCTCCACTGGAGTCATATGCTGATATTGGTGGTCTCGATGCTCAGATCCAGGAGATTAAAGAGGCAGTTGAGCTTCCTTTGACACACCCTGAATTATATGAAGATATAGGTATTAAACCTCCCAAGGGTGTCATACTCTATGGAGAGCCTGGAACTGGGAAAACATTGCTGGCAAAGGTGTGTGTTCTTATAATTTTGTGGTAAATTACATTTCAAATGTCAACTCTATATATGTTGTCTCTTCTAATGAATAAATGCTTTTAGAATGTGTGTTTTTTTGGGCATATCTTAGTTGTTTCTCCTGGAACTGCTTTGTTGGCGGGATCAATTGATTTTTGTTCCAGTCATCTTTAGTTAAATGTTTTATTTGATTAATAATCATGTTATAAGAGTTTGTACGTGAAAATCATATAATTTTTAAGCCTCTTGTTTTCATAAAATTCTTCAGGCGGTGGCAAATTCTACATCAGCAACTTTCTTGCGTGTTGTTGGAAGTGAATTGATTCAGAAGTATCTGGGAGATGGTCCTAAGTTGGTTAGAGAACTCTTTAGAGTTGCCGATGATCTCTCTCCATCCATCGTCTTTATTGATGAAATTGATGCTGTGGGTACAAAAAGGTAATGTCCATATGTTAAACAACCTTGAAATGCATAAAGCTGGTACTTATGGAAATGGCTCTCGACAGGTATGATGCCCACTCAGGTGGTGAACGTGAAATTCAGAGGACTATGTTGGAATTGCTGAATCAGTTAGATGGTTTTGATTCAAGAGGAGATGTTAAAGTTATTCTTGCCACCAATAAAATTGAAAGTCTTGATCCTGCCCTCCTCCGGCCAGGCAGAATAGATAGAAAGATTGAGTTTCCTCTCCCGGATATCAAGACAAGGAGAAGAATTTTCCAGGTATTAACAGCTTGATTTGCTGCCTAAATCAATAGTGTTTTATCTTGTCCACCAATTTTAACATCCCTTTGTCTTGTTTGATCTTTAGATACACACATCAAGGATGACACTGGCTGATGATGTCAACCTAGAGGAATTCGTTATGACAAAAGATGAGTTTTCTGGAGCTGATATCAAGGCCATATGTACTGAAGCTGGTTTGCTTGCTTTGAGAGAGCGCCGCATGAAGGTAATTAAGCAAATTTAGTATTATGTGAATGTGACAAATCTATGTTGACTGGGATATTAACTCAGCAATGCGAGTATGATGACCTTGCATATGTAGAGAAACAGCTATGGTGGGAATATTATATGCACATAATGATCCTTTCTTCTGTTTCTTACACCTACATGTAGAGAAACTGTGTCAATAAAAATCCCTTTATTTGATGAAAATTATATTCATGCTTGCAGAATCTAGTCTGTTTATTGATTTGAACCTTGTACATTGTATGCGTTGTTTAATGCAAATTTAGGCTCTCTATTTTATATTTGGATGCTAATATATTCATTTTATAGATAGATTTACTTAGCAGGCTTTTTTTATTTGCCTATCTGGTTAAGTGCAACTGTATATGGCCCTATCAACATTTGATTTGTGACAAGAAAACCCATTTCGCTCGTGATGCATGAGAGGATATTAGGAATCGCAATGTAGTTTAAGAATCAAAGACAAATTACCAAAGCACGTTTACTATTTAGCATACCGTCTGCTTCGTGTGCCTGTAATTAACCTGGATAAAGTTAGGATGTTCTAATTTTCTTTGGTCTGTGTATTGTACATACTTAAACCTGCATATACTAACAAAATCTCAATATGATTGCCAGGTGACACATGCCGATTTCAAGAAGGCGAAAGACAAGGTTATGTTCAAGAAGAAAGAGGGTGTTCCAGAGGGGCTCTATATGTGATTATAATCATGTTCTGTTTGGAACTAGATGCTCTCTTGTTTAATCTGTTGAATTTTTATCGCCTGTCGTTCTTTGGGAGCTTTGGAAACTAGTTATGATAATGACTATACAAGGAAGGCTCATTTAAAAGCAATGTTATTGAGATCGACTGCTCTAATTTATTTTTATGAGCTCATTGAACTTTCACAAGTATTGCTTTGTGCTAATTGTATTTTACGATTCATTTTTTTTTTCCAGATTGGTGTGATGATGTGGTTTTTGTTTCTTTTTTTTTTTTTAATAAATTAGTGTGATGCTCTGGTTGCTCATGGAGGAGGATTACCAAAAGCACTCATATACAACATTATGTTGGGTAGTTTGGATCTTATGTTGTATGATTGTACTATATATATATATAATTTTTTTTTTTGGTCTTAGTCGTTCGGTTTTGCAATTAATTCAGATCGGGTATTGTAGAGATTCATTATGGGGTGATCTAGTTGTACATAATTAGGAGTGAGTGAGTGGGTCGGATTATCCGAAACCTGAGCCAACCCAGTTGGTTTAAACTTGATTGGGTTGGGTACCCGAACAAATGGATATTTTTTGGTCGGGCACTTGAAAAAAATAATAACCTAAATTAGAAGTAGGGTAACCAAAATTTTAACCGCTTTAGTCATTTCAACCATTTTTTCTACCTAGTTTTGAAGATCTTTTTTTCACAATTAATAAAAGAGAAAAAAAAAAAGGAAATCGAGTTTTGGGTTTTAGAAAAAATTCGGGTTTTGTTCGAGTAATTATTTTGGATACACGAAAAATTGAATACCTGATTCGATTAATTCGAACCTAATAAAACCCAATGTGCACTTGCCCTTATAAATATTCATTTTATGTCTTCTACTAAACCTATCAATACATAGAATGTATATTAATTGACGCACCAGATCTTTTTGAAATCGTATTTCATCTTATATTCATGAATATACAACATAAATGTAGACTATGAAATGGTATATAAACATTTCATTGTACTGCATTTATTTGTGGTAGGCGACCAACCTCTTAAAAAGATTGAATTCATTACAGTAAATGCTCTATTTAAAGCGTATATATGCCTTTTTTTTTTCTTTTTTCTTTTTTCTTTCTTATTTTTGTCCTGTTTTTGATCGAAGGCTGTTTCTCAACTCATCTAAAAGCACGCTATAAAAAGCATCATATTAATTAGAGGATGTCTAAAGCAATATCAAGTTGATAATAAAGTGTTTATTTTGTCATAATTATAAAATTTTATAAACTAATTAGTGATAACAACGTTCTGCATTATCTAAAGTTAGTAATAAAATTATGTGTATTAGTATGGTATTTATTAACAACCGAAAGATAACACAAAATTGATACTTAGACCACTGATAATATATGTGTTCTTAATCGTCACTCACTCAATATATATCTCGCTAATTGTTGATAATTTAAATATATATACGATCTATGCTCGTCCCAGAGGGGGTTTCAAGGGGGCGACCGTACCACCTCAAGTTTATCTTCAATTAAAATTTATATGTATTTATTTAAAAATCTTAAATTTCACTCCCAAATCATATAAAAATCATTAATATTTTTATACAAATTTGATCTTTCCCCACTAAGACAGATTCCCTACTTCGTCCTTGGATCTAAGAAGTTTGTGCTTGAAATCTTTATCCCTATAAATAGAATATATTTTCACTTAACAAATTATTATTATTATTATTATTATTATTATTATTATACTTCCCAAGATATTGGGAGGGGTAAAGTGGGGTCATATTCTTATAAAAACTTTATATTCCAAGCCAAAACTCAGGTACAACAACGCATAAAAAACATAAACCTTAACTAAACAAACAAACTTAACTGAGACAGGACTTTAACACACACTAAAAAGTACCACAATGCAAAGCTAAAAACAGACAATTTAAACTCCTTATTCAAACAAAAAGAAAAAAGGAAAAAAAAAAAACACTAAACACCACCCTATAACAAGAAGATCAAACATCTGATAGGAGTTGTATCACCAGAGCTTCAAGGATTCGGCAGGGCGCCGCCGGCGCCACCACCAGCGCCGCCGCCTAGACCGACTATGCCGCCAGGGATGGTACCACCAATTACGACAGGAAGCCCGTTGGGCCCAGTCCCGATAATACCTCCGGCTCCGTGAAAGCCGGTTCCGTCGAGCCCACTGGTGCCTGCTCCGCCAGCTACGCCGCCGTAGGGTATCCCGTTGTTGCCGATGCCGGCGTAGCTCCCGACGCCGCCGAAGTTGACGAAGTTCTTCTGATCAGTAAGGCCATTGCCGCCGCCGGCCGGAAAGTCCCTGGCCGCCGCCACCTGATGGGCTGCAAGAAAAGCAACAATGAACAAGAAACCCCACCTCGCCATTCTCTATCTCTCTCTCTCTCTATATATATACACACACACACACACACACACACACTTCACAATTGAACTCTGTTTTTTCTTCTTTTTCCTCTCAGTTTTGGTGCTCCCCAGCCCTGTCTTGACACGTTGAAGAGTGTGTGAGGCTCTTCCTTTTAAAGAGAGTGGGAAGAGAGAGAGAGAGAGAGAGAGAGAGAGAGGGGGGGAAGAAGGTGCAGTTGAGGGTATTGAATGCCTGAAAATAAATGCAGATTCTATATATGTCGTTTCAATCCTAGTTCTCTGCAAATTTTGTACAGTGGTCAAAAGAGGAGGAGCAATGGTGGTTGTAACTTGTAAAGAAGCTAATGTCGATGGAATTGTAAAGAATTATTTGCTGCATGCACATGGCTTAATTTATTGCCCTAAGCCTAAGATAAAAAAGGTAAGCATAGCAATCAGAAATTGAGAGATATTTAGATACCTAAAATAAAATGAACGCATAGAGTACTATTATTTGATGTAAAAAAAAAATTCATTCTATTGTCTTTACCAAAATTCCAAAATCAAACGGAGGGTAAAGATGTTCTGATTACCACTATAAACGGAGAATGACGAAGTTTATTTCTTTCTTTATTCTTTAGTGGTGGAGTTTTGTGTTGTTGGTTTTCCATCACCAACATGATACATTTTCCAGTTTTGATATTTATTTACAACTCTCTATTTTAAATTACGTTTATGATCTCCTATTCTGATATATGCATGTACACCAAAATGTACTGAGACTAAATGTATAATTAAAACAATAATTTTATACATCATGAATTTATAGTATGAAATAGGAAATGAAATACTTTGTCAAATTTATAGTTTTTATCAGCTTCAAACATATTACTTCTCAAAAATATTTTAGGAAAGGTTAGTGACCGACTTTAGGCAGGAATGTCCTTGTTATATTATTAGTGACGGATTCTAACAATTTCCGACACCAATTCCGCCGCCTTTCCTACTCCAGTACTCTTAGGCCTCGTTTGCTTCGCGAGATTAGTCGAGATAAGGCCTTCACATCTCGGCTAATTATTCGTTTGGTTGACAAGATTATAATCTCGGGTCAGGAGCTAATCTCACCCGACCCGCAATATGGAGTGCTATATCTCAAGATTATAATCTCAAGGAGGGGGTAAGATTGAATCTTGCCTCCTCAAGATTAACTATTTCAATAATTTGAATTTACCATTTTGTCCTTAATTTTGCTTTTGTTGTTGTTGTTGTTATTATTATTATTATTATCATTCTTATTAAAATTATTATTACTATTATTATTATAATTATAATTATTATTAAAATTATTATTATTACTGTTATTATTATTATTAAAATTATTATCGTTCTTATTATTATTATTATTACTATTATTATCGTTCTTCTTCTTCTTCTTCTTCTTAATTATTATTATTATTATTAGTATTATTATTACTACTACTGCTGCTGCTGCTGCTGCTGCTGCTACTACTACTACTACTACTTTTACTCTTGTTATTATTATTATTATTAGTAGTAGTAGTAGTATAATAATAATAATAATAATAATAATAATAATAATAATTATTATTATTATTATTATTATTATTATACTACTATTATTTTTACTATTATTATTATTATTAAAATTATTATTATTATTATTATTATTATTACTACTACTATTATTATTATTATTATTATTATTATCTTTCTTATTCTTATTCTTATTATTATTATTATTACTATTATTATTATTATTATTATTATTATTATTATTATTATTGTTGTTGTTGTTGTTGTTGTTGTTGTTGTTGTTATTATAATTATTATTATAATAATTATATTAATAATAATAATAATTAATTATTATTATTAATTATTCATATTACTACTATTATTATCATTCTTATTATTATTATTATTATTATTATTTTACTCTTATTATTATAATAGTAATAATAATAATAATTATTAATATTGTTGTTATTATAATTATAATTATAATACTTAGTATTATTAATCATTATTAGTATAATAATTATTAATTATTATTATTACTACTATTATTATCGTTCTTCTTATTATTATTTTTACTCTTATTATTATTATCTTTCTTATTCTTATTCTTATTCTTATTCTTCTTCTTCTTATTATTATTATTATTATTACTATTATTATTATTATCATTCTTCTTCTTCTTCTTCTTCTTCTTCTTCTTCTTATTATTATTATTATTATTATTATTATTATTATTATTATTATTCTTGTTGTTGTTGTTGTTGTTATTATAATTATTATTATAATAATTATATTAATAATAATAATAATTATAATTATACTAATAATTAATAATAATAATAATTATTATTATTATAATAACAATTAATATAATTATTATACTAATAATTAATAATTATAATAATAATAATTATTGTTGTTATTATAATTATAATAATAATAATTATTATTATTGTTGTTATAATAATAATAATAATAATTATTATTATTATAATTATTAATTATTAGTATAATAATTATATTAATTGTTATTATAATAATAATAATTATTATTATTATTAATTATTAGTATAATTATAATAATAATAATAATAATTATTATTATTATTAATTATTATTATTACTACTATTATTATCGTTCTTATTATTATTATTATTATTGCAAGATGGCTAAGGCATAATTTGAAAAATAAGCCTTGATAAATTAAAACAATCGAGGGTAAAAACGTAAATTGTATTTTAATATTGATTCAATCTTATTCAATCTTGGATACCAAACCACCATTTACATAATACGTACGATCATCGTATTTAGTTAATCATGGCTACCAAACAACCAATATAATTGGCTTGAATCTCGGCTAATCTTGAGCCAATACATAAGTTCCGATTAACGAATCTCGCGAAGCAAACGAGGCCTTAGGATATTTAATTTTTCTTAATTTTCTCCACAGCATATATATATATGTATATATGTATGTATATGTTGGCAACAGAAGGATATCAATATATCATATCTCAGTGTATTAAAATATTGAAATAGGTCAATAGATTGTGTGGATCTCGTGAAGCTGTCAACCAGTGGAGAAGCTGCAGGCAATTTAGTGGACATCAAGTCTGCCAATTGCCACTCAACCAACTCAAGTAAATTGCAGTTGCACAGGGAATTACTAATAAGAGATGGAAAAAAAAAGTGCTTTCATTTTTACTTACATGGGTAAATTCAAGAACAAATTCAAATCCATCGAATTAGTGGTAATAATGTGGTGACTTGTGAGTAATTTATATTTATTATATAATTGATATATATAGTAAGGTGGTCAATCACATAAAAAGTATAATAATATTTGTTATATATTTAGATTAAATTTTCTATGAAGTCTATTAATTTTGCCGATAACCCTAAAATTATGTAGGAGGTAATTTGTTCGAGGCCATGAATTTTTATGATTTGGGAGTAGGTGCAAGATAGAGACTTATCGGACCCCATGATATAGCAGTTCAAACATCAACAATTTATTTAAGTGGTTGTTGCAATTTATGGACATACGCCAAGTATAAAGATCTTAAGTCAATGTTTAATAAAAGAAATAAGTTTATATATTTGGTATGAACGTATGTTATTAAATAGGAGATAAAATATTATTTTGAAATAGAGGATCCTATTCAAATAAAAAGGGGCATGCGACTCCCACTTAAGATGTTCTAAGAATTAACCATTTTACAATCTCCAATTATGAATGAATTCAAATATTAGACCTTCTTATTAAGAAAATATTAGACATTTAATTAGGTTGAATGGCCATGCATAACTACATTTTAGACCTTATTTAAGCATTCATTAGTGGAAATTCATAAGATACTTAATTTGACTACATAGACTATATGCAGAAAATGTGTTGCATGGATCTGGTCACACTAGTACTAATTATGTAGTGGTCATGTATTATGCTCATCTTATGATTTATATTATACGATATATAATTAATCAAATGACAAATACAATAATATTTATAAATTGGGACCAAATTTAGTTTGAACAAAAAAAAAAGTTTTGTAAAACTAAATACATGCAACTATGCAAATTATATAAGAAATTTTTATTCGAATCTGATTTGATCGAATTCAACAAATCACATAATAAACATATTATATTTATTAAGTGATTAATTATTCTTTTTAAATTCATTATTCACATAATAAATATAAAACGCTTCGTCCTATAATTCACATTGATTGAATGGGTCCGACTTAAAATTTTCCATGCAAGAATTTTCTACATTTATACGGTATAATTGTAGGCAGACATGTCTTTTTTCGTTTTTGTGCCCCGTGGCCCCTTTCTATTGTCGCCACATCGCACCATATGTAATAGGGCCTTTAATGCAAAGTGTCGGAACAGCGGGTTCGGTAGCTGGAAAGTTGGTCAATTCAATAAATTTTATATATCTTTTTCAACTAAATGCAAAAATTTAAAATTCACAGCTGTTTGTGTTATTATAATCTGTACGTTGAAATTTGTATCTGGCACAATTAATTTTTTGGGATAAAAACATTTAATTCCAAATTATAATGCTTTTTACACATTATTTTATGAATTTTTACAAATTATATTTTACTAATTAAATTTGGTTTTTTTACATTTAACCGTCTATGTCATTTTCTATCAATAAAAGTGAACAGAACAGGATACATATTCTTATACTAGAAGTCACTTATTATCGAAAAATAATTATAGGGGATTAAGTGTAAAAAAAGTTAACCTCAGATGGTACAATGCAACTAATAAAGTTTGTATGATAATGTGTAAAAAGTACATAATTTAGCTGGTTAAGTATTTTTATCCTTAATTTCTTTTAACATTCCTTTATTCGGCCGGCCCAAATTATCAATGTGTAGTAGGCTGGCCCCTAATATTTATGGCTGTGACGTTGGTTGGATTTGGATCAAATCTAAAAATTTTGAATTTGATAAGCCTCTTTAGCATCTGAATTTGACTCGAATCCTATAGAATTTACATTCATTTCCAATTGAATCTAAATTCGAGAAAAAAATCCAAAATCCGATAGAAAAATCCAACCGGATTAATTGTTAAAAAATTTGAAACTTTGAAATCAAATAAGTAATAAAAAAATTATTTCTTATATAAAAAATAAAATTTAAATAAGTAGAAAATTATTTTATAATATGTATAAAAACTATACATTATTTTTTTGAAAATTTGAAAAATATATAAAAAAAAAGTGTATTATAAGTTACAATGGATTGGATATTACATTCTATTTAAGCTTTTTCACTAACATTATATATATAAAGTTGCTAATATAATAAAAAGTATTATTAAAGTTTCGATTCGAATCTTTAACGGATTGGAAGTGCTTGATTTTATATCCTTTCCATTTATTTTGGATTATGGATATTCATAATCAAATCTGACTTATCAAATATTTTAATTGATCAAATATACTAAAATTTAGATCGAACTCGAATCGGATTCGGATGAAAATCCGTTCCAGTTGACAACCCTAAATTATTTATCATACCACATTAAAGCCCAAACTGCTTTAATGGAGATAAAGGCCCACGGCCCAAATTCTCAGTCTGGGAATTTTCATTAACACCCTTGAACTTATGGCTTTTTCATCTAAACGCCAAAACGTTTTACTTTTGCACTAACACCCCTTTCTTCACCAACTCACCGTTAAAATCCACGGATTTCAACAATACGTTACCTCCGTTACTATGAGAAAATATCTGATTAGAAAATTTTACATAAAATAAAAAACTCATAACTATACAATTCCCATGCATTTTAAAAAACTATAAGTGTTATTAACGCTATGGGACAAAAACACTTAACCTTGAACTTATGGTGCTTTTGATATATTATTATATGAACTTTATATTTTTCAAAGGGATAATTGCAATTTATGTTCTCTTGGTTTAGCCTATTTTCGATTTTGCCCTATTCGTTTCAATTTTTTCAATTTTGTCATCTCCGATTATCAATGTTTTGATTGTCGTCCGATTTTGAAAATAACTTCTCTCCGGTGATGATGTGGCAATTTTCTGATCGCAAATTGTGATTTTGCGGTCATCACCATAAATGGCTAGAAAATCGCCACGTCATCACCGACTAGAAGTTATGTCCAAAATCGGATAACAATCGAAACATTGATAATTGAAAAGGACAGAATTAAAAAAAAAAAGTGAAATGAAGAGGACAAAATCGAAAATAGGCTAAACCTAGAGAACATAAATTGCATTTATCCCATTTTTCAAACTTAACCCTCTACGGTCATTTCCTGACAGTAAAAGTGATCACGAAAATAGGACACATGTCCTTATGTAAGAGGTCACTTGTTGTCGGAAAATGACCGGAGGAGATTAAATATAAAAAATATAAAATTCAGATGGTAAAATACAACTTATAAAAGTTCATATCGTAATATACAAAATAACACACAACCCCTATTGAATGGAATTACTTGTACAATTTGGTCAATATACGATAAATAAAATGTCGCCTACTTGAAGTGAGTTCAATTTTTATCATAGAGTAGTAGAACATTGAAATAATTAAACAGAAAAATAATTAAATCACAAACGTCAGGTGCTGAAATTTGTTGAAGACTTACAAAAAGTTCAACACAAGTGAAATATTATATATTAATTTAAAAAATATATGAGCTGAACCCTATATCGGCATAACACCCTTACTTAACTTAGCAAATTTTTTAAATTGTCGTTAATATTGTATTATTTATAGTAAATAATACTTGGTCAACATGCATTGCTCTCAACCGTTAGAGAAGAAATCGCTCTGCTCCGCCATGTCTTGTTCTATTTTCGTTGCAAACTTTGCACTATAAAAAGATGTTGAACTCATAAGTAAAAACGTTAAAAAGTGAATTTGAAGAAACTTATATAAAAAAAAAAACAAATACAAATAAAAAGTGATTTTGAACAAAGAATAAACTAAAATAAAGAGAAAATTAATCAAATAATAAATGGCAAGCATGGCATTGATCACCAGCACCTTTACAAAGTTCCAAGCTGCCAACAAACTAGCAATGGTTCTTGGCAAGCCTTGGACCTCAAAGCCTTTTATTCCTGCTTCACCCAGAAATTGCCAGGTAAAAAAAAATTGTACATATTTCAGAGTTTTATATTGCAGTTGTGTGTGTGTGTGTGTGTGTGCGCGTGTGTGTGTTTTTCCCATTTTTGTTGCATGACTAACTTATTTAATAATTTAATTTTTTATAGATTAGGAAAATTGAATATTAAATATATCTGGCAAATCTTCAACATTATTACAGAAAAAAGTTAAAAATATTACTATAACAATGTTTGATCATGCTTGACTGAATGCAAATACAATGCACTTGTCGAGAACAAGTCGATATTCTGGTGGTAAGTTTGACCATTTGTGAATATATTGATCATAGGTTCGAGTCCCCTATTGAGTAGTTAGGGAAACAACGCAATTTTTTTTTTTTTAAAACACATTTGTCACTTTAACAAATCTAGTTCATCGAAATCTGATCTGCACTAGAATGTTTCAAAAAAATTTTAAAAAGAGAGTGTTTATTTTGTTTAATGCAGGCAATTAGGCGTTACGGGGCAATGGCCACATGCGATGAGGCGGCCGAGGCGGCTAAACAAGGCCGCGACACCGCAAAGAAGGGCGTCGACGCTGCCATGAGGGGCGGCCAACAGCTCAAGCAAGAGGCCTCCTCCGCCGTAGATAATGTATGTCTACAAAAAGATCATCATATAAACGTCAACTTTGAGTTATAAAAATAATTGATAATAGTATATAATGTCAAGAAATGACTTATAATTTTGAATTTACAATTGTGCAGGCGGGTCAGAGGATGGATGGCATGACTGGGAACATGTCGTCGGCGGCTCAAGACGCCACTGGGAAAATGAAACGTACGGCGGAGGAAGCGTGGGGCTCTGTCAAAGACACCGCGCAGAACATCAAAGACAAGGTCTCTGGCAAGGCGGATGCAGCCGCTGATGGTGCCGGAAAGATCGTCAAGCAGGAAGCCGCCAAAATTGATCGCGCCATGAACACCAAGAACTAACCACTTCCTACATATTGGAACCTATTTTGGTTGAACCAAACCAATTATATAGCAAGTATATTTTTCTGGTCAAGTGATTGATAACTTCTTTCAAGTTATACACTAATTACATGGTAAGTATAATACACTCGTCATGTAATTAGTATTAGTTCGACCAAACCAGGTCTCGACTAGATTTCTACATTTTTTGAACTCTTTTGTTATTAGTTTTGAATTTCTAGGGAATAATTTTGGCCTGGGTAGGAAATTAGCATATACAGGCCATGAGAGTGAGGAATTCAGTCATGTTTGATGGGACCAACAGAGATGTTGATGCAGCATCCGTGGTCCTCTATATATGTTTTCAATTATATTGATATAGATAATATATATTTTTTATTTAAAGAATATTTCGTGTTCAACTACCATTTTAGAATTCGAATTTGTGATTAACTCTTTCTATAGGAACAAGAGCCACCATAACCAATTTATATACGTATTTGGTCGCTATATTTGTCCTGTGATTGACGGATAATATAGAAAAAGTGATCAATTACTTGACAAACAAAATATACACTTTCATATAATTTGTTGAGTTCAGTCAAACTAGATTCAGATAAGAATTTTCACGGTGAGCAATTTATAACAACTGTTAATAATACAAAAAACATGAGTTATAGCTATGTCAATAACTACAAAATACAATTCCATTTTTTATCACTTACTATTCAAACCAAACTTGGCACTTGAAGAATTATCAGAGTTAAGCAATGAAGATGCTGAAAAGCTTGAACCATTACTCTGCAAATACAAGCTCTTCATTCCTGATGATGGCCCTTCAATATCTGACCTCTTCTTATTCTCATCATCAACTAATTGTGACCCTTTCACAACCAAATCTTTTGTATTCTCCTCCCTCTCAAGCCTTATTTCCTTGAGCATTGCAGCTATGTCCTTCATCGTGGGCCGGTCGTCAGGCGAGGGATGCACGCAGAGCATAGCAACTCCTAGTGTCTGCATCATTTCTTGAATTTCGGGCTCTGGCCTCAGGCATAAGCCCGAGTCTAAAACTTCGGTCCAGCCTCTTTTTTGCCTCACCCAATCCACAATGTGGAGCCCGTCGGGTATTGTGGGGTCGATCGGTTGTTTGCCCGTTAAGACTTCAAGCACGACGACTCCATAGCTGTAGACGTCACTCTTTTCTGTGATCTTCATCATGTATCCGTACTCTGCATAGCAAGAAAAACAAGAAATTTATGGTTTAGGATCAATGACGAAGCCAGAACCCTTGAGTTAGTGGGGTCCACCTACTAGCTATAGATTATAGATAATACAAATAATAATATTGGAAAAAAAAAATCAGGGGTGTACCGAATGGATTATTTTAAAGAACAATTAAGGTGATGGGACAATTTTTGTACCCCTTGAGCTATATAGGGTTCTACCACTATTTAGTCTACCACTATTTAGTATGGTTTGTGTATTTCACCTTTCTTTCTTACTAATGCTGTGTTAAACGATAGTCTTGGCTAAAAACTCAAGCTTTTAGGAGTTACATTACATTATATCTAATGCTGAAACAATGTAGGAGAGAGCTGAACTAACCAGGAGCAATATAGCCATAGGAACCAGCAACCGTATTAGACGATCGGGCGAAATCTCTATCATCGACTGAGCTTAGCAAGCCCAAAATCTGCGATATAAGGCTCAAAATCCATACCAATCAAGATATTATTGGCCTTGATATCCCTGTGAACTATCGGAGGCACACAATCATGGTGTAGGTAAGCCAAGCCCTGCGCTGCGCCCAATATAATCCGGTACCTCACGTCCCACTCCAAGCATCCTCCGCCCTTTTCGTGTAATAAACTTCCTAAGCTTCCATTCGGCATGTAGTCATACATCAACAACCTAGTGTTCTGGTTCCAACAACAACCTAAGAACTTGATAATGTTCTTGTGACGAATCGAGCCGAGTGTCTTAACCTCGGTGGAAAACAAGTCGCGGACCCCACTTACGCCGGACCGGTTGTGCTGACAGGTGTAGCCAGTTTGTACGATTGTTGGCCAGAGTTTTTTAACTGCAATGACTTCCCCATTGTCTAGTTCTGCCCGGTAAACGACCCCTGAGCAACCTTTGCCTATTGCATTGGATTCAACGAGACATCTCAGGATTTGATCCACTGAGAAGTTCAGTTTCTGAAACGGTGTGAATTTCCAAGAAAACCCTTCGCCTTCGCCAAGTTCTGAATCTGTCATGTTCTCTTTATTCATTTTCCTGACCCGTAAAACGGCTATTATTCCAACAATTGCCAATGCGATTGTGGCGACAATCAGTGAAGAGAGAGCCAGTTTTAACCTCCACGTCGACCGCCTTGGCATCATTCCCATATTTCCCTTTGCAGTTGCCAAGAAACACGAGTCGTGCCCGCGTGCACATAATCCCCGATTTCCAGCCAGTTCGGCTGCCGATAACTGTCTGAAAAGCTTGTTGTCAGGGAGGTAACCTGTGAAGTTGTTGTACGAAATGTTTAAGGAGACGAGGTTGACGAGCCCCGATAGAGACATCAATTCTCCACCAAGGTTGTTGTGTGACAAGTCTAGTACAGACAGCTTATTTAAAGCAACAATCTGAGGTGGGATTTCCCCTGCCAGGGAATTCCAGCTGAGATTTAAAGCTATTTCAAGAGCCTGGATTTCAAAAATCTCAACAGGGATGCTCCCAAAAAGCTGATTCTTGCTTAAATCTAGCAACTGAAGCCTCAAACATTTTCCCAGAGCCGATGGAATCGCCCCTGATAACGAATTTCCACCAAGCGAAAGCCTGTTGAGCGATACCAACTCACTAAAACTCACTGGAATCAAACCGTCAAACTGGTTCATCGAAAAATCCAACACTTGTAACTTGCTGAGAGAAGATAGAGAACCTGGCAGATTTCCAGAAAGTGAATTCCATGCCAAGTTCAGCATTTGGAGTTCTTTACAATCACCAATCTCATCAGGAACTAATCCACTCAGACGATTGTTGGAAAGATCAAGAAAGCTCAAATTCGTGAGAAAACCGATTTCTTTAGGTATTTGTCCAGTGATTTTGTTACCAACAAGCCTCAATCGAATAAGAGACGTGCAGTTACCGATCTCGGGGGGAATAAAGCCGGATACATCATTCGAAATCATCAGAAGTTTGGTTAGATTTCTGAGCTGAAAAATCGTCGGGGGCAAACTACCTGTCAGAGAATTATGGGACAAGTCTAAAGCCTGGAGGCTTTTGCAGCCCGATAACGATGCCGGGATGCTTCCCTCGAGCTTGTTATTCCAGGCAAAGAACACTTGAAGCTGAGCTAAAAATCCGAGTTCTCCAGGAATCGGGCCTGATATCTGATTACTGTCAATCTGAAACTGTATCAAATCAGTCGCATTGGAGAGACCCGCAGGAATCGAGCCCGAAATGTTGTTGCTACTCAGCATCAGCTCTTCAAGATTTGTAAGATTCCCAAAAGATCCAGGTATGCTCCCTGATAAATAATTCAAGGATAAATCAAGAATTACCAAACTTTTACAGCTTCCCAATTTCTTCAGGAATTGGGCCGACGAAATTATTCTGCCATAGCAAAAATTTCTCAAGCTTGTGTAGCTTTCCAAGCTCCCCTGGAATCGGGCCCGACAGGTTATTCTCATATACATACAAGTCCACAAGCTCTGAGCAATTGCCTATCTCCCCTGGAATTTCCCCGGAGAGCATTGTGGTATATAGAGACAGAACCTGGAGACTTTTCAGTTTCCCGATTGAAGAAGGAATCTTTCCAGAGATTCTAGTATCCGCCAGGCCCAAAACCTGCAAATCCTGTAACTTCCCAATTTCATCAGGGATCTCCCCGTCAATGTCCTGATTTCCACCAGCCCGGAGTGTTTGTAAAGCCAACAGATTTCCGATTTCGACAGGGATACTCCCACTGAGCCTGTTGTCGAACAATGACAAAAATTTCAGACTCGCGCAATCCCCGAGCTCTCCAGGGATTTTTCCGGTGAGCTGATTCGAGTTCAGAGAGAGCTCCTCCAGGTTTTTGAGCTTCCCGATGGTCGCCGGGATGTCGCGGACGAGGTTGTTGGCGCTAACGTCGAGTTTCTTCAGAGAAACAGAGTCTCCGATCTCGGGCGGGATTGTTCCGGTGAGATTAACGCCAGAAATGGTGAGCTTTTCGAGGAAGACGAGGGATGAGAGATTTGAGGGAAAGGGCAAAGCGAGGGGGATAGATTGAATGTTTATCTCCGTGACGAATCCATCGGGGGAGCAAGTGATGCAGGGCCATTTACAGGGGGTGGGGTCTTGCGGGTTCCAGGCGGACAGGGCGGAGGGTGGCGGAGAAGAGGCGGAGCGCAGCCATGAAAGTAGCAACAGAGCTTCGCTGTTGGCGGCGAAAGCTGGGGTTAGTGAGAGAATTCGGAGAGAGAAAATGAGGGAATAGCAGAAATAGAGACGGTGGAAGTGGAGATTTGGGGTGGTGTTCAAGAATTGCCTCGGCATCGGCATTTGCAAATTTTTTGGCCTCGAATTCAAGATTATCACTACTCTACTCTTCTGGGATTTGCATTGGTTCTCTCTCTCTCTCTAAATATGTATATCTGTATCTATATCTCTGGAGATTGTCTTAGCTTGTTTGCTTCAACACACAGCTCCCATTTCCAGCAGAAGTATACTGTGTTATTTTCCATGCGAAAACATAGTATATACATATAATAATATTTTACATTTGAATATACGTATAAATCGATAGATATAGATACAAACTATATATACTTCACCATTTTCTTCCTCGGGATTCTGTGTTTTCCGTGGTTTCTTCATTATGTTTATTTATTTTTTTTCAATTAATTAAGAAATAAGGATTTTGAAATGGGCATTAATAAGTTTAGCAGGAACACCATGTGTAATTGCATTGTTTTCCTCAATTTCAATAAGTAAGGTGTATGGTTTTGTTTTGGTAATTGAGCCAACAACTATGGCCAATATTCTTATTTTATTGCTAATTTTTTTTTATCTGTAATCACTTTTTCTTGGATTCTCTTTGTTTTTGATAATTTAAAATTTGCAATATTAACTTTTAGTTGTAATAAAACCATAACATGCATTTTTCTTTTTTTTGTTTTTGTATAAAAAATTTACTTTTTGAAGAACATATAGATTGTAATGGTTGGCTAATGAGATATTGCCTGTTTGTATAATATTTCAGTAAAGTTTTCAGTTGTTGGATTGGGTGTAATGATATTATAATTTTACTTTGTTAACACTTATTGATATTATCGTATTCAAATTCAACGATTAAAAACACAAGTTGAGCAATATCCAATTCGATAGTGTGAAATTTTCAGTAATAATTTTAGATTTTCAATACTGTAATAAATATGTAATGTGTGACACAAGTAAAAATTCTTAGTAATTTTATATAAAATTTGAGTAAAGTAAACAATTTCAATACTTGAAAAGTTGAAATCGTTAAAAAAAAATGAAAAATGGCTTTAGAAATGCAAACAAACAGCAAATAAAAGATTGTTAAACTTTTGACAATAAAATCCGTACTATGTCAAATAATAATAATAATAATAATAATAAAAGAAACATGGCATGCAGTTGGCTTTTTTTTTTTTTTTTGTTAATAAAAAACTAAATGTCTTGTGAGTTCATTAGTAATTAATGATTGATATTCATCACTGAGCCCAATGGTGGAGTTCGAAAGTAATATGAGAAAGATCCTGAGTTCTAATCCTCTTGTCTATTACTCCTTCCCCTTTGAGTGAGTGTGTGCACACATATGTGAGAGTATTTTTTGATTGATATTTATAAAATATTTCGAGATGATTGTATAAAAAAACATATATCTATGTATTGATATTCACCACTTTTGTTTCTGTTATATATTATTTTTTCAAAAGAAAAAGTTAAATCAGCGCAGCTGAAGAGTTCCAGATTTTAAGGCGGAGTCACGTGACCATACTCTATTAATTAGTTTTCTCCTTTTTTTTTCACTTATGTCAAGAAATGATTTATTTATTTTTTAATAAACAAATGATTTATTTAATGGACAGAACGGTACAAATAATTACATAAGTATCGTATAAATAATTACCTTGACTAAAAGCCGAACAAACAAGGGCCAAAAAGTCGTAAAAAATATGTACTTGTACTAAAGATTGGTAAACCCCGAGCCCAGAGTTCTAGGACGTTACCTTGGGAATTTCCACCTATGGAATCTATCCACGTTATATTTTTTGATCCTTTTTTAATTTTTTTTTACCCAAACTAAAATTGAAAGAAATAAAAAAGAAAATACTTTTCAAAATTTAACTCTGCGTGAACTTCTTTTATATGAAAAATTACACATATATCCACTAACTTCTGTGAAATTACGAATTTTGGGCGAAAATTTTGTAGTTTCACTAAAATTACACCAATGTGTGGTTGCAAAATCTATTATTACTTTTGGAATATTTGATTTGAGTAATAATTATTGTTTAAAAGACGAATTGGTCTTCAAAATTTCATTATTGTTTTTAAATAAATTTTGATGTCATATGCTTTGTAATACCTTTACATACAAAAATAATATAGCTTATTGAAGTGATGAGGAGACCCTCTAGGTTTAGCCATATCAAGTTACCATAAGGAGACCCCATTTATATTTTCTACATATATAACTACATAGTCACTTGGGCTACAACCCAATGATAATATAATTGAGGTTTCGGATTTGAATTTTTTTTATCTTTTTTCCTTTGGGTCTGTGTGTGGTGTTCCAGTTAATATGTATAGGGTGTTTCGAGTTAATTATATCAAAAAATAAAAAAAGAAAAAAGAAGTGATTGTTATATTCCCATTTGAAACTCCTTTCACCTAGGTTTGATTGTTTCTAGTTTGATCAGATTATTTCATTCTTTTTTTGTTACAATGTCATTTATTTATTTATTTTACTTTTTTTCTAAGTCAAAGACATATAAAATAAAAAAGGGGAAAATGGATGAGTTTAAACAATATTACAAGCATTTGATGCAAGTTGGGTCGGGCCACATAGTAAATTTTAGCACAGAGCAATTGAGGCCCATATAAGAATTCTTATGAGCCCAATTAATCTAAAGCCCAAAATATGAAGAATTTTTGGCCTTATCCATCAATGTCAAACAAAATGAAGTAACATCATTCATAAACCACCTATTTTTTTTTAAATATCAAATCATAACCTACCTATATTACATACAAATTATTGGCTAATGATATCGCATAGAAACATCTACTAAAAAGCACACACATAAAGAGAGAGAGAGACACACACACACACACGCATACGAATAATTCTGTATATATATGTATATATTATCAAGAAAGGAGATTAAATGTATACAAATATGGTTTCTACTGGTACTATAGAGTTTCAGAGTCCATTTTACTTATCAAAATGTTGCGAAATTCGAATTTTGCCCCTCAAAACATCACAATTTTTTTTTTTCCATCAAAGTCCCTTTTAAAGTTGAAGTAGCAAAATCCATACTCATCGATTCGAATTAAACAGATCAAGAATCGAATAGTTGATTCTTCGCCCATCATCTATGCTGCTCAATTTAAATTCTTGAGAGGTACCCTTTTGATCTTTCGTCTCTGTCAAGAAAATATGCTTTTTTGGTTTTTTTGGTTTTTCTGGTTTTTTTGTTAATTTTGTTTTTAATTCTTGTAGTGGTGAAATAACGATTGATAATTGATGGGAATGTTTTACTCTTTTCTGGGCTCATGAACACACTCTTGATTCTTGTGGGTTAATTTCTAATTAAATTGTATTCAGTTCGAATTCCAATTTCCAAGTTTTTGATTCAGTACAGCCAAACATATTATTTTAGGAAAAAAAAATGTGATATTGCTTGTCTTAGTTTCCAGTTTGAGAACATTATTTAACTGTATTATTACTATTTAGTTGGATAATTGTAACATAGAAATATAAAAATAATATAATTTGGCAGTATGGCAAAAAGAAAAGTAATTTGAGGCACATACATAGTCTCTTGTTCTGTTTCTTGAATTTCATTTCATCATCTCCAACTTTCTATGGCTCTATTGTATGATTGGCCTAGGTTGTTTATATTTTATATCTATTGTAGTTATTCAAACGGTATTGACAGTTGGGAGGGATGGCATTGAAGCAAGAACTAGCTTGGTGCCTCTAAGTATATTATTCATAGGATCTTTAATGTTATGATATGAGACAATGTTGCATATGTATAATAACACTAGGGTTAGTTAAAAAAAAAAAACACCTAAATTTAGGCTCATTTTCGTAAAACCCCTTATGGTATGAAAATTACGAATACCTCCCTAATGCTTGGTTTCATGTTGCAACAACCCTTTTACTGCAGGTGGGGTTCATGATAAAAGATCAGACATTAGGGGTTCTTTGTAATTTTTCATACATATGGGGTTTTGAGAAAATTGGCAAAATGTTATGAATTTTTTTTTTGGGTAATTAATCCTTTTTCGAAATTTGCAACAATCATCCTGTTTATCTTGTTCATTTCATTTGAAGGATTCTATTCCAAGGCCAATAGCAAGGATTGCGGTATCTGTAGTTGCTGTGATGTTGGCGCTCTTTGTACTCAAGTCGTTCGTGTTCACAGCATTCATTGCCTTGGTAAAATTTTACGCGTTAGTTTTCGTAATTGAAGGCACACAAATTTAGTCTTGCTTGCTTGAAAGCTGCATATTTTTCTATGTAAGTGTATGAGAAAGTGTAAACTCATGTCTGTAACTAAGGTAATTGTTTCCTTAAGGGTTGGAAGAAGCTGTTCAACAAAAACTCACACCCACCCACACATAGGGTTCATTACTCTGATTTCCTTCTCTAAAATGCCACACTCACCAACTCCCCCCTCCATCTTATGAAATTACGCTGACCTCCCCTCTAAATTTCACTGTTTGAACAATTGCACCCAACTGTGAGGGTTTTTATCATAGAAGAATGATGTCATCAAAGTTTTTTACAAAATTCCTATTCTGCCCTATTAAAATGCCCATTATTGTTAATCCAAACAAACAGAGACAAGTTAAAAATTCATGTGCACTGTGTAGTTTTTTGCTTAGCGCCCGTTTGAATGTGCTTTTTTTTTAAAAAGATAAGCACTATTAAAAGAAAGCACTTAACTGAAGAAATTACGTTTGGATGAGTTTTTTTTTTTTTTCAAAATGTAGAAGTCAGCAAAAAGCCAAAATGTGGCTTTTTTTTAGAAGCTATCTATAGTAGTTTCAAATAAATGCACCTTTAATTACTGCATCCAAATGGAATACTGTTAGACTTAAAAAAAATTTACTAAAAAAGTATAGCTTGAGAAGCACCTTTTTTTAAAGATCAAACGGGCCCTTAGTTTCTTGGTACGGGTCAAGCTCTAAAGCACAATTCAGCTCAACATGCTTGTGTTCTCTTTCTCTCCTTTAAACTATATATATAATCGAGTTCTCGATTATATTTTTGTTTTTTGGGTAATTGATGAGCATGCAGTGACGGGACTAAATTATTTTACATTCATAGCACTGAATAAGGATGAAGGCACAACGGGGGTGGAGGAAGCCACTTCTGTGGAAGATAGTTTAGAGGGAAAAATGTACTGTAGTACCTTGTGGTTTGTGAAAGTAGCACGCTCAACCCTGAGGTTTTCTAATTGTTATAGAAAACCTTGTGCTTTATCAAAATTGCTCGCCGACCCTTTGACCAAATTTGTCAATATTTTTTGTTGAATTGACAAAATTACCCTTGTATATATTTTAATACTACCTTTTTTCTTTTTCTATTTTTTCCTTTATTCTTTTTCTTTTTCTCATTCCATTTTTATTTTTTCAATTTTTCCCCTTTTCTCATCGCTGCCATCACCGCTGCTACTTCTCTCGTCAGATCCGTTCACCTCTCTCCTTTCCATCTTCTCATCGCTGCCATCACCGCTGCCGTCGGATTTTCTTTCTCTGTTTTGCTCTTGCTATCACTCTCAATTTCTGCCTCTTTGTGGTGGCCAGTCATCTCCATCGACAATTCTCTCCACTTCGAGCAGGCGCAGCAGCGGAAGGAGGCACAACAGCCATGGGTATCGATTTCTGGTGAGGAGGACCGGGAGCAAGTTCAATACGGTGATTGTGAAGCGGTTGTTCATGAGCTGGGTCAACAAAGCCTGCTCTCGCTCTCTAAACTCATTGCACTGATGCAGGGAAAGGAGGACAACATTGCTGTGGATGTTGGGAGCGGCTGTTCATGAGCAGGGTCAACAAAGCCCTACTCTCGCTCTCTAAACTCATTGCACTGATGCAGGGAAAGGAGGACAACATTGCTGTGGTTGTTGGGAATGTTCTTGATGATATTCGGGTGCAAGAAGTCCCTACATTGAAGATCTTGTTTGATGAGATTTGATGAGAAATACTCTTTTTATTTTTGATGAGATATTCGGTTGCAAGAAATACTCTTTTATTCATTTCGCAATTTGATGAGATTTTGTTTTAGGAAAAAGATCTTGGCAATGAATTCCATTCCAATATATGTATTCCACAATTAGGCTTTTATTCTGCTAAAAAAAAAAAAAAAAACTTCTTTGTGGTGGCCGCGGCAGACGGTGGCGGCAGAGTGGTGGTGGTGGTTTTTTATGTAGAAGATGAAAGAGTTGAAGTAGATAATTGAAGGAAATATGATTTAATTTTTAAAAAATGTAATTATTTTGAGGAAAAAAAAAAGGAAAAAGGGTTTGGTAATAATTGGAATCTTAAGGGTTAAATTGTCATTTTACACCTAAAAAATGAACAAAATTCGCACCAAACGCGCGTGTATAACACCCCATGCCAAGAAGGTCTGCCAAACTTGATTTTTACAACCACAGGTTTATTTTGACAATTAGAAAACCTCAAGGTTGAGCGTGCTACTTTCACAAACCACAGGGTACTACAGTGCATTTTTCCCTAGTTTAGAAGAAGCAAGAAGAATTATGGATAAGTACAAATACGAGGACCAACTGTTGTACATAATGGCTTTAATTATGAAACTAATTTCAATTATGTAATTGAAAAGGGTAATTTAATTAATTTTACTTAAGAAATGGTTGAAGTAACCGCTCGTGGGCATAAGGGGGTAGTATCACATAATCGGGCAATCTTTTAGACCGTCTGAAAAATCATTGAAACTTTGCATACGTGTTTAAAAGCATATTGTGGGGTGGCACACAAAAAATTAGAGCGAACGCACATCTATAAAAGGTGTTATGGACCTCCGGATATTCCCTCGTGAGCGTACGGGGTAGTATCATAGAATTGGACAATTTTCTGGACCGTTTGAGAAATTGTTGAAGCTTTGCGCACATATTTAGAAGCATATTGTGGTGTAGAACACACAAAAATTAGAGCGAATGAACATCTGCAAAAGGTGATGCGAACCCCCGAATATATAACTTGAGGGCATAAGGGGTAATATTACAAAATCGGAAAGTTTTTTGGACCGTCTGAGAAATTCTTAAAACTTTGCACACATGTTGAGACGTATATCATGGGGTGACACACAAAAAATTAGAGCAAACGAAAGTCCACAGAAAGTGCTACGAACCCACGGATATATCGCTCATGGGCGTAATGGGTAATATCATAGAATCAAAAATAAAATAAAATAAAATAAAAGGTAATATCACAGAATCAAACAGTTTTCTGGACCGTCTGGGGAATCATTAAAACTTTGCACACATATTCAGACGCATATCTTGGGGTGACCCTCAAAATATTAGAGCGAACGAACACCTACTAAAGGTGCTACGGACTCCAGGATATATCGCTCAAGAGCGTAAGGGGTAGTATCATAGAATCGGGTAGTTATCTGGACCGCTTGGAAAATCGTTGAAACTTTGAACACGTGTTCAGACGCATATCTTGGGGTGGAACACAAAAAATTAGAACGAACAAACATCTATAGAAGGTGCTATGGACCCCGGATATATTACTCGTGGGCGTAAGGGGGTAGTATCACAACATTGGAAAGTTTTCTAAAACATTTGAGAAATCGTTGAAATTTTGCACACGTGTTCAGACTCATATCATGAGGTGACACATAAAAAATTAGAACTAACGAATATCTACAAAAGGTGCTTCGGACCCTTAGATATATCGCTCGTAGGCGTAAGGTATAGTGTCACAAAATCAGGCAGTTTTCTGGACCATCTAAGAAATCTTTAAAACTTTGCATACGTGTTCTGACTCATATCGTGGGGTAGCACATAAAATTAGATTAAAATGATTTCAATTCTCTTACATTTTTCTTCAATTTCATACTTGTACTTTAACATATGGAGATACATGTGTGTCTATATACATACGTATTGACCGCCACCATATTAATGTATGTTATGTAAATATACTTTGTAATAAATCTTATAAGTATGTCATACATTTAAATTAATGGAATATAATATATAATGCAAAAAATAGAATTAAAGTTTTTCTTTTGAAATTAATAGAATATACCTTTTTTTTTCTTGGGACAATTAGGGATGGCAACGGGTTGGGTCTAGTACGGGTTTAGCCAAACATGAGCCCCGACCCGCGAAATTTTTTTGAACCCGGGACCTATCCCAGATCTGACGGGTCCCAGACCCGTCCCCAACCTGTCGAGTTCTAAAACTTGTTCCAAACCCGCCAAAGAACAAGAAAAGGTTAAGTTGGGGAGTACAGAGGTGCCTCTTAGAAGGGGTTATGGGGCCGGCAACGCTAGACTGCTGGGCGGATGTGGGGTTGGTCAGCAGGGCTATTGGGCAGCGGAGGGTTGGGAGGCGGGGTGGGCGAACAAGGGCTGGGCAGCGGAGCTGTCGGGTGGCGGATGGCTAGCTGGAATGCTGCTACTACTGCGACGGTGAACGGCAACCGGCTATGGGTGGGCGGTAGGGACGAGCGGCGGAGAGAGTGGGCAAGAGAGGAGAGATTGAATGTGGGAAAAGATCCTAGATCTAGATCTGATTTTTTTTTTTTAATTTTTAAGATTTTTTTAATTATATTTATTTGTATATTTTATATTATATAGTGTGTGTATATATATATATATATATGGATTGGGTTCAAGTGAGCCCGAGACTCGACTCGCACCCGTACGGGTCTAGAATTCTAGATCCACAACCCGCCTCGAGACCTGTTTACCAAGTCCAAACCCGCCCCGAGAGGGTTAGGTTCGGGTCGAGGACCCGCGAACCCTAGACCAATTGTAATCCCTAGGAACAATATCCCAACCCCGCCCAGCGTTAGAGATGCAGACAAGTCAAGTCAAATCAAATTAAACTTTGACCTTTTTTTTCAAATTCGAGCCCGAACTTAAATCAAACAAATCAAGCTCGAGCCCAACAAGTTAGGAGAAAAGGGGTTTGAGCTCGGCTAAACTTGCTTGACTTGAATTCATTAATAAGATATAGGTTTGAGCCCGAGCTTGAGCTCCAATACAAAACTATTCAATTATTTTATTGTGATTGAACTAAAAGTTCGAACTTGAGCTTGGGGTCAAGTTCGAAATTCAATATCATGTTCAAAATGATATATATATATATATAGATTGTATAAAAATCAAAATCAAAATCAAAATCAAAAAAAGCTTGTGAGCCTACGAATAAAAATTATTTAGCTTAAATTCAACTCAAATTATTTGAATTCGAACTTGAACTTTTATTAAATCATCTCATCGAACTCACAAATAGGTTCAATTCGTTTGCGTTCTATGCCCCACCCGGCACCCTGCTTTGGCCCATACGCACTAGAAAGGAAATAAAAGATAATAGTAATGTTAAAATAAATAAAAGAAAATTTTTATTCACCACCAACTTTTCATTTCTATTCACCCAGCACGAAGTAAAATCCTCTGATTATTTATTCGTTTGCTCTTTTATCATTTTGCTATTTGCTATTCATATTTTATTCACATCGGGCAATAATCAAGATCAGAGGCCAACTTTTTTTCTCACCTTTTGATTTTTGAACTACTGTGGGCCGCATGCCACAGGGCCCACATAAGTGATCCCATGCTCCGCGGATCACAAGCCTGTCATACACCCACCATCTCGACGCTTGATGAGAAAGTCCTTCGATCAAAAAAATGAGGAGAACGCAGGTGTAGGGCCGCTAACAACTGAGAGCAAATCATGGGTTTTTTCTCAAAGAAGGCAGAGCCTGGGATTTGATAAATCCTTGTGCAAATTCCAAAGGAAGCGTGCACACAACAAATGTGTGAAGTCACACACATGTAGACATTGCATCTGACTTTGTGTCTCTCGGAGATTATACAACCCCTTGTTAAGACATATATATATATATATATATATAATGATTATGCTCGTAAATTATCACTCAAAAGACTCCGAGAAAAAAAAAATCAACACAAAAGTAGCATATATCCACAAATAAAATAGAGATAAAGTTCTAACTCCAAATCTGCAAACATTTTCAATATATAATTGCGAAAGTGAACTAAAAATAAAAATTTACAAATCTCCACTACCAATGCAAATTTTCATTAAAGGGTCACTTCAAGTCACGTTATTTTTTGAATGAGATCATAATTCAGCACTTAAATTCAAGCCCCGTCAACAACATTTTTAAAAGTTGTTTTAATTTGAGTTTCTAAGCAGAATTTTCATCATGAATAATGTGAGCGGGCTGTTCTTTTCTACGATCATTTTCATCAAACAGAGAAATATTTTCCAGAATGCCAATAAAAAGATGATTTTTTGCAAGAACATTATTAACGGTTGCATCATTAAAGTAGAAACATTGCTTAAAACATCACCACCAACTTTTTTCGAAAATTAAATTATATTAATGGTAACTAGAAGAGCAATCAAATCGAAATCGTACAGTTTCGATGGGACTAAATACTATTCACCATCACTTCACAGTCAAACACACGGTCACCTTTCCCAAGAACAATAATCTCAAACAAAGAAATTTAAACCCTCCTACTCTGTTTCGCTTCTCTCTCCTTGAGCTCATTCATGGCGGCTCTGAAGCTTTTCTCTCTCTGCATTTCTCTCATTCTTTCTCTAACCCACTCAGCTTCAGATGTCGAGCTGCTTCTGCTGAAAATCAAGCCTTCACTGCAAGGAACCGCAGAGAACTTGCTTTTATTATCATGGAACAATTCAGTCCCACTCTGCCAATGGCGAGGCCTAAAATGGGCTTTCGCAAATGGCTCTTCTTTGTTATGTTCTGATCTCTCTTCGCCACAATGGAACAACATTTCACTACACGAAGACCCTTTTTTGCAGCTAATATCTCTCCAGCTCCCATCAGCAAATCTCTCTGGAACTCTTCCGAAAGAGATTGGGGAACTTAGTAATCTACAAAACCTTTATCTAAGTGTGAATTCATTATCTGGGCCAGTGCCATTAGAGCTTGGCTACAGTTCTTCACTATCAGACATTGATTTGAGCTACAATTTGCTTAAAGGGTCTTTGCCAGCTTCCATTTGGAACCTCTGCGATCGCCTCGTTTCTCTCCGGTGCCACGGTAACTCTCTCTCCGGTTCCCTGCCTGAACCTGCATTGCCTGGTGCTAATCATTGCAAGAATTTGCAGTTTCTTGATTTGGGACAGAATTTATTTAATGGTGACTTTCCTGAGTTTGTTTTAGGGTTTAGTGGGCTTAAACAGCTTGATCTTGGTGATAACATGTTTTCTGGTCCAATTCCAGAGGGTTTAATAGGGCTAAAACTGGAAAAATTGAATCTTTCTCACAATAATTTTAGTGGGGTTTTGCCAAATTTTGTGGGATCAAAGTTTGGTGTGGATGTTTTTGAAGGTAACAGCCCTGCCCTTTGTGGGGCTCCTTTGAGGGCTTGTAATGGAGGCTCTGGATTGAGTTCTGGTGCAATAGCTGGACTTGTTATTGGTTTGATGAGTGGTGCTGTGGTGTTAGTCTCATTGTTGATTGGTTATTACCAAGGGAAGAAAAGAAAGAATCTTGATGATGAAGATGAGTTTGAGGAATTTGAGGATGCCAGTGAGGACATCGAGGTAGCCAGTAATAACAACATCATCAAAAATGGCGACGGGAAATTGGTTTTGTTTCAAGGTGGAGAGCATTTAACGTTGGAGGATGTTTTGAATGCGACAGGGCAAGTTATGGAGAAAACTAGTTATGGGACAGCGTATAGGGCAAAGTTAGCAGATGGAGGAATAATTGCTTTGAGGCTGTTGAGAGAAGTTAGTTGTAAGGACAGGAGTTCTTGTTTGCCTGTGATTAAGATGTTGGGACGTGTTCGACATGAGAATTTGATTCCATTGCGAGCTTTTTATCAGGGGAAGAGAGGGGAGAAGCTTCTCATCGATGACTATTTACCCAACAAGACCCTTCATGGTCTCTTACATGGTAAGTTCTTTAATTTATGCTTTCTTTTTCTTTACTATTTATTGCCTGAAAATGATCGAATAATCGTGTGTATCCGGTGTTAGTTTATCATTTTAGTATGTACATTACAATAGGTTCCCAGCACTTCTGCGGTTTCCACAAAAATGAAGTCCTAACGAATAAGCACACATATGGGGTGTTAATTTAACTTTTGAGTACGTAGATGCGTATGGATTTCAAGTATTTGTAAGGTCAACGTTTAAGATAGCCATCTTAAAATTCAGAAAGTTGATAACTTTGGTTGAGCATTACAAGAAAAGTACTAATATTGAGTCAAACAAAGCAAAACTTAGTGTGATACATTAGTTGACTTCAAAAAGAATACATTGCCCTATGAAAAAAATTATACCTTTTAGTTTCTTCCCTGAAAACACACACACACGCACACACACCCTGGCAGTGTTGTATTGCAGCATGGTAGGATAATCTAACGCATGAATTGCTCTATGAAAAAAATAAATAAATAAAGGAATTGCACATATGTAATCTCTAATGCTAAGTTTGGCTGAGATAATCTTGATAGATATGGATGGAAATTTAATCCTAACTTATTTCTCCAGAATCGAGAGTGGGGAAACCGGCACTAAATTGGGCAAGGAGACACAAGATTGCTTTGGGTATTGCCAGAGGACTAGCCCATCTCCACGGTCTCGAGACGCCAATAACTCACGGGAACGTGAGATCCAAAACGGTTCTCGTGGACGACTTCTTCGTGGCAAGGCTCAATGAGTTCGGACTAGACAAGATAATGATCCCATCCATGGCGGACGAAATCGTAGCGCAAGCCAAATCAGACGGTTACAAAGCACCGGAGCTTCAGAAGATGAAGAAATGCAATTCAAGAACTGATGTGTATGCATTCGGGATAGTATTACTGGAAATCTTGTTGGGTAGAAGGCCGGGCAAGAGTCCGAGAAACGGGGAGTTTGTTGACTTGCCTTCGTTGGTCAAGGTGGCGGTCTTGGAGGAGACGACCATGGAGGTTTTCGATGTGGAGCTGTTGAAAGGTGTGAGGAACCCTATGGAAGTAGGGTTGGTTCAGGCATTGAAGCTCGCGATGGGGTGTTGTGCTCCTGTGGCATCGGTTAGGCCGACTATGGACGAGGTCGTTAGGCAGTTAGAGGAGAGTAAGCCGAGGAATAGGTCCGCGTTGTATAGCCCTGCTGAGACGAGGAGCGGAAGTGTTACTCCCTTTTGAGGTTTCTCTTATTTATTTATTTTTCATTCAATTGTGAATGTTATTGAGATGGTTTTTGTTTAATTTGCTAAGGTGGTAGATGGTTATGAGATTCTTATGTTGTTTTTAGTCATTTATCTTTCAAGTGGAGTACATGATATAATATAAGTTACAATATGCGCGGTCTGAGCGAGAAAATTATAGTTTGAATCAGATCTGACCATATTCAACTAATCACCTGGCAAGTGTGAAAATTGAAAACAGGAGGATTACACTAGAGAATGACGATTACATACAATACAGCAATTTCTTCGAGCTTTATATATTTTCTGTGTTTTCTCTCTGTGCTTAACAAGTGTTCATAGACTCGAAACAAACGAGATCTTCAAAGGGTGGCCAAGAGATTTGACACATAAAAATGTTGAAAAGAGTAAAATGGATTGATTTATTTTGATGGGAAAAACGATGGATGGATCCTTATGAAACAACATGAACAACGCTTCTGTTACCTGCTTCAAGAACCTTAATTATTTCAAAGTTGTAGCAGGCCGTGGTTGATCAATGGAGCATGTGAAATTGCTGGCTTTAAGGATCATATTTCTCGAAGAGGTTTAAGGATATTCAAAAATTTAATTATTATGGTTTATCAGCTTTTGTTGGTAAGTTTTCGATTTTCGGATTTTTAGCATTGCACACCCCTGCGACAGCGAAGCGCGCCGGCCCCAGAGGTGAGAGTTCCTACTAAGGAAGACGATTTGGCCGCAAGGCTTGAAGCCCTGGCGTAGCTGGCTGCGGCTCCGCGCCCGGATGGAGTGAAATATGCTCCGTTCAACATGAGATCACCCTCCGATCGCCAATTCCAGTGCCTCCATCTGCCGTTATTTACTACTCTCTTTGTTACCTGTCATATGGCAATTTGTGAGTCGATATATATGCAACTGAATCGTAAGATTTATATAACCTGATGAGAATACAATGATTTAACAAAAGAAAGTAGACAACATGAAGCCACAAACATATGAAATGACAATATTTGTTTGAATGTGAATTTTGTGGGAACAAACCTCTTTAGCAAAAGGGTTTGTTGGTGCTAGATATCTGTTACCCTGGCTGTTAATGGTGGGATTAGCACTACCACCTATGGCATACATCTCCCAATGAGTGTAGTCATTGTTCACCACATGAAAATACCCATACCTACACCTGGATTTTCGAAAATATTTATCAGACATTAGATACTGACTGTTATATAAGTATATTCTAATGTTTTGATAATTTATAAATATGACAATATGCGACTAGGGCAGGAATAAAAAAAGTAAATGAAAATAAAAAGAAGTGTGAAAGTTCAAAAAATGGGGCCGCAGTGAGTAATTTACCTAGGCATTCTCTGGATCAGGCCCTCCCCAAAATGGTTGTACGCAATTGTGACTTGCATAAACCTGTCCCTCGCGTACGTGTCGCTGTGGCCCAATAACATAACCTGTTTGTTTTTAACCAATAAAATACAACACAATATTCAACATATGAGTTAAATCCAAAACTTACCAAATTTGAAAACAATCCGAACCAGGTTTGGTCACATTGGACTTAATCATATGGCGAATATATTACAATTATTATATAATTGACATGTGACCAAATCGGGTTCGAATAAAATTTTTTTGAAAAGAGTAACCTCATTGTGATGAGTAAAATAGTTATTAGAAATGGTAATCGCCGTAGACCCCATGATGGCATCAATCAACCCATCCGAGCAGCTGGACAATGAATTGTGGTCAATCCAAATATGACTCGCCCCAAAGATCGATATCCCATCGCCATCCGCCATGGTCCTCCACCCGTAATGGCTCGGCGAGCTCCGGACCATAGCGTTCCCTGTGCGCTTGCAATCGTGTATATGTAGCCCGTGAATGATGATATTCGTGACAAACTGGATCGTGATGCAAGCGCCGTTGGCGATGTGGACGTTGGCGCCGCGGCCATCGATGGTCTTGAAGCTGTTCATGATGAGCTCTTGCTTCAGGGTGATGACCATGTCGCGCTTGAAGACGATCCAGAGCGGGCGGTCCTGGATGACGGCGTGGCGGAGAGTGCCGGGGCGGGGGTTGACGGGGTCGTCGTCCCTGGGGTCGGTCACCACGTAGTATCTGCCGTCGCGCCCGCCGACGGCGTTGCGGCCGAACCCAATGGCGCAGTCGGCCAGCTGGCGGCGGTTGCGCATCCAATTGCTGTTGCACCGCCAGCAGTCGTCGATTGGATTCCCAGTTACGCATGAAAAGAATCCCAGTTTCCTTCTCTCTGTGCAGTTTTGGATTGCCCTGAATTTTTTTGGAAATATTTCGTTAATTATAGTAATAGAGAGGTGTGGGGAGTTATTGCATTCGAATCTTAATAATATATATACATATATATATATATATATATATAAAGTCTTCTTGGTGAGTCATTTTTTTCATTCATTGTGTTTTCTACCACCATTTACATGTTCAAGCTATGAGGCGCATGAAGCAATAAAAACACCAAACTATATATATTGTAATAATGATATATATGCAAGATATGAATCGTAATTCAATTCTAGTATAGATCAATTACTATATGATAGATATATGTCATTCTATTATTCATTACAATTTTGAAAAAATATGGCAAAGTAGTACACAAATAGCTAAAATATTGCAAGTTGACATAGAGCTGCAAACAAAAATACAATATGCAATCCAATCACCTCACAACTCACATTACATGCAATTGAGTTCTGTATACATCTAATTTATTCATATACCACCAAATCATATATAATAATATAAATATTTTATTTTATGATATTATTATGTTTTTCTTATCTAATGATTCAGAATCATTAATCATCCGATGCCTAGCACCACCAGATATCGACCAAATCCAGATTCAAGTTGGGGGTTGAACTATTTAGGTATAAAACTTTTCCCACTAAAATCAGCTGCAATCACAAGATTCAAACAGGAAACTTCTGGTTAAACTATCACCGCGCCGAATCATTAAATTACGCCATCCGGTGGCTGTGGGGGACTACATGCTAGGGTACTATTTCAAGGAAATCCATTGGCAAGTTCTAATACGTGTAAATTTATTACTTAACGGCCCATAAGTTAATAGTAGGATAAGTCTAATACGGTCCATACGGAAAGTGCATGAGCATGATATTGTTGGTTGAAAGTGAAATAAATGCATGAGGTGGGATGGTGTGGGGGAACGGGGCGGGGAATTAAATTGTGCCAAGAAGAGCGTCGGTGGAGGCGTAGACAAGGGTCATTGAATTACGATATGGGTCTCTCTTGGCTGTGTCAGTATTTGTATATCCAGCTCCTAGATCTGGCCTTACTGCCAGAGTGCCAGCCTGGGCTCATCTAGTTGCAACAACAATTTTCATGTGCCCCCACAGTCACAGGTGTTTTAGATATATGGAGTTAACCACAAATTAATTATATCCCACCCCCAACAAGATTAATCTAATACTCAACACATTAATTACACGTACAATTCTTTTTCATAAATGAACCACTGAGAATATCCGAATTACGATATTTGATAAATGACTATCTCATTGAGAAAATTAATGTGACTAGATGAAAAATACTAAGGGTTAGTCACAAAAAACTCCTTGAGATTGGCCCATTTTCAGAAAAACATTTTGTGATATCAAAAATTACAGATACCCATCTAACATTTGTATTTGTATGACAAATACACCCCTAATTAAAGGTGGGATTTGTAATACAAAATTATATATTAATGGTATTTGTAAGTTTTAATGCCATAATTTTTTTTGAAGTGTCAAGACTCAAACCTAAGGGTTAATTAATTATGAAAAACCCCTTGAGATGGGCCAGTTTTAATATGAAAAATTACAAATACCCCTTGGATGTTTGTTTTTGTACTACAAATACACCCCTTAACTGAAGGCGGAATTTGTAATATAAATTAAACACTAGGGAGTATTCGTAATTTTCAATACCATAAGTTTTTTTTTTTTTTTTGAAAAAGGGTCGAGTTTTTTTGTATTAACACAAACATTAAATATTTTTATCTTTAGGAGCTAGTCTTATTTGATCCACATTGTGTACGTAAACAGATACTTATGCGCCCCTATATATACTTAAGGATCTGCAGAAGCAAAATAAAGAGAGAGGCCAAATCTGAATTAAACGGAAAAAAAGGTCATCCAAAACAGAACAAACAATGTATGTGGCACGTAAAGCCTGTCTACGAATACATGAAATACACGGATCTCATAACAAGGGCATGTGCTTTATCTGCCAAATCCAAAACTCTGTGTGTGTGTGTGTGTGTGTGTGAAAACATGATCAATGATAAATCATCACTAAATTAAGACCTTATAAGGGTTCCATGATCTAAGCTTAATGAGACAAAATGAATACTGCAATTCATCAATAAATATATATACACAGCATTATAAGTTATCACATTATTAATGAACCCGTGAAAGTTTTTGATATAGCAACAGAGAAAAAGATTATAAAAAAATTATTAACATAATAAAGTTATATATACCAGGGAATATGAATTTACAGAAATAGACGTGACGGTTAATAGTAAAACTGTGGTGATCACACAAATAGAATTTGGGGTAGGTGGGAAATGCCAGGCATTAAAGGGCGGGATGATGTACGGATCATATGACGGATCCCTTTCAGTTTTTCTTTGTTACGTTCGATATTGATCATTATTTGGATCACATGATTTCTGGCAAGCTAAGGTACTTAATTTAATTCCAGCACCAATAATTTAGTTATGGAACCTTAAATATACAATTGAGTCCGGCATCTTTAGCCTAATGGGCACTTATTCCGTCTTTAAAAGTACGAGGAGCATAATGTTAAGGTTCGAATCCCAACAGTATGAGTGATCTTATATATGAAACTAAGTCCGGCATTTTTGATTTAATGAACATATATCACGCTTTTAGATGCCTGAGAAGTGTAATATTATGGTTCGAATCCCGACTGGGTGTGATGATGCGTGTACGTATTATTAAAAAAAAGAACGTGAGAGACAAAGTGAAGGGAACTTACATATTAACCATGGCCGCGACAGCTTCTGGATCATCTACTGCGTGTTCATGCTTAAATTCCTGTAACCTGTTATAAATTTCAAACATGAATAATTAAATATGAAATTATCATTATTCAGCAATTTTTAACTTAGGTTAGCATAAAAAATAATTTAAAATTTTGCGATGTTGTACCGGACAATGTAGTAAAAACAGAATACTCTAATATCAGGTGAATTGAAACTAAAGGTTAAAAAAAAAAATAGTGCTCGAAAAGCAAGGCAGCGACATTAGAAAACATTATCAATTGAAAGATGGTTATTGGCAAGGAGCTGAAAGGGGACAAGCATAGCATTTGGGAGATTCTGTAGGGGCAATTGAGTCAGATTCGATTAAGATATTAATTCGTAATATAATTTCACATATACGTACATCCCACGGTCATGAATGCAGGTGAATTACGATCTACGGTGTCGATCAAAAAGAAACTTGAGATACACACACTGAAACGTAAATGCTGGTAATTTTCACAGACCTTTCCGCCATTGATGAGTTTCTCGAGCTCTTCAGCTTCATACTTTCTTCAATGCTGTAAAAATAACCAAAATAGCCATTAAAAATGGCAATCAATGAACAGAGCGTTACTATTCGCTCATAATTCCAACTTAAACTTTTAGCTTGTTTCACCAGATTTTATGAAAAAACATCACAAATTTGAAGAACCGAACAATCTCATCGAACGATCAAACTAAAATCTCAAAGTTGAAGCTTAAAAATGGCTGAGCATCAGCTTTTTCACTAGCTCTAGCTTTTGTACAAGCAGGGGAATTTCGAGAGAGAGAACACGAAACGACATTCTATCAAACGGGAAACGACACGTATAGGTTCAGCATTGAAAGTGATTAAAATGCGCCTTTTGTTACCTTTCTCTTAGGGCAATTACATTGACTAACAGCAGCAGAGTGAGAAACGCAGAAAGAGGGATAGTTCTCGGAGAAACCGCCATTGTTACTGGCTGAAGAAAGCTCTTCACTGATTTCCTTCTCTCTCTCTCTCTCTCTCTCTCTCTCTCTCTCTCTCTCTAAACGAAGTTTCTCTCTCTAAGAATACAATGTATGTATGTATCTGTATGTATATATTAATTGAGAGAGAAAATGGGAAGAATGAGCGTAAATGAAAAGGCGCAATGCGGGAGTGCTTTTATAAGAGAAGGGGAGAGGGAGGAGGATAAGGGCGGGTCCTATAATAGTGCTGTTTTTCGTATTTGTCTAACTTCATTAGACATAGATTAATTATTTTATTTTTTTCACTTTCTTACCAAGACCTCTCCAATAAGAATACTTCTCTATGATAGTAGAGAGGTGACGTCATTTCAACTAAAAGACAAGTGGTGGTTTGATCAATTAAGTTATATTTATTTAATAGGAAATTTTAGTTCAGATTCGGTTCGATCGAATCAGTGTTAATCAGAGTGTTTTACACTTGCTCTATGAATGTTTGATAATTTAGGGAGAGTGACCAATCACTTGGCAAGTACAATACACTTATCATATGATTTTTTTGGTTCGACCAAACTAGGTTCGGGTAAGAATTTTTTCCTATTTAACTATCCACTTATTAATTGATTTGATCAATTAAGTTATACACACAACCTTTTTAGTAATGCTATCATTGATGAAAAGAAGATTATTTGTTCCAACAGTTAAGTGGGATAGCTCATTGTTGAAACTTGGAACTAAGATTTGCCATCCACTTTGGTATTGGAGTAATAGGAAAATGAGTGGGTCACTCATGAGGGCTATCTTGACCCAAACTCACCATTTTGAATTATAAGTTTTTTGGAGGGAGTGGTTACTCTAACCCCTATTCATCTTCTTCCAGAATTCCCCCATTTTATGGAGTGATTTTTGTTGGTAAAAACCAACTTACATATGCAATATTCAAGATAGAAAATCATAGAGAGACCGAATTTATTTTGTGATCAATTTTTCCACATAACCACTCCTCTGAAAAGTGGGAAATTGTAGCTCAAATCCTACTCGATTGAATCAGTATTAGTCATATGACGAGTGTTTAACATTTATTTTATAATTGGTGGATAATTTAGAAAAATGATCAATCATTTAATAAGTACAATATACTTGTAATATGATTTGTTAGGTTTGATCAAACGAGATTCAAATAATATTTTTTTCTTATGGGACATCTAATCTCTTTCCCTTGAAATCTATTTTGAAGCAATAGGAATATCATTAAAGTTTTTGTGATTCAACTTGATAAGTCGATCCAAAACTAAATCATCTTTAAATTTATTTTTTTTTTTTTGAAAAAAAACCCTTAAAACAATCAAGCCCAACTAATGATATGATATGTGTAATTATTCTTGGCATCTTCAAATATGTAATTAAATAGTTAAACTTTTGAAATTAAACAATATATATCGATATAAATATTCATATGTTTAGCAAGATTGTTGTAGATATTTACGTGGCTGAAATTAAATAATGTTGTTAGCAATTAATGAACTGTAATTAACTTCCTTTAAACTTTATATATCTATACTATTTATAAAGCGTCAGACCTACCTAATAATCCTTTTTTGTGTCTTTGATCTAGCATTTTGTTTGCTCTCTCATATTCCTTTTTATTTTTCTCTTTTCTTCCCTCTCTCTCCTTTCCATTCAATATAATATTAGTATTTCACTATTTTTCTTTTTGTATTTTCTCGCTCTCCTCTCTCATCTCTCAATCCATTATTTGATTTTTTTTATTTATTTTTTCAATTATATAGTTTTTTTTATAAATCTATTAAATATATTGCAAATAAAAATATATATTTAAATAAAAAATTAACAAAATTTTAATTTTACATTATTTAAAATTTTAAATACATGACTAGACTATCTCTCTTTATTAAATTATACACGCATTGAATGAGCGCAACCCACACGTACTGTATTTATAATTCATATATACTTACTGTAATAAATAATAAATAAGTCTCTGATTTTCTCCCTCACAGCGACGGTGTCACTCCCCTCCTTTGACTCTCACCGTCTCTCTCTCTCTTACCGAAGCTGCCGCCAAATGACTCCTCTGAGGGCTCTCACCTCTGTCGGTGGCTCACGTGCCGGACCCTTTTTTCCTGAGTTCTGAGTCTTCTGACCATAAATTTCAACGTTTTAACTGAATTTATTTACCATGTCACAATCTTATTATTAATGAAATTATTATTCTCCTAGAGTGTCCACGTAGATTGCCTTGACTTTGCCTTAAGTACTGCTGGGACGAGAATTTCAGACAGATGGCACGTCCAGTTCCATGGCCGAGAGGCGGGGCTCCCCACTTAATATTCGTAAACGCCTGTCCGGAAAGTCACCGGCTATTCCGGTTGGCGGTTCATGTCCGTATAAAATATATGTATGTACGAAAATGAACCTAAATTACCATTTAACACTACATTTACATACGTCATTTTTTTTAGGTGATTTTAAGAATCTAGGGTTGAATAATATTATGTGCCACATTTAAGGAACTTCATTAAAAACAAAATCGCTTTTTTTTTGGGTCTAGAGTTCTATGTATTGGATACAAAAAAGATAAACAAATTTATAACGTGAAAAGTGTTTTAATTGTGCATTAATTGTAATATTCTAAAGAAAATGCCACAATAAATACACTAAACTCTAATTTAGAATGTACCTTTGTGACACTATGGCATGGCACTTTGTTGTAAATATCCAAAAATTACAAGTATTATATACTTACTTGTAGTAATACTTTATCAATAGGTAATACAAATTAATTACTATCAAGTGGCATAGATTAACAATTCGGTGCTATTCAAACTTAATAAGAGGTCTCATGTTCAAATCTTGAATATGCAATTGTTTTTGGTAAACAGAGCTTTACATGCATTTAAATGGTCTGACCAGACTCGAAACCAAATTTACACAACAAGAAAGCACTCTCTTCACTAAGCAACGGAAATTTTGTGATAGAAATATTTGTCACACATTTAATGTACATGTGATAGATTAGTGACATATTTGTTGGTACTCGACACCAAGTGGTCACTGTTGAATTAAAAAAAAATCACGATTTAATCCTTTGAGCTCATTCATTCGTATCAAAATATACCCATCTTTGTTCTTTCCCGCATTTAAAGTTAGGCCTAAACCAAGTTATGGAGGGCACCTAACATGGCAATCCCACCACTAATTAAGGGAACCAAACAATTAATTAATTAAAATCTCGGATTAAATGTGCTGGCGGAGTGATTTACGCTGTCTGATGAAAACCCATACTAATTTGTTATTGTATTTGATAATTTCTGATTAGTTACTCTTATAGGCACTAGTTAGTCGTTAATTGATGTTGTTTAATGATGTATGGACATTCTCGTTTGAGATTTTAATGATTTATTAGGTCAAATTTAAGTACTATTTTCAAGAAAGTTTCGATAAACTAATTCGACCTAATCTTTATGGATATACAAATAGCAAATAGACAAAAAAAATGTAATTTAATTTATGAATACAACAAGTGATACATTGACTACGTATTCAAAAAGTATCCGCATCCGACACTGTATGATTTTAATTTTAAGAGTGATTGTATATTTTAACCTTCACACTCGCGTGTGTGTGTGTGTGTTCTAAAGTGGTGAAAGTGTATGAGCAAAAAAGGGACTCATAATGAAACCTTTGACCCTATCATGGCTAAAAAAATCACATTGGGATTGAATACCTCAACCAAACGGATCCACTCACACCCAAAAACCAATTAAGTCCCCTCTCAATGAAACACCACGAAGTCCATTTTTGTTGGCACAATGTTATAGTTGAAACTAAGATGACACTTCACACTAACAAAGGTCAAAGCATATTATTGCTATTAGCACATCGTTACTTTTAAAAGTAGTTGAAGTTGAACCCTTTGACTATTTCTTGAATGAATTGTTTCCAAAATACCGAAACCATTATGAGTTCTGAGTTCTAATTTAAAAGGTAAATTACAAAATTAAAATTTAAAATTTAAATATATATTTAAACAATTTTCATTTAAAAGTGACCTCAAATCTGAAAAGGTAAAATACAAAATAAAAGCCAATAATACACATAGATCTATCTTGTGTACCGCATCCCTTGCAGAAAAATGAGTTGGCAACGATGATTATACTATAAAATATGAAAGAGAAATAATTCTATACCTTCTGTTAATGATTTCATTTGCTACAAAATATACATGCCCATAATTTATTTTTTATTGAAATATATATATATATATATATGTGTGTGTGTGTGTGTATCTGTGTGTGTGTTCATATATATAACATATTTTGATATTAAAAATGAATATAACTTTATATTTCAATATGATAATATTCTTTTAATCATTACATGAATTATTCAAAATCCAAACATATCTATTGAAAATGTGATGGAGAATCTGACTTCCCCTTTCTCCCTATCCATCTCTCTGTCTTATACTCTCATGATCCATGAACCCTAATAATTTTCACGCGGGGCAGCCTAATTTATAACGAAGAAAATTATTTTTTTGTAAAATAAAAAGTATTTTTATTATTATTTGAAAAATAAAACCTAATATTTAATAAAAGGACATTTATGATACATTTTTGTAGATATATGAGTGGGGGCGAATATATATATTTGATATGAATGACTGTCCCTATCAAACTTTTTTCGTCAGCTTATGTGCTTCACGTAATAGTCATCGAAATAAATAAAACTATAATCAGCTCCACAACAATGATTAAATTTCATAAAATTATGTAGAAATACACACTAGAATCGTTGATTAATTAATATTATCTTGATTATTAAGCTAAGTGATTAGCCGATAACTTCTCGTATATATGATGCAACAGCTGAAATAGAACATCTAGTTATCTTAAACTAAACCCTTAAACTTCTATAGGGCGATCAGGAAATGACACTATGATTATTGCTAATCAGCTTTCAGCTTTCAGCTTTATTGATTCTAAAATAATTGGTTTATTTATAATCAGGCAAGACTAGGATACCACTTACCAGTATAGTTGAGAATTAAAAAATAAAAAATAGTATATTAATATATATATATATATATATATATAGTTGGAAGGTGGTTGTAAATTCATTTTTTCGAATTCCATTATATTGTTAGTGGTCAGAATTATATATGAAAATTGTAGTTTGTTGAATTGACAAAATTTGAGCTAATCACGCCAACTGGAGTAAGTAAAGAATTTTCCTTTTTTTTTTTTTTTGGCCAATCAGGGGGCTACCTCGTCTCAATAGTAAGGTGAAGACTCCATAATTAATTTTTAGGATTGTGAGTTCAAATTTTCGTAAATGCGAGTATTAATCTAGTTTGATACTATCTTTTTTTCTTATTGTATAATAATTTGTACTTCGTAATAATAATATTTTATTAGAATAATTAGTTATTCATTTAGAATATTGATGCAATTGATTGTAATAGGCGATCAATGTGATTGGCTGATGTAGTGGTTTTTCTTAAATTTGTATTGAGCTACATTTAATATGTTGTTTTTTATTAAATTTACTTCGAAAATGACACAATGTTCTTTTATATTTTATATTTTGTAAAATGGCGATCTTTCTTAAATTGTCCTTCAATACATATATATATATATAATTAAATAAAATAGGTTCATTGTTCCTTTGTTCCTCGTATATTATTATTATTATTAGAGAAAAATTAAGTTAGGAAAATGGAAGTTATTGTGGAATCCGAAGTGTTTAGGCGTGACTTAAATTCGGAAACACGTGTACGTGGAATATCTTTAAGTGCGACATTAGTGGGACAATTAATTAAATAACTCATATAGAATAATTGGAATGTACATGTGGCTAGCTATGAACATGATAGGTAAAATCATTGCGTTACTATGAAAGTCTTGGACTTTATGATCCACCTAAAACCAAGCACTAACTCTGTTACTCCCAATTATGTTCACATAAATTGAGGTTATTTTATATATATATATATATAAATAAAAGGATTTTTTTATTTTTATTTATCTTTTATTTTAAAATAATAATTTGATGTTACTACTGAAATATCATTAAAATGATACGAAATTTTTGTTTTAGAAAATATATATTTTTTTCAGAACCCCGTAATAAAAATAAATGTAGAATTAATTATAGACCCGTATGATGAAAATGTTTGTAAACAATTAAAAATACTAAGATAGTGATATTCGTGTTGAATATTTGTTTATTAATTTATTTGTATTTACAATGAGTTCATAGAGAAAAAATCTTAAACTTCATCATGCCATTCTGAGAGAGAAAAAAATTAAAAACACTTACTCTACATGAATAAAACTCTCAATTAATTTATCAAAATTGGAGAGAGAGAGAGAGAGTACTTTGTCCAATTCTATTTATCATTCTTAATTTTGGTTAACCTAAAATATATACAATATAATGCACATAAGTCCACTTCAATCCTCTACCTCAGCCTAAGTTTTTGCCTATACATGACCATTTTCATGGTGCACATTGCAAATCATGAGATTTATTTGAAATCCATTAACAAGGGATCATGTGTTTACAGGTGTTCCATCTTTTCATATGGTTTTTAGCTATAATATATATATATATATATATATATATCTGTGTGTGTGTGTTGTGGCCCTTAATTAACGGCTAACGTTACTTGTCCACATTTTAGGCATAAGTCGCATTTAAATTAGTACAACATATAAGTCAACATAACAACCCTTGTCATTTATTGATTTTTGGCGTTTGGGTAAATCTGTTGCCCCTGATGAGATAATGCATCTTTCTATACAAATTTTTACTAATACTTTGTGGCAGTAAGTATTTTCACCAGAGTTGTGAAAGTAAAAACGTGGAGATGATTGTTGGTGCTTATTCTATAAAAGAACTTGCGTTCTTTTCAATAAATTTATGCAGTCAATGAGTCAGAAATATTTGTTTTTCCCCAATAAAATTTATCCGGTACTTAAGCTTAATAGCCCTTTTCAAGAGCAAAATATGAAGCTAGTATGCAAAAATAATAATAATTGATTTTATTTTTAATTAAAAAAAAGAGAGGGAAAAACGAAATTTGATTCAACAAAAAAAATAATAATAAAAGAGGCCACTCACTTTTGGTATGCAATGCGATCATTAGAAGGCCCAAAAAGACTTGGTGATGCAAATGATTCAGTGGAAGGCCCAAAATAGGCAACCTTTAAATAAATAAATGAAAAAAAAAAAACATAAAAATAGTCTTACGCTTTTCCGCTGCCAGGATTTGGACCTGGATATCTTTCCATTGATATTTGCCGGAGTGCTACAGCGGATCAAAGTTATGCTCAAGGAGTGCTTCTCAAACATTTATACCAAATAACTCATCCCATGGGTAATTAGTAATTTCAGAAATAATAATTTTAAAGAAAATAATGTGTGTTGGAGATTAAATTTCGTCCAAATGAAAAATTAATAATTGTAAATTAAAATATTAAATATTAATTAAATTTTATGTTTTATATTTTGGAATTTCTTAAATTTAATTCCAATGTTAAATAGTTAATTTTAATTAATATTTTAATATTTATTTTACCAACAAATGAGGCATCGCCATGTATTACTATAAAATGTCCCAATCAATCAAATCAAGTCGTGCAGCCTTAAGTCCAAGAAAACAATCAAACATTGACAAGTGGCACATTTGGCTAGGTGGACCAATCAAATCATGACACGAAAATAATATTTTTATCTTTAAAAAATAATTTATACTAAAGAGATAAATATCGAAAAAGTTGCTAGTAATCGAAAGACCCCATATAAACGCCTATAAATAGGGGTCCTTTGGAATTCAAGAGGATCATCAAGAAGTTTCCTAGAGCAAGATAAGCCAAGAAGATCCCAAAGCTCTCTCAAGGCAAGCTCAAGAAGATTCGTGAAGATCAAAGACGAAATTCCCAGCGTTCTTCGTAAAAGTCATCAAATCAATGCATTCAATCCGCAATCAAGGTGTTAGTCCTGCGTTTTGGCATTTCTCCAAAATCAAATTTACGGTGATCAAAGCGTTGTTCAAAATGTTCTTCGCAGAAATCATCAAAATAAGGCGTTAGATTCACAATAAAGGTGCTAAGTTGGCGAATCAACATTTTTTCCCAAGTTATATTCAAGACAAGTCCACGGTGTTCGCGGCGTTCTTCAAGGCGTTTATCGGAGTTTTCAACATTTGATTCGTAATCAAGCTACTCGCCCTACGAATCGCGTTATTAGAGTGACAAATTAAATTTGGAGAAAAGAATTAGGGGGTTAATCTTTTAGGGATTATTTTTCACTAAATCATATTTTTTTTTAAATATTTGTTACATTTTTCTTGTCTTGTAATTTATATTTACAGATTCGAAATTTTGCGTGAACAATGTGATCTTAATTTTAAAGGTACAATGAATGCATCTTTTATATTGTTGTTAACACACACACACACACATATATATATATAGATATATTATTTTTCTGCGCAAATTTTTACTAATACATTCTGCCAATGTGTATTTTCACTAGAGTTGTGAAAGTAAAAACGTCGAGATGATTACTGGTGCCTATTCTATAAATGAGCTTGCTTTCTTTTCAATAAATTTTTGCAGTAAATAGGTCAAAAACAATTTTTTTTCCAATAAAATTTATCCAGTACTTAAGCTTAATAGCCCTTTTCAAGAGAAAAATACGAATTTAGTATGCAATAATAATAATAATAATAATAATAATAATAATTGACTTTATTTTTAATTTTAAAAAAAGGAAGAGGAAAAGAGAGGGCAAAAAAAGAAATTTGATTGAACCAAAAAATAAATTAAAGATAGAAATAAAACGGGCTACTTTTGTGATTCAAATCTTGGACTAATGGGTATGAATTGGGCCAGTAGAAAGGCAGAAAATAATATGGCGATTCAATTAGCCCAGTCAAAGGTCCAAAATAGACAACCGTTAAATAAAACATAAAATTAAATTTCCGCTGCCAGGATTTGAACCTGGATATATCTTTCCATCGATATTTGCCAAAGTGCTACAGCGGATCAAGTTATGCCCAGGGTGTGCTTTTAAGATATTTATACAAAATAATTCATCTCATGGGTGCTTTGTAATTTTAGAAATAATAATTTAAAAGAAAATAATAATTTTAAAGGTTTAATAAATGCCTTAATTGAAAAAAAAATGGACACATACATTATTTTTATGTGTATAATAAGAAGTACAATGTGTATTAATTAATATAAATATATTTTAACTTATCACTGGAGAAGTAATAAGGGCTACACTAATTTTGTGATGTATATACACACTCTCATAATTTAATATATATTTACTTTTGATCATTGGAGAAGTGATGTATAATTGTATCAAGTCATCCTAATAAATTGTTAGATTATCCATTCATATATTTGAAATAGAGCACATATATATATATACACACACACACACATACTAGCAGTACCACACACTCTATGCGTGTACAAAATATAAAAAATATATATCTTAATTTAATGTTTAAAATATTTTAGGATCAAAATATAATATATTATTAAATTTCTTTGATAAGAATACCTTTTTAAAAACTATTTGACATAATTTATTAAATAATAATAAGATAAAATAAAATTATGTAATAAAGAAATAAACACAAAAAGAAGAAGAAAAAAAAAGTCAGAGAATTGTAATTAGAGGAATTTTTTTTTTTTTTTGTGTGTGCGAGAGAGAGGGAGAGAACTAAAAACATTAAGTATTGATTAAAAAGAACTTTTTATTAAAAATAGATTTCAACTTTCAAAATCCTAACTAATCGAGAAAATAGTTTGCGGGGTGAAAAAATGAATTTTCAAATTAGATTGTGATATTAAAATATTGTCTTCTCTATTTTACTTTTTTATTGCATGTGTTTACTAATTAAAATGATAAAATTGACACATTAAAAGTTAAAATTTAAATTAAATTAATTTCATGAAAATTTTTAATATTAATCATAATTTTACATAACTTCTATTTATTTCATATTTAATTAAAAGGCAACTTTTATAAAATTACAAAAACAAAGACCGCCACTTTAGACTCAAAACTGACTTATTTTTTATAATAGTACAGATATAGGCCGTCTCTAATAAAAAGAAAAACATAAAACACCAAGCTCTGCCATGGATTCCCTACAAATGAAGTGATAAATCAAGCTTCTCGTCCTCAGCCCTTTCCCTGTTTTCGTAGCTCCGCCGGTCCACCTCAGCCAGCCACCACTTGCTCCGGCACAATCCGCCCCCGTTCTCAAACCGCGGCGCCGTCCCATTTGAGCTGAAGCCGCCGCCACCGCCGGCCATATGGTGGCTCCGGAACAGGCGAGGACCGGCGCCGTGAGCGGTGATATAGGCCGAGGGACTCAAAATGCCCACCGGAAAGTTGGCCGAAAACAGCGGCGCCACGGCCGCGGCCGCCAGAGGAAAGCTGTTTATGGGGTATTGAGAAGATGGCCTTCTGCTTCTTCTGGCGGCGGTTCTCTCTTTCTTGTGGGCGTTTTGATGGCCCCCTAAAGCTTGTGAGCTTTGAAACTTTCTTGAACAATAGAGACATGGGAAAGATTTTGTTGTGTTTCGTGCACTTTTTGATGGATCATGACTTGCATTTTCACCCTCCATTTTCTGTATGGCAATTAAAAGAGCAAGTGATCAAATATATATGTGTGTGTGTGTGTGTGTGTGTGTCAGTGTGTGCATGTACGTGTACTTGCCAATGGTACTACCATGGTATAGAAAAGGTTACACAAAGAAAGAAAGTGCAAGCCTTACAAAGTTGATTTGAAGCTTGGCTTTGTTCTTTAAGTTAGTTATTTGAGACCTGTTAAAGGAAAGTTTTTCTAGAGGTGAGTGGATCAGAAGCCATGTTTGCAAGGGGTTTGAAATATGTGAAGAAAATGTCTGTGTTGCAGAGCATTCACATTTATAGAAAGAACAGACAAGAGCAATAAAAGTTTGGAATTAATTTCTTTCAACAGGTTTTTAGGCTAATGAGGGTGTCATTGTTGGTAAGTGGTAACTTTAAGAGAAGACAGATGCGTGTGGGGAATTCTTGTCTGCATCGAGTTCTGCTACATCAAGGCTAATACGTAGAGTGTTTTACATTTGCTGTCATGATTGATTTATAATTTAGAAAGAGTTATCAATCACACGACAAGTGTATTAACACTTGTTATATGATTAGTTGGATTCGGCCAAGTTGGATTTGATCTGTAACTTTCCGATGTATGATTTGATTTGGGTGTTAATTGAATTTATTTCCTTCTTACATTCTGATTTCTGACAGTAATATTGACCATTAGGCAATTTTCCTTTTTGCAGATGATTTGATGCTTTTTTTTCCCTTAGTCTTTTGATTCAGATCTTGGTTTTTTGTCGTATTCGTTGAATCCTTAACTGTTTGTTAGGTGTATCTCAGGTAGCAATAATTAATGGTTCTATTAAGTTTTGTCCTAGAGATGTATGTGGTCAGTTGTGCCAATGAAACAGTTAGATGCACTTATCTAATGAAGTGCCCTGGGTTAGTTATTTACGTGCAGGTCACAGTTCATTTTGAGTGGATTGGGGGGGTGGGGGGCCTTGAATGGATGGGAATCGAGCAATCTGATTGATGCGCAGGAATTAAATATTTTAGGTTGTATTCTTGTCATGCCAAATGTGAAGCAATTGGGTGATTCAAAGCTCAAGATCCAGACTAGGCCCCCCAAGTTGCTCATCAGATAAGCATAGTTGCCATCTCTCTCTCTCTCTCTCTCTCTCTCTCTCTCTCTCTCTCTCTCTCTCACACACACACACACACACACACACATATGTGTGTGTGTGTGTGTGTGTGTTGAGCTCTGGTTTTACAATAAATGGAGTTATGGAGGACAACCACAAGTCGCCCCATATGCATCTGACTCTCCACCGCCAACCCAGTACAGCTTGTCACTTTTTCATCTATTCGTTGCATGTCTAATACCAGATAAATGCTGGTCCGTTTCCCAAATTTGGCATGTTTCCGGACACTTCCAATCCGTTGCTTCACTCTCTCTCTCTCTCTCAATTTATTATAATCTTCCAATTATCTATTAAAATAATAACATCAATATTCCAAACAAATAACAAATTATTAAAATCAATAATCATCAAATAACGATGAAATACAGACTATTATATAGTAAAAAGAAAATTAGTATCAAACTAGTATCAGTTGCTTCATTCTCTATTTTGAATTCATTCTATGGACTCATTTCATTCTCTAGTCTAACTTTTATTTCATTCTACTGGATTCATATCGAAGTGTGCATTTCAAAATTTATTTAATTGCAGATAACATATATGCACATGATAAAATAGATGATGGAATAAAGAAATTCAACTAAATGTAAATCTGCACTTTCTACCCCATGAATCAATCCTTCCGAGTTCCGACAATGCATTTATCTTCTATTTCATATGCATTTATCTTCTATTTCATATTATATTTGCACACCGCGCATATCATATATAAAAATATCTTTCATACATTTAAAACATAACCACTTACACTTAACGTGCATTTATAAAAGACAATACAAAATAAAATAAAAACTTTGTGGGCATAACACCCGGTTCTTATAAGAATTTTCCGTACACGACAACATAAAAACTCTTGGTACAATTTCCTCAGCAAGAAGAAATTTTAGCCAAGATTTCAACATTAATGCCGGGCAACGTAACAGCAAACAAAGACAAGATTTCAAACACAATTAGTGTATGCAACTCACTCTGTATTACACATTAAGATACATACAGCTCTATTGAAGCAGTCGTGTGGAATGTACGGGTGAACGATCATAAACAGCAGTAAATAATTCTTGGTATAAGAAAGTAGTATTGTATGACTCAATTATCATACTACTATGATTTTACTACCAGTAAAAGAATACACATTATACTACACCCCTAGGAACAGCCAAAGCATCGACGGATGGAGAAAAGCTTCGATGGAGTGGGATCAGGGTCCTGGTCGAGTTTTTCACGAGGAAGATGTTTAAAGAACGCCTTCACAGCTCCTGTAACTCCATCTTCATTTTCCATGGCCTTTGCAAGTTCGACTGCACGCTCCTTCACCTGTACGAGATTAATCTAGTCTTACACCAAAGATAATATTTAAACGTGATAGTCGCAACTTGTGGGTCCCATTAATGTCTTTATTCCAAATCAGTCGAATAATGTTGGGATGACCGTTATTATTTAATTTATTGTAGGTCCAGTTATGACAATGAAGATGAATTATGAAAATGAGATGATCACATTTTCATTTGAAAAAAGTAACTGAAAATGAATATAACCAATGTTCCCCTAATAATCCTCTCCTAACTTTTGCCAACTTCACTCTTTGGCCATATTCACAAGTGAAGATTTTACCCCAACTTTCTGCATGGCTATAAACGTCAACAGATCTCAGAATCTCAAATTTAAAGCACAGTACCTTAGGGTCTAGCATAAAGTTAATTGCATCAACCAACTTTTGAAGTGAGAATTCATCAACCGGAATTGGTGGTGGACCTACACCTCTGGCATGAACTCTTTCTCCCCAAAAAGGTTGGTCACCGAAGAACGGGATGACAGTTGTTGGGCACTGTATTGCAAAAAAATAAATAAATAAATAAAATATTAGACCAAAGGAATCAAGAAAAAAAAATCGGGAGATGTGCCAACACCAATTCATGTATATCATTACCGCAGCTTTCAGACCAGCAGCAGTAGTTCCCGCACCCCCATGGTGCACCTGAAAATCAAATTGAAAACGATAAAAATCGTATCAGGGTTCAAAACAGACATGCAACAATCTATTTCTCAAAAATTCCAGATACAAAGAGTGAAACAAAACAACTCACCACAGCAGCACATTGCAAGAAAAGCCAGTCATGAGGACAGTTATCCAGCAGATATACGAAGTCCTTCTCTTCTGCCACTGAGAAGGTGCATCCGAATTTTCAATGAGCCAAATTTCAAGGGAAATATATGACAGAAAATCAATCGCAATTAGTAGAAAAGATCAACAAACGGAAGGGGACTCACAGTTACCAAGACCACCCCAACCTTTGTTAATAATGCCTCTTTGTTCAGTTATTTCTAAAGCTTCAACAATTATTTGCGTCATTTTCTCAGGCTCTTGTACAGGCTGAAATAGAAAAGAACAGGTTAAAATTGGAGAATACAACTGTTCTCAAGAGAAAACAGATGCTAAGTCAAAGAACCTAAAATCATGGAAGAAAACCTCAATCAATTATTGCAGAAGTACATTCAGAAGAGCAGAATGTAGATGAGGAAAAACATAAAGAGAAGCATGTATCAGCCAAAAGCAGCTGGAAAACGAGATAATCTGGAGCAACAAATTTTCACCACACCGTGAAGGACGCACATTTTAATCAAACTGTAAGAACAACTGACCCGAAGTTACCACATAAACGGGCAAACAGGAGACATTATTTTGCAATTTAGAAATGACCGGTTTAACAGTTTTGCTGAAATAAGTATTCCATTAGTAGTTTCAATTCACCATAAGGAATTTGAATGCGTAAAAACCTTCACAACAAAGTAGGTGCGTTTTTAGTTAACCAGTAAACTTGATTCAGTTCAGACAATCAATTAGAGCTCAAACTTATATGTCAGATAATCTTCATCCATACGACCAAAACTAAATCATACAAAATCACTTAAGGAGTCAAGAGAAAGACTCCCCCCCCCCCCTTTTTGTTTATTTTCTCCTTTTGGTGGGTGCGGGGTACCATTGGGATAAACAGGCGCCTGAGATGCTCACCAGACTGCCAAACCCAATATATATAGGCTTTGGACCGGCTTTAAGCCAGTTTAAAAGTGACTCAGGCGGTTCATAATTTGATGCAAGATCAAGGAAGCAAAATCCAACAACGTCAACCTTGGGTCCCCAATCTGCAAGACAATGTGGCTATAAAGCTCCATTAACAACTATTCACATATCAACAAAACGAAACTGACAATCAGAACAGAATTTAAGCACAATAACTATTTTATACAAAATACATCATACGCAGATTCACTTGGCACAAGCACTAGATTCTCCAAACAAAGATATTTTTAAGAAATGAACACCTTTTGGCTTAGGAACTAGGTGAGGACTCCAGATATATCCATGTGGAATGTCTGACTCAGACCCTTGTGACCCACTTAAATAAGTGACTGGCCGTAGCTTCAGCTTTTTCTTCCTAAGATCATTTATCATGTCTCTTATTCCTAGCCAAATCAAGGAGTCCACAATCTGATATGATAACTGCGAAATCATTCAAGAAAAAGATGTTAGAAAAGTCATGAATTCACTTATGTTGACTTTTTAGACAATAATAAATTGCAAATAAGTACAAACTAAATGGATTCCTCAAACGCACTCTATAGCCAGCCGGTTGCTTAACACGAGACAACGGATGGGGGAATTCACTTGTTGGCCTGGCAGAAAACACTATCATTTAGAGAGACAAGGGACAAATTTGTTAAGAGATCAGACAGATTTATTCCTTTGACAAACCAAAAGAATAACTCAAAATGATCAAGAAAAGACTTACGTCCATGGCATTGTGAAAAATATATGAATCGGTATTTTAAGTGCCTCAGCAACATGTGTATGCCCTGCAGTTGTCTCCAGATTAGTAGATAGAACCCTTTTTAAGACAGTCAATGGATAAGCATAAGATAGTATGACTTTGCATGAGACCTTTACTGCACAGCATATTAGACTAGACCTTCATCTTTGAAGCTTGTCTTCATAAAAGATATGAAGTTGGTTAGGTTTTTAAGGCAACTAGATTGTCTTTCATCAGCTCATAATGTACCACTCGCACTTAAAGCATAGAATGCAAGAATTCAGGCACCTTGTGAATACGATACCACAACATTTAAAAAATAAAGGATACAACAAGGAGAGAACACATCTGTTCTGTAGTAATATGCATTACAGCACACAAGTAATACAAAATACATGGAAAATGCCTATTCTCAAACAAAGAAAACAGGAAACAGCACTATGATTCACAAAACCTAACCATATGCAGGAGGATTGGCGATAATTGCATCTGCTTTAAAAGGAATGCCAGAGTCAATGTCAGGCTCTTTGCACGCCGGATGTAGTGAATATATGATTTCCTTTATCTGATTTCTTTGTATAGGTATTTCTGAAGGCCCTGAAGGCAAGAACCCCTTGTTCTTAACCATGTCTGCAGAAAACAAATATGGATCAATATCTCCTAATACAGAAGGAGTCAGTCATATTGCAGAAAATTTTCAGTCCACGATCACGATGACGTTAGCAATTAAATGCAGTGTTCGGATATGACAACAATGCTTTCATGGCACGCCAACAATGCCTATTAGAGTCACAAATTTAGAAATGTAAATAATCATATAGTAAAGCAATAAGCAATCTAGACCACATTCTAAAACAGAACGAGAAAACATGTATTCTAAAAGCCAAGTACTATATGCACTCTAGTAATCCAACAAGGTGCAAGAAACCAAGAGACTGTGTAAATGCAAAAGGCATACAGCCCCAATAGCCACTTCATTAAACTTACTTCGGCGTGTTATTGTTATCTTTGGCTTCTGGGCTTGGTATTATAGTTTATCAATGATTTTAGTCTATCATAATTTTAAAGCTTGTTTTTCAGAACTTGCAGCTAACTAAAAGATAATAGCGATATCATCAAAAGTCGATGAAATAACTAAATTTCTCTGAGCAATTATACGAGCATAGAAAAAGTTCCTTACTAAATAAGATGTGTTTAGCTTCTTTGAAAACATCATCAATATGAATCTCAGTTGCCCAAGTATGCTTAGGAAAATGATCTCATTGCGGACAAGTTCTATGGTAAATGACATCAACCAGTAAATAAAGATACTCAAATTAATTTGCATGACGACATCCAACCAATATTTGTAGACCACAAGCATCATATTTTCAACAAAAAGATCCAGCAAAACTGGATAAAATACAATAGTGAAACCCCAAACAATCACAAGACCAGTTCCAACAAAAATACAAGTATCAGAAACATACATCCAGCAAGAACTTTTGGATCCCCACCAAGGGGATAGAATTCCAACCCAGAAGCCAAGACAAACTCCTTGAAATTGGAATGAGTGGCCAATCTAACACGATGGCCGTAATCCTGCACCCAAGAATCTTCATCAACAACTCCATAAAGAACCCAAAAACAAATTTCAGCTGTAACAGCAAAAATTGGTTGCCTTCCTTGAAAAACAATAATTTCTTCCTTCAAGAGTGAAGTAACCCTTGCACCTTCATTTTTCCTTTAGTAGTTAAAATGGTGTCTTTTTAAGTAATGCTAAAACGCAGGGGCTATTGCATATAATGCAACATTGACTACAATACCTGTAGTTGCTTTGCAATTGCAACAAAAGGCTGCACATCTCCACGAGTTCCAACTATAAGCATTACAATTTGCAATGGAGGAATATACTGAAGTTCTGTTGCATCAAGGGGCTCTTCATCAGCTTCAGTAAATACATTTTCTGTGCCAAGTCCGACTGTAGGAGGTTCAACATCTCCAGGAACTTCAAATTCTATGCTTCCATCATCTTTCACAGTAGCAATTCTGTTTAACAATTTGAGCTGCAGTGTTTTAAATATTTACCAAAGCCCCAGTTATGTATTCTGCTCACCAATTTGAGCAGCAGCTTTGAACTTTTTAATAAAAATATGACGATATAATTAAATATATTCGGGTGTCCAATAATCTTTCAATGTGTTGTTCCACGTAAATACAAAAGATTGCCAGTATCAAATTGCCCAGAATCTCCCAAATTGGATAACAAGACATGTTTCAAATTAATTTTCAAGATGCCACAAAGTTATTACAACCAAATAACCAATACTTAAGCAAAATATTACCAACATTGAACAGGATTTTACCTTCTGCTGTACAGGAATTCTGTCATCAAATATCTGTGCAGCCTCGCTAGCAAGTATATTATTATGTCTTTGCCTCTCGGTCTTCGCTCTTTCCAAACCCGAAGGCAGCACTAACTTCTCAGAATTCAAAATTTCCGTTGGCATAGTATTTACTCTAGGAAAAATCGCCCCCGCATTCCCTTCCAACATCAACCACAAACGATCGCCAATTAACAACTTCATCCAACTTAACCGAAATTACTCAAATTAACATGTTGTATGCAATCATAGCCCCAAGCAAGTAAAAACTCATCATCCACTCCTCCTCCGAACTTCAATTCCACAATCTACAATTCAATAACTTAATTCTCAAAAGAAAAACCCTGACTCACCAGAAACATCGCCTCCGCCGCCACTGGAGAGCGGAGCAGCAGCGACGGCGGCCTCGCTGCTATCAACTGGAATGTTGGTAAACTGCGGAGCATCTTCCTCGAACTTGACGGGAACTTCCAGCGGAGCATCTTCCACGAACTTGACGGGAACTTCGTCGGTGCTCGTAGAAGAACTTGCTTCGTCGGCCTTCGCCATCGGCGGCGGCGGCGCCACCGCCTCTGGCGGACTCCGGTTTGGATCCAGATCTAGAGATAGTTCGGGAGATATATACGTATAGTTTTATGTATGTATAGGATACACATAGTAAACGTGAAACTGTGTGGAAGCGTGTAAAGAAGGGGGGAATTTTGTCTGCGTGTACTGTAATTCAACAAGCGGGTCAGCGCGTGGGTATAAAATTCTAAACTTCGTCTTTTGCCCGACATCGTTGATTGAGAACCAATTTTGAACGGTTCGTTTAATTTTCACAACTTTTAATTTTTGAGAGAAAAGGACATCAACGGTCAAAATTAATAAAAATATAGATTAAATAAGAGCTTATTTGGATGAATTTTTTTAGAAGAAAAAAAAATTATATATATATATATATAATTTTAAATAAATCACTTCATTCAAAAAGAATTTTCATTTCTTGCGAGGTGGTAGAGTACAATGACATCAATAAATTCATTGCAACTATAACATTATCATGATAAATAAATTATTAGACAATAAAAAAGGTATCATCGGAAAAATCGAATGCATGACCTTTTTAATTAATTTACGAACATAAGTTTTCATTTTGTTGAATTAATCAAATCAAACTTAAAAAAAATATATTTTGAACTACAAATTAAATTATTACATTATAAATAAATTATTGTTAGAGTAGACAACTTTCATAATAATAGGACTCGATCGTGATCAAAAAGTAATAAGACCTCCTACTCAACGTTAATGCAAGGAACATGTTTTATGTATCTTATGTGGCATCTTTACTCCAATAAATCACTTTATATCTTACATGACATTTGCACCTCATAAAATCAAAAATATTTATTTTTCAGTTGATGTTACTTATTGATGATAACGAGGTACGGGAACATGTAAGTTGGTCTGTTGGGGATTAGAGCCCAGTTGTTACAAGATTAGTTTATCACATGTATTCGTGAAACCCAAACCCAAACGATATGAGAATTCCCCTTGTATTTGGATGGGGTGGACTTTTATTGTTTCGTACCTTGCATGTGAAACTCCATTTTATATATAGATGGCAATTATATTCGAATACAAAGCATTTATTTGGTATTATAAGTCTAACCTTAATTAATATGAATACTTTTGGTCACTCTACCTAAACCTATATCAAGGAGATGTGAGTTTAAATTCCAATTAATTTCAGGCCTAATGGCTTCCTCGATATTATATCCTTTCTCGACGAGATTGTCCCATTGGGTCAATAATCTTCTAAATGGAACTTTGCCCTTGATCTACTCCAACAGATCCCCAGTCGGGGTCCTAGACCATGTTCTGCTCGTGTTTATCGCTCGGCCACGGTCACCCTCAACAATAAAAGATGCTCTGACACTCCTACTGCTTGGGAGATCAACCTTCATAAAAAAGTTCCTTTCATCTTTATACACAAGCACTTACTATTTTTCTAACGCACAATAAATTTGAATAATGATAATTTTTCATATGTGATGATGTTTGATTGTAACTGTAATTTTTTCTAAATTATGAATTTATATCGATGAATGTCCTATGTTTTTTCATTTTTAAATGGAGGGAAAAATACATTTGTTTATCTTGACCTTCGTGCACGTGATTATCACATAACATAGAAATTAAAGAGGAAAAAATAACAAGAATTTCAAACATAAAGAAAAAGAGTTGAAAATATGAAGCTTTAGTCGCATTAGAGCTAAGTACAATAATTAGCCGGCGTGGTTAAAAGTTAAACCGACCTAATTAGCAGACGCAGCCTAATCAGTAATCACAGTATCCCCACCACAACACAAGTGTCTATATTCATCCCATAATGGCGGTTCTAATGTTGTACGGTACCATTGTAAATGGTGTCTATGTTTTGTAAACAATTTTTTTTTTCTCAAATTCTATTTTATACTTCTTTCGAGATTTCCTCGAAGTCTCTCTCTCTCTCTCTCTCATCAATCTGTATCTGGAGACTCTATATAAACATATCCCTTACGGAACCTTTTCGCCATTTTCAATCCACTTTCATCGGAAGCCACCTCGTGAATATCTTCGCTAACTGGCTTGAATAAAACTCCGCCCCGATCAATTCATCGATCACAAGGATAAACGCCACACCACCTCTGATTTCTCCCAATTGTAATCCCGGACCTTCGGTTTCTTTCTTTATTATTTATTTATTCTTGTGGGACCTTTTTTAAGAAAATTTATGTTACCCCAATTTGATTTTTTTTTTTGCTGGTTCAGATTTGTTACCGATCCTTGTAATCGGTTATATACATGTGGGTTTTTGTGTAATTCTGTTTATTGATTGATGCCCGGATAAAAAGTAAGGATCTTTGATGAATTTTGAAGCCTGTTAGCTTTAAAAAAGAGGATCAGGGAGTTGGTGTTGGGAGGTGGGGTTGTTTTTGAAAGAGATTTGTGGGTTCTTGGTTTTTCAGAAGGGCTGATGTTTTGAAATGGTACACACACACGCACACACACACACATATATATATATATATATATATTAGATCGATGAGTAATATGATGTGATTATTGATCTTTTGCCTAAGTTTACCCTTTACCTTGAAGGATGATGCTAATATGAAGATTTATGTGATTTTAACATTTAACAAAAACTGCAAGTAAAGAAAGCTCTGTTTTTGTAAGGCTTTAGTTTGTGATTCTATTAGTGATCCCTTGTGCTTATTTGGGCTTGTGCGGGGCAACTGTAAAGTGGATTATATTATTTTGAATGATGATATTTCGTTCGGATTTTATTAGGCTCTGTTTGGCTTGTCTATCTTGTTTTGCTGTATAATATTTGCTCATTTTTCTGTTTAATTACTTCCACAATACAGCTGCAGGTTGTGGGACTCTGGGTGATTGTAATTCTTTATTTGAAGCCTTATTACAAGAATTTTAGGACTGTGCATTTCTGATTGGTAATTGTGATCGTGAAGGGTTGCCGTCCGACACGGTTTAGAGTCAAGTAACAAGATACTGTATTACATCATTTGCTAACTCAGCGAGTTATAAGATCCAGATAAGGTTCTGAAGCTGCTGGTAAAAGAGAAAATCTCAGTACCTCTCATTGGTGAGTAAAATTGAATAACTCGTAGTATTATCGCCTACCCAAGGAATGTGTTGTTTGTTGCTTTTGTAACATCCTAATTATCTGTGAAATGCATCGAAGATTTCTGCCTTGTCGTGCTAGTCTCTGTGTGTGTGTGTGCGTGAGCATGCGATTATGGTCCCCTTTTCTATGATTGATGCGCTCTTTTGCAGAACATGTTTTTCCACCCGACAAATTATTTCTTCAGGCTTAGCTTTGTTTTATGAAATGTCGATGACATTGCATTTCTACCCAATTTGTGGATAACGATTCTATTTAGTTTATTTGCTTGCATTGTTGTGTATTGAAAATACCAGTATGCTAATGCATTCAATATTAGTAACATTATCACAGTGCACAATAGATGGCTAGTAGAAAAAGAAGCATATCAAATGATGCAGATGTGCCTGCTCTGTACAAAGAGTGGGATGAAGCTTCATGCCCCATATGCTTGGACCACCCCCACAATGCTGTTGTTCTCATTTGCAGTTCCCATGACAAGGGTTGTCGTTCGTACATCTGTGACACTAGTTATAGGCATTCAAATTGCTTGGATCGTTTTAAGAAACTCAAAGAGCAGAGTTCAGACAGCCTGCCATTGTCATCAGAGAATGTGTCTGAAGGATCTGGGGCCCACAGCGTCAACGCTGCAAATGTTGATTTTCAAGAACAAGAAGATTCAAAACTGAGGTGCCCTTTATGCCGCAGCACCGTCTTGGGCTGGAAAGTTCTTGAAGATGCTAGAGAGTACCTGAACTCGAAATCCCGGAGCTGCTCTCGCGAGTCATGTTCGTTTTCTGGTAACTACCGGGAGCTGCGCAGGCATGCCAGGAGAGTCCATCCAACAGTGCGTCCGGCGGATGTGGACCCCACTAGACAGCGGGCATGGCACCGCCTTGAGAACCAAAGAGAGTACAATGATATCGTCAGTGCAATTCGATCAGCTGTGCCTGGTGCCGTGGTCGTCGGTGATTATATGATTGAAAGTGGAGATCGGCTGTTGGGCGAGAGGAATAGAACAAGTGGAGGCAGTGTGGGTGAAAGCGGGCGGTGGTTGAGCACCTTGTTCTTGTTTCAGATGATTGGTTCATTGGACCGCCCTGGAGCGGGCAGCAGGCCGAGAGTTCTGCCGAGACACCGCCGTGCTTCCGGAAGCTTCTCTAGGCGGAGGTATCTGTGGGGTGAAAATTTGTTGGGTCTTCAGGAGAACGACGATGATGATGACAACGATGATCATGATGACGAGGATGATGAGGACGTGCATGATGATGATGAACAAGACCTGAATGTACCAAGTGATCTCGGCCCTCCAAATCGAAGAAGGCGTAGGAGGCTAACACGTGCTGAGTCGGATGAAGATCAGCAATAGAAGATTCTCGTTGTCGTTTTTATGTGCTTGTAAAGGGTAAATTGCTTATAGCTCGGAGAAGCTTCTGGTCGGTCCGGGCTGACCCGTTTCGTGTTTTCAGTCACGGTCTGCAGGTTGCCTGAAAGCCAGAATGATGGATATAGGGACACATCCAGGTGGGCATATTTTGTCCAGAAGTTGTTTCTAGTGTGATTTTCATTCGTGGGGAAGGGGGGAGGCTATTGATGCCCTGTTTAGTTTCATTGTTTTTAGCTACAGGAATTGGTATCTCCTTTATTCCTTGAACTTGTATCATGTGAAGTATGATCTTCACGGTTTAGATTTTATCAACCGTCTTTAAGTTTATTCATGACTCTTATCTGTTATGGTTGATTCGGAATATTCTTTTTGTTCTTGTGTTTCCTTGTCTTTTTCATTAATGGTGTAAGAATGTATGATTTGAAAAGGAGCAAAGAGAAACACAGAAGAACGAGAAAGAAATGATGAAGAATGGGGAATAGAGAGGAGATAAAACGGAAATGGCAAAACTTTGAGTTTGTTTGGATGAGTATTTTTTAGATGAGAAGCACTCGGATGAGCTTCTAGAAAAAATCAGTAACTAGAAATTGGATGAATTTTTTAAAAAAAAGCCAAATAATTTTAAATAAAAGTACATTTCAAAATATTTTTGATTATTATAATTAAATACAAAATTGTTTGGCTTAAAAAAATTCTATTGTAAAAATCACTTTCTTTAAATGCATTCAAATGATCATTTGCTTCTTAATGCACATTATTTTCAATTATTTATTAACAATCACAATTTTCTCGTTGTGCATCATAAAGCATAATTTTTCTCATATTATGTCCATGAGCCAATTCCCCCCAAAGCTTTAACGAAAACACCACATGGCTTGCACATGATCGTTAGTATAAATCGTTGTTTGAATGATACATGGTAGTTTCCATTAAATTGACAAAAATTGGCGTGCTGGACATAATATGAGAAAATTTGTACTTTACGAAATACAGGACAAAGTTGTCAATTTTTCTGAAGATCTAAGTTAAAAATTATTTTTCCAACAATGTCCCTGTATTTGTTTCATTTCAAAACATATCGCGAGCCCTTCACAATTTACAAAAGTCGAGATAAATAGCAGATTGTGGTACAAAATATTGGCAAAAATCATTTTATTCGAAAAGTGATTCGAAATAACCAAAAATAATCTTGTTTTTTCATGTCTCACAAACTCAATATATCTTCACAACAATGCTAGCTATTTTTGCATCCTCGGACAGGAGAATTCTTGTCCACACCGAATTCGACTACATCGAGACTAATCATATGGTAAGTATTTTACACTTGCCATGTGATTGGTATATAGTTTAGGTACATTGACCAATTAAATGACAAATGTATTAACACTTGCTATATGATTTGTTTGGTGCGACCAAATCAGAACTGGGCAAGAATTTTTCCCTGGGACAACAAGTTTGCTTCAAGTGGTGGCTCGGGCATTGGACAGTTCATCAACACAATCCCCTCTCTCAAGAACGGCAGCAGCACCCATACCCGAACCTACGAATCCAAAAGAACGTAAAAAAATGTGCGTCCCGACTTTCAAGCAACGCTTTGAAACTATAACGAGCACGAGAGGTTACCTATGCACATGGATATGACACCGAAACGACAGCCCTTGCCACAGCGCTTCATCTCATGAAGGAGTGTGGCGACGCAACGAACCCCTGAAACACGAGCAACAATCTCCGGGGCTAAAGTAAAAGTGCTATTGTAGCTTTTTTAGCTTAAATTGTTTTTTAAAATATGAACGAACGATCAACCCAGCCAGTAAGAGACGATGAGTGTATTAGGATACCTGTAGCGCCCAAGGGATGGCCAAGGGCCATGGCTCCGCCATTGACATTAACTTTTTCAGGGTCGAGGCCTAATTTCTTGCAGCAATACACATATTGCGAAGCAAATGCCTGCGGAGTATATCGAACATTTGCATAATTGCATTGCTCCTTTTTCAGACAATTCTAGTTTCCACAATAAGATCTAGCTAACGAAATTTACGTACCTCATTTATCTCGAACAAATCAATGTCGCTAAGTTGTAGACCAGCTGACTTAACTGCAGCCGGAATGGCAACAGCTGGGCCAATTCCCATAACGCCGGGATCCACACCCACAGCAGCAAAACTCCTGCATGGCAGCCACAAAGATATTTGTTTTTGAGAAAGAAAAAATTAAAAATCGTGGGCTCGAAAAACTAAGTTGAGGATCGATATCCTTTCTCTTCGTAAAATATTTAGAAATGATTACTGGACATCCCCTAAATTATGTGTAATAACACAACTGTCCCCTCTCAATCCTAAAATTACACATACTTCCACTCATAGTTTATCTCCATACCACATCCACCACCTTTCCTAAAGTAGTGGACATTGTTTATAATTCCGTAAGCTAAATTTCAATAAAGGTCCCGAACTGCTCTTATATACATTAGTAACGGCATTGTTTATGGCTCTTATATATATATGTGTGTGTGTGTGTGTGTGTGTGTGACTGAGTTTCACCTGAATACACCAAGAATTGGAAGCCCCTTCTGCATAGCTAAACTTCTTTTCATGAGAAGAACAGCCGCAGCACCATCACTCACCTGACTTGCATTTCCTGAGAAGTCATATATACGCAATTTTAGTTACAAAAACCATATAAAAAAGAGGTAACTCACTCATCCTCCCAAGTATTCAACGCACAAGAGTCGTTCGTTTACCAGCAGTCGTGGTTCCATCCTTCTTGAACGCAGGCTTCAACTTTGCCAGATCTCTCATGTTAGTGTTTGGCCTAATTCCATCGTCTACCGAGATTGTAACGGGCTTTGCCTCGCCGCTTACAGGGTCCACAACCTTCCAAGTAAAATCATCAGTTAGAACTCACAAGGAATATGTTCATATTTATATCTGTTATTGCACAAACAAAACCATCCAAGGTTCTGTTTTACCTTTGTAGAAACTGGAATTATTTCATCTTTAAATTTTCCCAGTGAGGTTGCAGCAGCAGCACGTTGATGGGAGATAACCTATTATTTCAAGTGGGATATAAATAAGTTTTTCGAACCTATTATTTCAAGTGGGATATAAATAAGTTTTTCTCAGCTTCAGTATATAATTATGTGCGTGAGTGTGTGTGAAAAACATAGAAAACTCACAGCAGCTTGATCTTGTTCTTGTCGGGTCACTCCAAAACGTTCTGCAACATTTTCAGAAGTAACGCCCATCGGAAGAAGACAATCACGAGCTTGAGCAAATCTCTCCACCTGTCAGTCCCAGCCAAATTTGTTGGTAGTCAGTTGTAACATTCTTGATACGAAAAAAAAGAATCATAATTTTCACATACTTTTGGATTAATCGTTTTAATCTTGTCCATACTATCTACTGTCATAGACTCCAATCCAGCACCAATGCCTGCATGAATATTATAATGATCAAGCGTCAGCCATGCACAACTGTGTATTCACCATGCACTTAATCAAGGGTCAATTACACCGCCCTCCTTTGTAACTATGTGTAGTTACACACACTCTCCATTTTGGTTTCTAAATTACCGAAACCCCCATTCCCATCATCAGAATTCGATCAAAACTGAAAATTTATCAAAGAGCTTGCATAACATCATCTATATATTCCACAGAAATTGGAAAGTTTATTAAGATTTTAGTAATGAAATCATAAGAAACAGACAGGAGGGGGTAACTGCAAGGTGGAGATAAGGTACAAGTGAGGTATGTGTAATTTTGAAACCCGAAAGGGATGTTTGTGTAGTTATACATCATCATAGGGGAGGGGGAGGGTGTTATGATTATTACTTTAATGATATTAGTTTAGCATTACCTATATCATAATATCCAGCTTTTATGAAGGCGGCAACATCAGCAACAGCCTGGAGACCAGATGAACATTGTCTATTGACTGTTCTGATAGGCACAGTATCTGCACAAAAGATGAACCGGAAACAGTGACGAATAAGTTAAAAAACGGAAGCGAAATGTTTAAATACTCCAAAGGCGGACAAATATTGTTGTATAAGATGTTTGAAGAGACGAAGAAATTCGAGAGGATGCATAAAATGCTCTAAGAAAGATTACCAGGAAAACCGGCGTAAAATGCTGCCATCCGGCACTCAATAGCTCTCAGTGATCCCGGAGCAAGAACTGTTCCCACGACTATATCTCCCACTTCAGCAGGATTTATATTTGTTCTCTCTCTCAGTCCCTGATCAGGAGATGATACAACAATGGCTAAGACTATGTTTGGTTTTAATCCCACAAAATACAATAAAAATAATATAAATATTTCCAATCATTTCAAATCAGCACACCAATATTTTGCATATATATATATATATATATATCTGTGTTGTGTGTGTGTGTGTGTGTCTTATTTTCTAATCATAGTTCTAACATAAGAAAGAATTTTCGAAATATCTATACTACGTACAATAATATCATAAAACAATATGAAAATTTGATGCAACACTACAACGCAAACAAAAGCTTTTTTGGAAAGCGCCAGCCCTTGAGATGCTTTTGGCTTTTGGGCCATTTTGGCTTCTTTTGAGCTCAGCACAAGCAGAAGCCATGCTTAGCAAACACTCCACTTATGCCTTTTTTCAGCTAGAAGCCCAAAAGGGTTTAACTTCAGCTATTGCAAACACCCTCATAGCATCATATGCCTCACCTTTAGTACAGAGGCAAGTAAGTCATCTGGAAGAGTATCTTTGAACCCCCCTCGTTTAGATTTGCAAATGGGAGTTCGATAAGCTCTGCAAGAAGTGATAATAATCAGCCGTTGGCAATTTCGACAAGTTGAGATCAATGTAAGTCAAAGGTAACTAAAATGTTTGAGTCGAAGCAACTCACGCCACGATGACAATGTCGTCTCCAAAAGCAGCTGTTCTATGATAAGCAGAAACATCACCAGCCAAACATGTCGAAGCCTGTTAAAGAAGATCATATATAGATGAATTATGAGGAGATTGAAGCTGAAAGATTTCAATAATTTGCAACTAGTTTCGTGCCTTAAGATCAATTTACACAATGTTTATGGACTTTGAGCATCTTCTTGTGCACACATAATCACATGTTGTAAATATTATAACTATGCAAAACACACACACACACACAACAAACAAAAAGGAAAGGAAAACAGAACAGATAGATGAAGAATGTGCCAACCAAAACACGCACATAATACTATTTGACACATCATACATAGAAACTGTGACCCCAAGAACTTTATATCGAAACCCACCTCGTGGGCAACACTAATAATTAATTAACTGTACCATACTACCATGAATTCTAGTTTCCAACCTTTTCTTGGGGGGATTTTCATGAGATAGTTACAATATAATTCTAATAAGTATCTTACAATATAATTCAAGTATTTGAAAAATAGCATTAAATAACACACTAGAAATTAGTAAACCAAAGAAGCGAGTAGAAAAACCATCCCGAAAACAAAATCAAAACAAGAAAGTAAAAAAGGAAACAAGAAAAACAAAAAAAAAAACTTACATAAAGAGAAGATTCAAGAGTCTGGCGAGAAAACGGCGAACTGGGCTGCAAGTGTTCCAGCAGAATCCTCTGTCTGTTAATAGCTTTCTCCATTTCCCTCTCTCTCTCTCTCTCTCTCTCAAATTTGATCTTTACAACTACAATGTGGATGTGAATATATACATATATATTTATATATTGAGTAGCAGAAAGTTTGTTAATGGAAAGCGAAGTGTGTTGTGGAAGGTGAAAGTTCAATGAAAATTATTAATTTTGTTCGCGTTTTACACACCTTCACGTTTTGCACATGGGCCAACTCTTTTTTCGGTCTATCGACAATAAATAATTTATTAATAGATATAATATGACTGGGGTTCTGGTTTTTATAGTTTTAGCTATGTTCGATATTAATTATATGTATGTGTGTGGTCAAAATTGCATTAATATAATTTGGTCACATGTAATTTTGACCAAATCATATGTGATCAAATTATAATAGTGTAATTTTGATTAAATTTTTAATTCGTAAAATTTTGAATTAATTGTAATTATTTAGAATGACTTATTTGATTGATTTTCATTAATTGCTAATTTCTTTATTCTCTTCTAATCGTTCAAATCCATCAACTACCATATATAATCATTCAAGTCCACCAATCTAAAATTTGTGAATAAATATATTTAAAATATTAAAATACTCTTATAATAATATTAATTCTTAATCACTTTTTCATCTATTCTATTGATCAAAATATAATTTAATTTTATATTTGTGATATGTTTACCTTTTTTATTGTCTTCTAAAAATTTATAGTAATCAAATTTAATATATATTAATAAGTTCTTGATCATATTATACTTTTAAATTAACATCGAAAATAGCACAAATTCTACGCTAGTATATAATAGCATAGATGAGCATCAGTCCTCGACTTGCATAGCCCCTTCTTTCATAAATATTTATCTAATTATATAATAAACTATTAATATATTAATGTTTTAAGCATAAATAATACAATTATTGTCAATTTGCATACATAAATTGCACTATGTCGATTAATTTCAATGTTTTTCCCCCCTAAAAATTGGACATTAATGGGTAAGACACATTTGTCTCAAACATATGTCGCGTTTTACATTACTTCTTAGATATATCTTTGTCCCTGTTCTTTTTATATTGGGATAATTGATATTTGAGATGCTGTATCAATTAATTAGATGGATAATATATTTATATTTGAGTTTGATTCTCTTCTTTTCGAAATTTATCGAATTAGAGTAATTATATTACTTTTAAATCGATATCGCTATCAAATTTGATGTAACTAGAATAATTAAATAAAAGACTTTGGTTTGATTTGGTGATTGACTTAATAGGACCCCATATTTTGGAGGCTTCAATATTTTACTTTATGGTCAAAAATGTCATAAGTATCCAATAGAAATGGATGTAATTATCACGGGGCAAAAGTAACGTCGTGTACCAACTATCAGTTGGTTTAGCGGAATGAACCGTTAGATTTTTTAAATAACGTCCAAAGTTTAAATTTTGGTATTGTAAATGGAGCAATTGGATTGAGAGGGTCGCCCCCATAATGGATCTCTGCGGTACTCGATCCGAATTAATCGGCCAATGAATCAGAATCGGGTGGTTAAAACCAAAAAAAAAAAAAGTAACTGTGGTGTGAAACGACATATGTTAGTGGCAACGTCATTTGCAGCACTAACAATGAAATATCAACCATCCTCTGCATTTTTGAACATTTTGTATTTTGGGGAAAGGAATAAAGGGTCAACAAAGCTTAATTTAAATGACAAAAATTACTGTTTTTTTTTTAGAAAACGGTCTATTATGGATAAGTCGATTACGTCAACGCTTTCAGATTAATAACAAATGATTACATTAATCATCGTTGATTATCAAATATGAAAATAATAGGAAATATGTATCAAATATTTTTAAAAAAAAAAACTGTTGTATAACCATCAAAAAACTGCTATTCAGAAAATCAACATATGTACTTGTGAAATTGAAAGACCTAAAATCTTTATTCTTTTAATGGAAGCCTTCCACTTACCATTAAGACAATACCTCGAATTTTAAATTTAAATTCCACTAAAAGTGTGAGTTTTTACTTAAATCGAGGATATATTGATATTATTAGATTTAGCTCAAGTACCTTGGATGATGGAGTTGTAAAAGGGTAAAAAAGGAAAATTGGGACAAATGTTGAGTTGGCAACTCATTCTCTCTCTTCAATTATTTTTCTATTTATTGATGGCTCTCAAACTATAAAGAAACAACACTTGGCTGTTGGAATGCTTTAATTGAACCGCGCCAACTTAAGATATTTCAACTCATAAATTGACATATATGAATCTCATATTAACCTTTTATTTATGTGCTTTTGCAAACACTTTAGTTTTTTTGGAGAAGTAAAAGTTACAACGAAAGTTAAAAAAAATGCCTAGTAAAAATCGATGATGTTTGGAAATGAATATAAAAAGTAGTGATTGACTTTTGAAAAATCAACTAGAAGTTAGCAAATACAGCCTGAAAGTTATAACTTATCTAACTTTTTTGTTTTTTTCCCAACAAAAGCAATAGGTAAAACACTTTTTTTAATAAATGTTGGAAAAGCACTTTTTTTTAGGGATTGCAAACACCCCCTATATATGTCAAAAAGTTTGAAAGAGCTCAGCCGAATGTATTCTTGCCTAGGAGAAAAAAATAACTACAAAGAAACATTTTACATAGTACTATGATGATTTTCTGGGCAAAGCATGTTTGATCACAATTATTTCTTTAACTTCATTCTATCCTAATCCATATACAAGCTATAATATCTCAAAAAGGCATGATAAAATAATCGCAATCCGAAAGCTGAAAAGTGCGAGAAACGGGGGTGTGGGGAAGGTAGACGCCCTCTTCATGCCAGGGGTTTCAGTAACAAAAGAACGAAAGAATGACTAGATGAACATCTAAACAGGATTGCCATCAACATTACCAAAAATAGAAACAAGAGCGTAAACTATGAACACAAAGGAAGAAGAAGATACAATCTCACAAAAATTTTCCACCCCAGCAGCTGTGCAAGATATTTATACAATATTGGCCTCGGAAGAAAGTATATACTCAATTTGCAATTTTGCATCGGTTTTGACTTACATGCAAATGTCAGGCTTCAAATGTCTCGCCAAATTTAAGTGCCCCTTCGTTTGAAGTGCATTGGACATAGATCTTAACCTGCTGGTGATCTCGGTAAACGAAGGCCTGGCTTCAGGGTCGGCAGACCAGCATTGCTCCATAAGTTTCCGCCACTCGGGATCACACCGTTCTGGCATTGGAGGGCGAAGAGTGTTCTTGACAAGTCCTCCTACACAAGCAATTCAGCATTGATTTCAATGTTAAAGAACCAACTATCGAGTTAAGCAAGTAATGTGTACGTTTCTTCAGACATAAAAAGGGAAGAGATGAAAAACATGCTCAATATCATTTCATGATTTGAGGATATCCCTCCAATTCAATTGGCATTCCATTTCTTTTTCTTGAAAAAAAAAAAAAAAACCATAGCAGCAAAGGAAAGAGGAGAAGATGTCAAGAAACATTTAAAATGTAGAATTTCTTCTAAGACCTGTGTGTGTGCTTGATGTTGCATCGCAGCCCTATGACATATCTTAACAATATAGTTTCTTTGAAGTACAATCCTCTCGTATTTAAGGGATCATCAAAAGTCTAACCAATAGATTTTCTATGCATCCAATAACTAGCCATTTATGATTTATCTCCTCTTCAGACTTGTCAATTTTAATTCCCTTCAAATTAGCAAGGCATCTCTCTTTTGTTTTCTTTTAGCCCCAACTATATCCTACAACAGTCATTAAGAATAACTTAGATCACATGCTGCATTTGTTATTTTAGTCTATAATCCAATGTCAAGGCCAAATAATAACCTACTCTCAGCAAGACAGTGCTTACGAGACCATTAGGTCCGCAAAACCCTGGCAAATAATTGAAGGTTTGGCTTTTCACCCTCTAGATCCTGGGAACACAGCACAAGCTTCAAATTACTTGCTCAAGCAAGTTCGAGCACCATCTCGATTACACAGAAGATATTGTAAAACACTATCAAGGAAACCAAAACTTAAGCTAAACTCAGACTGCACCCCCTTGCTGCACACTATTTTCCATCAATTACCAAACTAAAAGTTCGTTGCAAGCAAACCTTCTATATACCACTTCAGAAACCGCCACCTTTGCGATTCTTACCTACGCTATTGATTCTATAACTCTTAATGCACTCAACATGCCTAAAACATGAATCAGAATCTATTATGCCCGACATCAGCCAGAAACACAAGTTGCTTTCATAAGCTGTCGAGTGTGTCGTTAAGAGGTCTCTTCCATAATTCATATATTTAACTGACATTGCAAAGTGAATGCATATGATCCAACAAAAAAACGCACATATATATACCTCCTCCCAGATTCATAGTAGACAAAGAAATCTCAGGACACTGTTTCGTTTAAAGTTGATAAATGATTTTTTGTATGCATCTTGAACTCTTTTTACGGACATGTTTGAAGTTCTCCAGCACTGTTGTCACTTCAGCCATTGACTTTAATACTATGTAAACAAAGACTAACTTACCAATGATTGCCCCACAATGCATATTTGCATAAGGTTCTTCCCCAGTCAGAATTTCCCACAAAGCTATGCCAAATGAAAACACATCAACCTGTTTAAAATCACATTACATGTTCGATTAGTTCTACAGGTACTAGCTGCCGGCAATAGGGAGACACAACATACCAGATGATTAGCCTTACCTTTTCAGATACCCGGGTAGTACTTCCATTTAACAATTCTGGTGCCATCCATGGAAGGGTTCCTCGAACACCACCAGATACCAGAGTGTTGCGTTTAATTCTTGATAGTCCAAAGTCTCCAACCTGCTAAAATCTTTTCAGTCATTTGTGAAAGTGAGATGAAGCAAGCTTTTCTCCGAAACTGGGATCGATCACATTGCTTAAGCAAGAGATACCTTCTTTTAAAATCATAAACTCGGTACTTTCACCAAAGCGACAAGCAGACATGCCATTTCATCTTTTGATAATATTTTTGTCGAAAGCACCAAGGAACAAATTTCGATGTTCTATGATATGTCCGTTTCTGCTGAGGCATTCTTAGTTTATGTATTAGTGCTCCTCCCCCCCCTTAAAATATATATTCCTAAGTATATTTAAATTGGTTACTTGACCGTTGATAACCAGAAATTAAGTTCTGGATTTTGGAGAAAACAAGAAAATTCTAAAAGTCACTTATTTATAAGTACTGTTCCTACTATTTCAAATTCTGAAGTGGGCCTTGAATTGCAAATTTACTGCTGCATGATATACATTGTTGCATGTAGAGAGAGCAGAGAGAGAGACCCAGCAGGGGCTGGGGGGGACCTATAACACATCCTAAACTCAAATCTTGTGAATTATGATTTGCTTTAAGCCAAGAAATCCTATTCTACTTTTGTTCTCGCTGTTTCAGAAGGCCAAGCACTGTGGAGTGCCTGGCATCAATATGAAGGAAATATCGAACATATTGAAACCTTTCTTTCTGAGTGATCAAAAGTACCTTGCATATAGGTCGCTGTGGATCTCTCAGATTAACTAACAAATTGTCACATTTCAGATCAAAATGGACAATATTTTTTGAATGCAAGTACTCCATGCCAAATGCTGCATCCATGGCAATTATAAGCTTTTTACGATGATCAAGTAATCTGCACGTGAATTTTAGAAAATCAAATCAAAATTATGATCGACCATTGCAACATCATAGAAGAGAGTGAGGCGTCTTTACTTGTCCTTTTTCATTAGAGCAGTCCTAAGTGATCCATTAGCCATGAATTCTGTTACAGTTGCCAAAGTTCCTCCTGCACCATCAGGCACCACCCCATAAAATGCAACAACATTTGGATGGTGCAGCTTTGATAGAATACGAGCTTCTCGCCAGAAGTCCTTTGTCTGGAAAGGGAACAACAAAAATCAATTCGGGATGCGAGTTACATTCAAAAGGTTCTGTTAAGTGTTAAAGACATGGATCTGAAAGAAAAATGTAAATGACCCACCAACCGTTCTTGCTCGGATGATCTCCCAGAAAAACAACCTTTCTTTATTCTCTTGATGGCAACATCTGTCCCTCTCCATTTTCCATAGTATACTGTTCCATATGTGCCAGATCCCAACTCGCGTAATTCTTCAAGATCAGCACTTTTTATAATCTATACCATCACTGATAAGGTAAGTTGGAGACCGAGAAAAGACACATACTAAAAATCAATGAAGAAATTTCATTGTATATCAAGTCCTCAATTTTTTGCATCCTAGGATCTGCTTGGGATTGGAAAAGGAAATCAACTAGTGAAAGTAAATGACCAGGTCCTGATTTACAGAGTAATGCTACATAAAATTCAGCGATCAATAAGATGTCCAAATTAATGTCAACAAGCAAAAATAAGTTTCATGTGACATGGCACAATGTAAACAAACCAATAAGTGTTTAGCCAAACCAAACTCACTAATTTATCTAATTTCAAAGCTAAATACTTTCCCAGACACCAGCATACCTGCAGACCATATATATCCGCCTCCATTTCAGCTATCATTGCATCACTGAACAATTCATCTTCGCGGCTATCAGCATTGACATCCTGCATCAGTCCAAGGTAATCACTTGAGATCATGTACATGGCAAGATAATAAGAGGAGACTTCCAGAATAACATGAAAAACCAAATATTGCCTCATAATCCAAATTCTTCGAAGCACTCTCTACTTCTGTTGTGCAGGGAGATGATATTTCCAAAATAGGTTCATCTGGTACATCTGGGGCAGTACTGGATGGAAACTCAACAGGAGAGAAATTATAATTTGCATTTTGAACAACAGGCACAGGATTCTGCTGACATTGTCCGGTGCTATTAATTAGTAGACCATCTTGTAACTTTTCATGATTGTCAGAAATTTCAACATAATTTGACTTTTCAACCCTGTTATCACTGTAATTGGACATGTCATCATGAAGGCGGGAAACCTCTCCCCGGATCAAAGTAGAGTTGTGTGGACTCTTGCTACAGCCTGCACTCTGAACGCATGTAGGTCCATCCAAATCTTCATGTCCTCTTACCCTGTGTTCTTGCAAACCCATATCTCTTGAACCCTCAAAAGATTGACTGAAGGGGACCTGAGGTGAAACTAGGCCATTGGATGTTCCACTAAGGAGAACATTGTAACACCCATTATCATGAGGCTGCTCTTGAGACGTATGAATAAGTCCTAATACTTCTGAGTTATTGACCCGAGATGAAGAGCTTTCTGGTTTGCCCTTCGTGACCCCAGTTGAGGTTTTCTCAAAGTAATTCTTTCGGGGTTGCTCCAACTCTGAATCATTTAATTGTGACACATCAACACGAGATGATGAAGGGACAAAACTACGGGAAACGTGGGAGTCTTGTTTTGCTGAGTCAAGACAAGTGTGGGACACTGGATCCAAGATAAAATTTTCCAATCCCTTTCCCAGCTTCTTGGCAGCCATAGGTGAAGTAATAATGTGTTCCTTCTCACGAGGTTTCAGCTTCAAATTCTGATTTCTGAAATCTTCTTTCGGCAATTGTTCTTCCCCAGCAGTCCTACTGATATTCGTGTAGGTAACTTCAGTTTTGTTCAATGCCTCTGAGCCTAAAGCATTCGAAACTGCCATACCTGCAACAGGAAAAGTCGGCACTGCATTCAATGCCTTAGTTTGAAGCTGAGTATTGATCAAGCCAACATTCTCATGCAACTGCACTGGCTTTTCTAGCAAATCAGCAGATACTATGTAAGAAGATGATGGAGGTCTTCTGAAGTTCAACGAAAGGGATTGAGTTAAACCCTCCTGAGAAGAGAGAGCAGAATCCTGTCCCTGTTCTTGAAGCTTTGAATCAGAAAAGGCATGAGGTATCCCATGGTAATAATTAATTGAATCACTAGACCCAGGCAATATTTCCACCAAGTTGTCAGGTTGAGCTAGAGGAGCTGCAGAATTAAATGTATTTCCCATTATTGCAACCCCCTCTTGCGACATTCTTTGAGGAGCCAAACTCTGTCCTCCTAAAATCAATTGACTCATTACACTTTGCTGGATGACATCATGTTTATTGGTTGGATCATGCAACTTCATCACATTAACGGCCAATGGAGGGATGTCACTACGAGAAGCATTGTAGCACACGGAATCTTGGGCAGGAATTGGTAAAGCAGTGATGAATGGAGCTGGATCTTCAATACTACCAAGTGAAGAATTGTTTTTGTACATTGCCATATTGGCATTTACCATATCTACTTGCTGAACAGGAACAGAAGCCGATGAAGGAGATCTAATCAACTTATGGGGCTCATGAAAAAATCCAGTCAGATCAGGAGCACCAGGACCATCCTTACTTTCAAAAGGCTGCATGGGGAAGGGAAAGATCTTTTCATATCTTGAGTTGCTTTCTGCATTCGGCAGTGAATGGCTTAGTTCACTAGCAGAAGGTTGCCCATTGTAGTGCTTCTGGGCACTGGGATCAGGTCCAGCTATACCATTTACCGCAACAACATATTGATAATCCGTGTTACTCTGCTGCGTAGCACTGGCATCAAGTGCACGGGAGGTTTCAGATTCAGTCAGAGGAATCAGAAAAATACGAAGTCTTTGAGAACCCTCAGGCTTCTCAACCCCATAATATTCATCAATCATATTCTGCAGATCTTCATCAGAAGACACAGATATAAGGGCATCGAGATCCTCCCCTGGAAGCTGGTATTTAATTGAGTGAGGCTCATTGCATATTCCAGTTGTTTTCTTCACCAATTCCTCCCATGAAATATTCTTCCTTATGGAGATAATGCGTGTCTCTCCCCCCACGTATCTGAGTTTTCCATCACTCGGCCGTGGCAATATTTTACCGCCAAAACTGCAAAGAAGCTTTATTTTACCAGGTTGACTACCATCAGAAACTCCTAAACCTCCTAACCCAGAGGAATTTAAAGATCTAGAGGAATCAGATTCACTTAACGCTGGAACGATGGGCACTGAACCAGCAGGGCCATTGCATGCTTCTATTGTAGACTTACTGGGTTTGTATCCATCAGCACCAATATCCTTGTAATGAATACCTTTATTACTCACATGAACCCCATTATCAAACAGAGTAGTAGATCCTCCGGCAGAAGCAAATTCTGTAATGTCAGAGCTACATTCAGAATCCATTCTTCCCAAACCAAGAACTCTAGCAAGCTCCTCATAAACCATTTGACGATCTTGGACACCAGGAACCCCAACCCTCTCCTCATAGTTGGGAGCAACACCATGCACTGCACTAACAACTCTAGATGTAGTGCACTCCTGAAGAAATTTCATGGAGAATTCCTCTCCAGTCTGAATAGATACATTGTTATTTGCATTTTTCCACACTGGCACACCATTTCCGGGTATAGTATCCAATAAATCTTGCTGAGCCCACTGACTACTGAGGCCAAGTGACTCTCCAGCCATGGGTTCAGCAAAATTAGTGGACCTATTTAGCTGCATCAGAACAGATTCTTCAACCTCAAACCCTAATTTTTTGTTTCATTTCCCGATTTCAATCCCAAAGAATGGGAAATTGCACTTACAACATATAATACTTAGACTAAATTTCCAATATTTCCTACGTGCACCCCAAAAATTCTACTCCAGCTTCCCTCAAACTCGCTTAAAAATGAAACAGACTTTAATAGTTCTAAATCTCTTCTAGTAAGATATATCTAGGACACTGTACACAATAATTACGCGTCGCAATGAAGTCAAAAGAATTTTAAATGCATGTACCCAAACTAAGCTAAAAAACTCCGCATATACCTAATTAACTAGGGGGTGAAAAACTCTACGATATATACAACAGCGGAAAATTTTGAAAATAGAAAACCCAAAAAAATCACCCGATCAACGATCCCTTTCTCCAGCTTATCCTTCCTCCCCAGATCATCAATCAATCTTTATTATCTCCAGCAATTTATCTGGAAACAAACAATCACAAACAAACCAAATCTAAGTTAAAGCAAATCGCACCAGAAAAAGAAGGTAATCAAGCTAAAACAACAGAATTCTGAAAAAAAAAAATTCACGAATATTGGGCAAAATCGTCATCAAATTTCAAAATTCGGAACAGTCATAAAGAAGATGTATAGTATATTAGTCAGTAAGCTCACTTTTTCTTGTCTCCCCTGATCGATTGTTCTGAGATCGGCTATCAAAATTCAACTCTTATCCGGGAATAGATGAGAATTTGCGCGGACAATTTGATGTTGGATCGAAAAAAGAAGAGAGAGAGAGAGAGAGAGAGGAGAGAGAGAAAAGGAGGGAGAGCGTTGCTTATGCCTACAGTTTGTTTTCAATGTCTCGGGCATCGGAGAGCGGCATTAACTGTACCTTTAGGCGGCATCGAATCCGGGGCCCGACCCGACATGCTACCGGGTTGTGCTTGTGAGACCGGAGTTTTTTGTATTAATATATTTTGAAAATATAAAATATATATTCTTTAAAATTTTATTTCAAATGATAGTTTATTTTACTTTGATTTACAATAAATAAATTCATAAGCTAAAAGCCTAAAAGTGAGAGAATATACGTTTAAAAAATTAAAAAAAAGGGATAAAATTTAATAAATTAAGAAAAAAAAATGTAAACTATGTTATTTCGATTAATATTTGTTGCCACGTAATGATAATTATTACCCTTGATCTAACTCTCTCTAGTCTTAAAGACTTTTTCGAACTATGCTTAAGTCATAACTTGTTTTTTAATGAGATAATTAATATACAGACATATTAGAATTTCTGACATTCAATTATAGTCATTAGTTAATAATTTATGGTAATTATTTCGAACGTGACACATTCTTGAAATTTGAATATTTGTCACTGGTCAATAAGTTTGGCATAAGTGATTAAATTGAAGTATATATATGAAACTTTTGGGTTCAATTTTTATACAAATGTAACTCACGTTCTACTTTTTATAGAAATCGTGATTATATTGTTGAGATAATTATAAGGGCAAATTTTATCTACTCTTTTGAGGTACAATATAATTATAAATTAATTTTTTTTTTTAAACTATAAATATTCCCTCTATGTGTAGGTATTTCGTATAAATGAACATTAATAGAGATATATAAAAAATAATTTTCTCATAGCTATATAAGTCAACTCAACTAATAAGAAATGCATCTGACGAGCCCGAAAAATTCATCAATCAATTTCTTTATCCCACCAATATCTGCAAAATAGTTTCATTGTATATCGCTATAAGCACGCCCCATCGAGCATCGCATTATATATATTTGAAATTGACTTCACATATAGTTTTTGCATCTCGAATTTGACAAGATTGTGTGAAATCTCAACTCAAAATTCCGGAGAAAAATACCAAAAGTACAACTTGCCATGTCCCTCATTGATGAATAATGAATTTTATTAAACTGATACATATACTTCAAAAGGTATTTATAGTTTTGAAATTATACGAACTAATTTATAATTATATTATATATCCAGGGGTGTATATGTAATTTGAAATAGAAAAAAAAAACGGAATAAAATGCTCGTTATTTTGCGTTTACTATTGGTGGCCCAATACCAACTACCCTTACGGAGCATGGGAAGTCCACGTAACAATAATTATAAATAAATCAGACTTATATATCAATTCTTATTATTTAAATTTTTGGTTTTCATCCTTAAAGAATTTTGAATCATTATCACTCCCTTTCAGTTAACAGCAGGAAAAAAAAGGTTAAAAAAAAGGGGAAGAAACTTTAGTTTTTATAATTGATGTGGCATAATTCTGATTGAGAATCCGACCTATTTTTTTAGGACGAGTTCCCTTCTATTCCCCGATCGATCCCCCTCGAATCCTCCCGATTTAGCTGTTTGACACCGTCCGGCTTCACTAGCTCCTCTCCCAGTTGACCCGTACAGGTCGTTATCTCTCTCGGTTCGACACCAGCTCCTCGGCTCTACTGGTCGACATAATTATCGACCTGGATTATGCTGGGTCCAACGGATCCCTGCTAGCATTAAATACTCCGGCAGACGAGATATGGGGAGTCACTTAACCCCATACCTCATTAACGGGATGCTAGCTTGCGCCTATGGACCCTACCCGTAGGTCTATGGGTCGTCCACGTCGGTCCTCAACGGTCTACTTGGCCTGGTGGGCCCACAGGAGCGCGATCTACCTGGACATAGTATAAATACCTCCGCATTTATGGTAAGAGATACATATTAATTACATACAATACCCTTACTCTGTTCGAATCTCCCCAAAACCGATCCACTGACTTAAGTATCAGAAGGTCTTAGCCGGGACCCATCTCGGCTCGCTCACGTTGCCATTTCTCTTGTTGCATGACCAACTTTCCGTTCGAATATGAGTACTTATTCACTCAACCTGAGGAACCGGCCGGTTAGCTCCGAATCCGTCCCGCATCAATAATGTTATTAATTAATCTACTTATTATTTGTATGATATCACAATAAATGAATAAAGGTCTTGCTAAAATGCAATGGATAAACTTCCATTTAAGACATGCCTTTCATCGACTGGTCATCAAGTGCTTGATGATTAATTATTAATCTCAATTATCATCAGCCAAATATTATACAAGTTTTTAGATCATCCGAATCTATTATTTTGAGGTTTTTTTTTTAAATCCATTTTCTTGAGGTTTGGGGCAATCAAAGAGCTCTTATCTAAAACTTTTTTTTTTCTTTAAATGGTTTACGATCAATTCAGATATTTTGTAATATTTTCGTATAACATTTTTCTTAACAATATGTTACATATGTATTAATAAATGATCAAAATTAAGAGGGAAAAAAAAGTTATAGTAATGCCGACTTTCACTTAGAAGTGTGCATATTCGGTTTCTTTTCAGTTCGATTAAGTAAAATTTCAAAATTGCAAACTAATATATGAAAATTGAAAATTGAAAATTGAAATGAATATCGATTCAATTCGGGTCTCTTTTTTTTTTTTCAAATTTTGATCGATTCGGTCGATTTTTGATTTTCGATTTTCTTGGACATCCTGTTTTCGTTAGTAATTAGTATCAATACATTGCATAATATGGACAAGCAAACCGTGCCAAGCAATAAATCCGCATAATTTGTGCTTCGTTGATTTGGTTCTGTTCGCCTTGTCATCTTACACGTTTTGGACGGGTGGGGTGGGCTACGACTTGTCATTTTCATTTTCTTTTCTTTCCCTTTGTTTAATACATATTTTCAAATTTTAAAAACCTATATATTTAGGATTTGGAGGAAATCAATAACATAATTGAGTTATTTTGGTAATTAGATATTGATTTCAAGGTGTTTAAAATGTAAAAGATTAAGAGCCCGTTTGGATTGGCTTATTTAGAAGAGAAGTGATTATTTTTTGAAGAAAAAAAGGCATTTCAGAGCAAAAAAAAAAAAAAATTGTATTTTGATGGGTTCAAAAAAAAAAAAAACATAAGCCAGGAAAAAAAAATCAAAAAGGGATATTTTTTTTAGAAGTTACTCAAAATAGTTTTAAATAAAAATAAATTTTAAAATATTTTTTATTACTACATGCAAATGCATTGTCTGGCTTAAAAAAAATATACTATAAAACTATTGCTCAAAAAAAATTTTTTTTTAAGTCTATCCAAACGGGCCCTAAAAATACGTCTAATATGTGACAATCTGACATTCTTTTACACGAAATACATGTTCTTAGTGACAGAGCAATAGGGGTTGGCAGTCGAGACCGCCTCCCTTCAAGTTTCACATTAGAGTTAAATCTTATATGCATTTTTTTGAAAAATTTAAATCCCCCTCCAATAAAAAACCTTTAATATTTTATAAATTTTTTGATTTTTTCTCTTTCAAATAAAAAATTATGGCTCTGTCCCTAATGCTCGGTATATACACACACACACACACACACGTATGTATTCAAGAATGAAATTGAGTAGTATTTTCATGTAAACATTAAAATTGCTATTTTTATAATGAGAAAATTAAATAATGAAAAGGAGGGTTTTCAAGTGAAACTGAACATGGCCAAAATGCTCTGAACTCTTGGGTTTTCGAGCATATATAATGACAAGAAAAATATTTTCAGTCGTTTAACTTGTTATGACATTGAAATGCTTGTGAAGAACATAAGACGGAATTTAAAATTTAAAAATATCGCATTTAGTTGAAATCTTATATAATTTATACTATTATATAAAACACTTGGCCCCTCTAAAAATTATTTTTGATATCTTTTATCTGTTAATAGAATTTATTTTCTCTTCTCTCTCCTCGCTCCTCCTACTTTTCCACATTCTCTCACTTTCTCAATTTTTCTCTCTCTCCTCTCTCATTTTTCTCTCACCTTTTATCCCACCATTCTATATATTTCAACTCTTTTGTATTTACTTTCTTAATCTTATTTAATTTTCAATTAATTTTTCACTTTTCATTAATTCAATCAATATATTAAAAATAGTTTAAAGAAAATTATACTCATATCAAAAAAATTAATAAATGGTCATAATTTATTTTATTTGAAATTAAGAATGTAATTATATATATTTTTATTTTGTATATATATCAACTGTGCCAAAACGACTAATATATATTCAATAAAATGTTTATAGGACGACACGTTACAGTGCCGCCCGGGTGTGTAGAACCAATAGAATTGGCACAAACAATAAAGAAAGTGACTGTTGCACATTGTGGTGTTTATTTAAATATCCAAATAAATAAAAATGACAAATCATAGGAACAAATTTTAAATATTTTTAGATGGAATAATTCTAGCTGAAATCGTGCCGACAAGGGAGTGACTGTTGCACAGTGTGATGTGCTCCATCACTTTCTTTTAAAATGTGAAATAGATTATCTATTTAAGTGTGACGTTACTAAAATTATGCAATCGAGTCAATGTGCCGTTACTTATAGGGAATGGCAATTTCCAATATTTAATGATTACTACATGTTACAAAGACACTCAATAGAAAATTTTAATTTAACTATGCTATAAATTAATCGTGAGATGAATAAATTATATGTGTCGCTTGATAAATCTACATTTGAAGGAGCTAGAGCGATTATGCCAGTAAATTTTTTTACGTGATTAATTAGATGCGATCAACTAAAAATCTCTCAAGATATATACATACACACATATATATATTCGTATAGGTTTTTAGTATTTGGAAATTAAAAAATTAAAAGTAGGAAAGAAAAAAAAATTGATGTGATATGATATACTTTTTTGACATGACAATATTTTTTTTATTTTTTTTTGGTTCAAATGAGGGTTCGGACTTCTTTTTGCGAAGTAGGATGTTTGTTTATACTTAGAGGGTGTTTGGCTAAGCTTATAAGCTCCTCAAAACATCTTATAAGATGTTTGAGAGTTTATAAGATAGTGTAAAGTGTTTGGTAAAAATTTTGGAGGTGGAGCTTATAAGCTCCTCAAATAAGATGTTTAAGAGCTTATAAGCTCTTTTTAAAAAAGTAAGGAGGTAGCAACTTATTTTTTAAGATCTACCAAGCTCCTCTATTTCCCACCAAATTAATTACAATATTGCCATTACTAACATCTTACAAGCTATACCCTTCTTATTTATTCAAACACTTTAATAACTTATTTTTAAAATAAAATCCAACATGTTATAAGCTTCTAAAACATCTTATAAGATATAGGAGCTTATAAGATATTTTAAATAAGCTTAGCCAAACACCCTCTTAATGACATTTTTATATACACTTGTTGACTTTTGTGAATTGAAATTGTGGCAATCCCATTCGTATTTTGCAAATTAATCCAATTATTACAGTGGGCTATGAATAATTTACGGGCCATATAAAAATCACTATGGGCTTTACAAGACTCAACAATAACTATGGGCCACTTTAAAAAAAAAATCTAACCATTAAGTTGGTAACCCATATCAAAATATGGGCTACCCAATTGAGCATGTCATGTATATGGGTATTGAATATGATACATTTAGTACGACGCATATATGATTACGTATAATACCGTTTACCACTAAGTGGTGTGGTTTAATGTATTTGGCCGGTCACGTATTTGAACCCCCGGAATGCAGTTGCTATTAGGGACATAACCATAAATTATTGTTTGGGGGCGCACAAGTCAAACTTTTCTAAAATATTAAAGGGATTTTTATAATTTAAGGGGAAGGGACGAAATTCAAAATTTTCATAAAAGTACATATAAATTTTAGTTCGATATGAACTTGAGGGGGAGCGACCGCCCCTCTAGCCACCCCCTTGGCTCCATCACTAGTTGCTATTAAAAGGAAGAGTTTTATATATAAGTGGCCTAATTAATTCGGCTCGAATTCAGGTTTAGTCGGTGCTTGTTGGTGTTGAACACCTACAAAAAGATTAAGTTTATAATAAAATTGGGACAATGTTTTTTTAAGTATTAAAAAAAGGTGGCTAAATTAAAAGATACAAAATACAATTTAAGGGAAAAAGAAGAATATTTGAGTAATGCAATAACTATGATTTGGGTCATATTAATTACTTAACTTCTTCATTGTAAAAATGTAAATTATAAATATTTTTAATGTAATTAAATCACACACGTTAAATGAAATGGATGCATGGATGCTAAATGGTCCCATAGCTACCCATGTTTTCATTCTAAACTAAATAAAATAAAACATTGCTCTTCTTTCTTCTTTTTTTAATTCATAACATAACGAACTCAATGTTAGTAAATTTGTTGATGTTTGACTAACTACGCGTCGCCTACATTTAACAAAAATCCGTTCAAATCTAATTTGATCAAATCCAATGAATCAACAGAGCACCTTTTTTTTTTGATAAAAAAAAAGGATTTTAGGACCAGTCGTTTTGACATATATATTCTAGCCTAGAACCATCCACATTGCTTTCACGACAGCACCACCATAACATATGTGTACATTATTGGAGTTAATGTTATTAATGTGTGTGTGTGTGATGTGTAATTTTCATGCAGAAGAAACTAACCGCAAGCACATACATCACCGATTTCGTGTGTGTAAAATGTGTGTACCAAGAGAGATATATGACGAGGATCTAAAATTGGAACCCATCCAACCACCACTAATCATGCTCATCCGCATTAAATTCTCCATGCAGGGATGCAAACGAGCCGAGCCGAATCGAACCTTGGCATTTTTTCTGGGCTCGAGCTCGAGCTCGAACCAAATAACTCGAGCTCGAGCTCTACGAGCTGGAATTTTGAAGCTCGAGCTCGGCTCGAACATAGGTTCGAACTCGGCTCGGCTCGGCTCGATAGGCTCGTTCGGCTCGTTCGGCATAGCTTGTTCGAGCTCGAGTTCGAGAACCTGTATGTGTTCGAGCTCGGCTCGAGCTCGAGCTCGAGCTCAGAGTTATCAAACTACCTGGCCAACCAATATCCCCAAATTTATCACACTTCTCTGGGCATATCACAGTTAATGAAGCTCATGGGAGGGCCCTTTTCTATTGGTTCTTTGAGGCCTAGTCTCAACCTCTTAAAAAAGCCCTTGCTCCTCTGGCTCAATAGAGGTACACACACACACACATATTTATATATGTGTATGAACCTGTGATCTTTGCCCCTTCTCACACACTTATCAAATAAAAAAAAAACACAACTTATACACATACAAACTAATCATATGTCAAATAACAACACGATGAATAGTCTAGTTATGTTCATAAAGAGTACAAATTACACAAATACAAATATAATAAGATCAAACTAGCCTTCAAATCAAAAGTTGGGCACCAAATTAAATATTACATTCCATTAACAAACAACATTGTCACAACAAAAAGCTTTTCACTTGATTGGAGCAATAACGTCAATGTGGATACCAAACTTCTTTTCAGCAACCTTTTCCACCTTCATTATCATTTCAATCAAGAACAAATCCTCCTATAATAAACACCAACAAAGTAATAAACCACAACAATAAAGTATATAACTATATATAGTTATTTCATGAAATTTAGTATATATTGAAATCAAACATGATATACCTCTATTTTTGCCGGCCAGCATACAACATCCAAGCAAATAGTCTAGGGAAAATATGGATAATAAGATAACTTAGGGACATAAACATCCAAAAATACTTGGGGATAATAAGAATTACCTCAAACATCAGGCAACTCAATCTCTAATGCATCTTGAATCTGCACACAAACCATTTTCAACTTCAAGACATACAAAAAATAGCATATAGAGGTAAGTAGCAATAGACCAAAAACATATACAAATCAATATCTAGAAAATTACCTTTGCCTTTTTCTTCCCTCCGTATCGTTTTCGACACCAATCTCCAGCACACATCAACATTTCCACAGTTTTTGGAACTAATCTAGCACGATACTTGTCAATCACTCGACTTCCGGCGCTAAAAGTAGCCTCTGATGCTACGGTTGTAATTGGAACGGATAGAATATCTCTAGCCATTAACGATAGCGTCGGAAACTTGTACGAATTCAATTTCCACCATGACAAGATATCGAACGCAGAAGATGCATCTTGTGGATTAAATTCTAGAGTTGGTTCTTCAAAATAAACATCTAACTCAGATTTTTTAGGTGCATCCGTTTTGCTAGATTGAACAATTGTAGTCAAACGATTCCAACCACGAGATGGAACACTTCCACTAGATTCTCCACTTCCTTGATTTGGTTGAAACTTTCTTTTAAATCCTGTATACTGTGTAGGCTTATCACTAGCCACGTACTCATTATAAAATTCAAACATAGTCTTCTTCACATCATTAATTCTTGTTGCAGCCTCTTCTTTGGAAAAAAATTGCCCATAATAATATTCAATTGGTTTCCATTTGACTCTCGGATCTAAGACGGCACCAATAGCCATCAACATATTAGACTCTCCCCAATACTTATCAAATTTAAGTTTCATTTTGGCAGCCATGTCTTGAATAAACTTGTCATCATCCAATGCCATCTCATCAAGTAAAAGCTTCACCTCAAACACCTCACTGAGAAATAAGTTTGAAGTTGGATAGTCACTTCCAGAAATGATCTTCGTAGCATCAAAGAAAACCCGTAGGATGGAAATCACTTTTTCTAACTTCTCCCAATCATCATCAGTGGGGCAATGATCATAAGCCGGTTCTCGTACCTTGAACCTTGGGAAAACCTCTTTAAAAGTCAATGCTGCATTCAACATCGCATATGTTGAATTCCATCGAGTTTTGCAATCATCAATCAACTTTCGGTTCGGCAACTTCAATTGCTTTGCAACCTCGGCAAACACTATCATTCTACCATCCGTTCGTCTAATGAAATCAACGCTCTCCCGAATAATAGAAATGATATTCTTTATCTCGCTAAGCCCATCTTGTGCTATGAGGTTCAAGATATGTGCAGTACACCGAACATGAAACAACTTTCCATCACAAAGTCTGCTAGTTCTTGTAAATGAGTCTCTCATAATGCTAATCGCAACATCATTAGCACTAGCATTGTCGACAGAGACTGAAAATATCTTGTTCTCAATTTCCCACTCACTCAAACATCTCAATACTGCATCTGCAATTTGAATCCCGCCACGAGGGGGTGGAAGCTGGACAAAATTGAGAACACGCTTGTTTAACTTCCAGCTTGAATCAATCCAATGTCCAGTTATCACCATGTACTCAATCTTTTGATTTTTTGACTTCCACAAATCGGTTGTTATGCAGATCTTTTCAATTGAATTCAACGCATTCCTCATTCTGATTTTCTCCATTTCATATACCATGAAACAATTTTTTCTTATTGTGGTCCGAGATATACAAGTCCATTCCGGCATCCCCCGTTTGCAGAACAAATTGAATCCTTCCTCCTCTACGAGTGTGAAAGAATGATCATGCATAAGTAACCATATAGCAGCTGCTTCTTTCATCTTCTCCATATCAAATTTTCCATCTTGAAAAGGAGGGAGTGAGCTAGGAGTAATGCTTGCAGGACCAAACCCCAATTGCATCTGTTTAGCACTTTCTGCGTCCTTCTGTCTACGAATCTCCAAGTACTTAGCACACTTAATCAAGTGCCGTTTCATGTGAGTTGTAGTGCCCGTCTTCGTTTTTGAGAAAAAGGCTTTGCAGTGCTTACATTGATACTTGATTGTCTCTCCTTGCTCATCAAATACTTTTTCCATCACCGACCAAACATCAGATGTTAATTGTCTTTTCGCTTTGTTGAATGGATTATCTTCACCGGTTTCTGTTCGCACATCTTCAGTCTCGACATTTGTCTCATTTGTTTGATTCTCATTCATCGTTTCATCATCAGATGCTAATCGATATTCAAATTCAAAACCCTCAGACATTGTAGCGGGACTAGTAGAATCAACTTTTGAACATGAAGTTGACATAATACAAGAAATTACAAATTCCTGTTACAATAAAATAATCATTATCAATTTTTAGAAACTGTTCACCAAAATCACTTTCGGTAATTGAAAATGAATAATAAAATTAATTGCTTCACACTTAAGAAGCCTAGATACTTAGAAATGCCTAGAAACTCCCATCTGTCTGCCCCAAGTGCCATTCATTTAATTTTCTTAAATATATTCTCTAAAAGTTTGTCAAAAACAGGGGAAAAAGCAACCAGTTGAAAGAGTACTATGAGCTACCACTATTATTATCTGATGATAAATTAATAAAAGTGTTTCTTGGTTGCATTAATCTAAATTAAATGGCTGCCTAAGATAAAATCAAAGATCATTATCTAATGTATAGTGTCTACGTCTCAATACATTATTATGTTAATTATAAACCACTAGTTTAGAGTGAGAGAAAAGAATATATAAAATATTAGCAAGTTGACATAAAATTGTATCATTGATAAGCTAAACTTCATCAAAGTAATAAAACACTTCTATGTTATATAAACACGTCTCTGTTGATGAGCTAAACTTCATCAAAGAAATTTGACACTTCACAGTTCACACCTCCAAAATAATAAAAGCAACAATTTACATTTCCTGAACAGAGTAGAAAACTCACCTGAACAGAGTAGCATAAGAGCAGCAAGATAAATCAATGAAACACAACTTAGAGAGAGAAAACTCACCTTTCCGGCGGCGGTGGAGGCTCGCGGCGGTCGAGAGGCTGAGACGAAGGGACGTGACGTAGCGGTGGCGGTGGAGATGGAGACTACAGAGGCGGAGAGCCCCACGGTGGAGACGCGGAGGTGCCGGTGGAGGCGTGGCGGCAGAGGCGAAGATAGGGCTAGGGAGAAGAGACGCAAGAGAGAGAGCTTCAAGGCAGCAAATGAGATCTGACGGGAGAAGAAATTTTTGGGGTTTTGAATCTTTTGATTTTAACTCTTACTTTTAATTTTGACTAACTTTTAATTTTTTTTTTCCAATATTATATATATTATATATATATATATTATAAAATAAATAAATATTAAAATATTAATAGGCTCGCGAGCCAACGAACACAAATTAATAGGCTCGAGCTCGGCTCGATAATAGATGAACCGAGTTTAAGCTCGGCTCGAGCTCGAATTCATCGAATTCGAGCTCGAACATGGGTCGAGCCGGCTCGACTCGTTTGCATCCCTAACCCACGTGAGTGTTTCAATTTGTACCACGCGAGGGCGCGAAACATAATAGAGCGGTCTTTCTTGCTCTTGAAGGAGCGGTGGGCTATACTACGGAGTAACTCTTGGTACCCCATCGACACGCACAACCGCATATTCATGGCTTGTTGTCTCCTCCACAACTTTATTAGGAGGGAACTGCCTTTCAATCCACTGGAGGCAGTCATTCCAGAATTTGTCGAAGATGCAGATGTTAACCACCCACCTGAACACATCCACCAAGTTGAAAGTTCTCCCCAGTGGAACTCATTCCGAGATAATCTCGCGAATCTGCTCTTTACTAATTCACGGGGGGTTGCTTAGTTGTTCACTGTTTATAGAAATGATTTAGACTGTTATGACTTGTCTCTTGTATCAATTTGATGAGCACTTTGCTAAAAAAAACATCTTGCTAGAAGAGTTGCTTGTTCAGATTGTACTGTCTTCGTTAGACATTGATTTAAACTGCTCTTTGTTTGTTTATCGAATGCGGATGTTAAGTTCCATGCTTTGTGTCCCTTTTGGCTGTTGTTTGCTATTCGGTATATGGTTCAGTTTCTTGCTTGTCGCTATTTATTAACTATAAAAATTACATATAACATCAGCTGTGATTTTGCAGCCAACCTCTAATCTGTTTTTTTTTTTTTGCAGGGGAAATTCTGTCATGGCAACGTCACAGTCGGTTCGAAGCTGTTCGCAATCGTCGAAGAGCTTGAAAACTCGAAGGTCTTGGACACCGCGCGAGGAACAGATGCTGGTGCAGTCATTTAAGGATATCATCGCGGATGGATGGAAGGCTCCGAACGAGTTCAAAAACGGCTTCATAACACAACTAGATGTGAGGTTGAAAGAGTACATGCCAAATACGACACTCCGTGGCGAGCCGCACATCAGCAGCAAGTATGGGTCTTGGAAAAAAACATTTCACCTACTATCCCAAGCACTGTCCAAAAGTGGGTTCAAATGGAATGCATCCGGTTTCACCGTCGAAGCCGAACCAGAGACTTGGGAAACTTTAATAGCAGTACGGATCCATTTCTGTTAGTATTTCTTTAATGCCTGTATATTTACTGCTTCGGCTGCCTTCTAATGTAATGAAGTTGTTGACTTTGCAGGCATTTCCAAAGTGTGGTGCCATCCGGGGGAAGTCATTCCCTTTCTATGACGCGTGGGTGGAGATTTATGGGAATGACCGTGCTACAGGCGAGAATGCAGTAGATTGGGAGTCAGCGGCCGAAGGAGAACACGTAGACCTGACCGAGGACGCGGAGGAGAGCGAGGACTCGACGCACCGACCCCCAAGGCCGGGAGCCGAGCAAAACAGAACCCCACCATCGCCTGTTATGACAGAAGCATCGGGTGAGACATCGCGGAAGCATAAGAGGAAGAAAATGGACCAAGCTGAAGACCAGCTTGTCCAAGCTTTAGCCGGGTTTTGTTCAGAAGCCTCACAGTCCATCCGTGAGGTGGCAAGTCGAGTTGGGTCCGAAATAGACGCTGCGAAACGCAGACAAGAACTGTATGATGCGATAGGAAAACTCCCAATGCAATTAAGCATCAAGGATCACATGAAAGTGTGTTACGTAATCGGTCTCAACCCGAAGGCGTTGGATATATTTTTTGGATTCCCCGAAGATGCTAAAGTCGAGGCCGTGCAAATGGCGCTGGATGGCGAAGTGAATTGGGCATGATATGCTATAAGTTACGGGGTTCAAAATATTCGGCTGATTTTGTGGGTTTTGTTATGGAAAACGGCCAAAGTGATGTGGCATATGTGTGCTCATGATGCACGCACAACTTGCTCTACATATTTTTGTAGGTCCAATTTATATGATCCTAGCTGAAATTGCTTGTTTCTTTGCTGTTTGGTGTCGGAACAGGGTCTACTGCCCAGGTGAATCTCCTTGGCAGCTGTTAATTAGGTACTGCCAAGGAGATTAAAATGATGTTAAGCTATTGCTTTGCTTTGATCAAAAATTTATGTCCTTTTGAATTAAGATAGTCAATGCATTTGTTATACAGTATGTGTATTTTTAAATATCTTATCTATGGATTAACTTAGTTATTTTGCAAATGAGGAATTACTTCCGCAACAGACTATTTCTCAAGTATGCACATGTTTATTGTCCAACACATTCCAGTGCACCACGCATCATCACGATTTTATTATGGGGTTAAATTTTGAATCCCTGTTTGCAGTGCTGATTTTTTGGATAACCAGACTTCAAAAGGAACCAGACTGGTATTGTGAGTTGACACACAACTACCCTTACTTCAAAGAAAATGAATGCGTGTGTCTAACTAAAATGGCACTGAGTAGTTGCAAATTAATGCGAGGCTATTGGGGAACAAATTTATTTGATTTAACCGTCAACAACCCAACTTGACTTACCATTAATGCATCAGGTGGTGTACACAAATTCAACATATTGTATATTAAGAGAGATAGGCAAGGTTGAGTAATACTTGAAGTCATAATATTTTTCTGCTTTTCACTCACTAATAACACCCGCAACCTTTCTTCAAAAATGCCCCCAAAGATGTACGTGCCAACGAAGCATGCCGTGTTGTACTCTACGAGTTGGACCCAGAAGATGGACGACCGATACCTAAGAGAACTGGATCATTATGCATTTACGGAGAACAAACGGCTTACGGAGAGTGATCGAGATATCATCACGAAGTCAATGGCACATTGCAATGACATCTTTCAGGTGTCTTTCGACTACTACCATTACTTCAAGAGATTTCAATTGGCACACGAGCGATACGTGACCTGGTCATACATAATAGAGCACGGAGATGCCAAGTATGATTCAAAGACAAACAAAGTAACTGGGTCGGCCGGTTTCTGGGACATAATATGCTCCGTAAGCAAGATTCTAATTAAATTGTGACTTTGTTTTTCGAATGCATTTTAATTCGTCTCGTGGGCAAAGCCCGAAGTTGTGCTTCACTTCTCTCTCTATTGTTTATTTCATTTTTCGGCACAGGTTCACCGCTTGGGGGGTCTTTATATGTTCGAGCAAGAGCATATGTGGAATGAGTTGGACACCATCTTTGGTCCCGACACGGCGCGGATGCTTTGGAGGCCGGACGGATTGCTTCCGAATCCGTACGGTGCACAACTGGTCCAATGCAAAACCGAAGACTGTTAGTTCTATAAACACCATTTTTTTCGAATAAACTGTTACGATGACTTTATGATTGAGTGTGTATCACGATAATCACGATTAAGGTCTATTCAATTTTTTTTTAAAAATGATCAGGCCTCGGGTGTAGGAGGGGTGTTTTAGACGGATTATTCATTTGTTGATTCTAGTAAACAATTTTTGTGGCAGTGGTCGCACAGGACAGCGACAAACGTGGTCCATGCATCCGGCGACCGCGTGTTCCCGATGTCGAATCTTGCAACTGGGGATCAAGCCGTCAATTATCCCCCCCCCCTCCACAGTTTCATATAGGGCAATACTTAGCGGCGGATAGCTCGAACCCGAGTTCTTGGGCATCATGCTCTCCATTGAAATCCAGGAATTTACCCAAGGGTCCCCAAGCACGGGTGTATGACAAAGAAGAATGCTTCTATCCCAAGCAGTCTTATTCCCGATGTCAGTTTGTAATATGTGTCAACTTCCTTTTTGCTTCGGTGTATGGTTGACGATATCGGCGTTTGAACGACGTGGTGTTATTTTTTTTTGGGTTAGTGGATCTCCCGATGCTAGTGGGCTCTAATATGCGGCTGAGTCGAAATGCACGCCAATAGGGGATTTGAGATGTAAAAATGAAACGTTCTAATTTCGGTTACTCCAGAAAATAGAAATGCCTCACCGTCGCACAATCTGTTTATATGCTCTTCTCTAAGCAAGTATAGGCAACTGTGACAAGTAGAGTTCATTTGTGTAGAGCACACGAGTGGCTAAATAACACCACAGCTGTTCGGACTCATTTTATTAGAGCTTATTTTTGGCTACTTGATGATGGCCCATATTCAACCAACAGAAAATGCCACATAAATGAATCTCCTGACCGTGCTATTGTTCTCAACAGGTGATTAAGTCCCTTAAATCACTTTACTAATAATCTGTACAATAATAAGCCCAACTTGAGTATTACCGCTCGTACCACCCCTTCCAACAAAATGCACCCTGTATGCGTGTATGAGTCTTATAACAAAAGGGGGGCTGTACTGAAAGAAGGCGAATGGTCTATTGAAAAGTTGTAAAAAACTGTCCAACAAGGCATATGAAAGCATAATATATTACAACAGTAGTAACACATCAAAAAACATTTGCAAAATATAGCTACATCTGAATCATCGACCCGGACTTTAGCTACTAATTAACACTTTCATCCTTGAGTCACCTATACAGAGCAATGGCAATAGCAAAAAGCGCCATGAAGAACCCTACTGTTGCGCAAGCAGACCCGACGCAGCAACATATCAAACTGATCGCGCTCAAGCTATTCCCGTTGGCTAAACCTTCTTTTCCTGGTCCTTTATTTGTTCGTAACAGATCGGGGTTATCGTTTTCGATATTCTTATGCATCTCTTCTTTAAACCCACCAACCTCGGGATGCTCTAAATCACCATCCTGCTTCATGGTACAAAAGTTGAAGGGGTGGGTTGTTGACGACTCATTCAAACCTGGGGCTGAAGATGATGCTGTAAATGTTTGACCCTGCTCCTGCACATAGCGGTGGAGGTGTTTGTACTTGGGATCCATTAGTTCATTCGCCCAGATGAAGTTGAACTTGTGTGCGTCATCCAAAGGGCATTTGTAGAACCAACGCCCGGGGTTATTCGCACTTTTGCTGGCCTGGAGGTGCAACATGATGCCGTTGTCGCAATAGCATGGTAGTCTATAATACCGCGACATGATGAGCACTTCAAAGGAACTCACAACTTTCTCACGGCTGCAAAGGTTAAAAAATCATCGCCAATCAACGGCTCAACATAGGATATAAATGCAAATCTAGGAGCATCCATACAACACTATCATTTCAACAAAATTGCTAGAAGAGGAGGAATGACTGCACAAGAGTAGTAACATACTGCTCTTTGACACTTAAACCAAAAAAATCAAAGGCAACATATCTCGGCAGTGGGTTTGGTTGAAGTAGAGAAGGTCAAATAACACGCCCACTGATTTAAATTGCAATTACATTCACAAAATTAGTGGCATAAAAATTCAATGGCTCAATTTGAATAAGTTCGAATGCGTAGGTACTCAAAAGCAGCGAGAAAACTCAATTGTTCAGAAGTCGGTCCATTCGCACTTTTTATGCCACAACAAGGAGAATGCAGTGCATATACCTTGACCAACGATTTCCAGATAATTAAGGGAAGAGAACAACCAAATGCAACCAAAGACGACAGACATTGGGTGGGAAGGATTAAAAAAAAATAACATACAAAGCTCTGTTTCTAGATTTCATGGTACATATTTGTATAAAGGCACCGAGACAAAGGCTTGCCTTCAACTGTAGCGGGAGCCGATCCAAACCGGCCAAATGTTACCCGAGCACCGAGAACGAAGATAAACTGTGACGACCCGGTAATCTGTAATATTTAAATAATTGATTTAAAATCTTTTGCTTCTTGTAAATGTTATTATTACTTGTTGTTTTCAAATTTTCGTCTGCTTTTGCGATTAACTTACAATTTGAACGGTAAAGTGTCAATTTTCGAACTTTCTATGCCCTAAATTGCAATTTTCAAAAATATAACTAAAATATTCTTAATTTCTGAGAAATATACATATAATTTCAGATTTATAAACATTAAATTTCATAATTTTGGAATTTTTCTAAATTAATTATGAATTTTCGGATTTTATGCCCAAAAACCCTAATTTTATGCCCTAAAACCCTAATTTTTGGTTTTTACAAAATAAATAAATACAAATTCGAATTTTTAATAAAATAAAGATATGATTTCAGATTTTATAAGATGTGGACAATCAAAATCAGATTTTATTAGATTTTATTTGATTTTATTTGATTTTGTGTTAATATTTTATTAAAATATCCTACACTAATACAAGATGACATTCTTCTAGAAATTGTGCATTTGTGTGGTCTTCCATTCATCTAGATTCATGACTCATGGATTAGGGTTACACCAAGGCTAGAATAGAGGAGGGAGGTGGAAGATTTCATTTAATTTGGCATTTAATTCTATGCCTAGTTGGGAGATTTGGATTAAATGGAAAGATTTGCATTTATTAAACCTTGGTCCCCAAGTCTTGCCTTCTACCCTCATTCTCCACTATAAATAGGACCTCCCACACACTTCCCCATCCCCAAAAACGTCCTCACACATACACACACTATACTCTCTCTATTTTCTTCCACAAACACACAAATCCCGCCTAAAAACACACCCCCTCACTTACTCTACTCTCAACACCCAAAACACTTCTTATGTATAGCCTATCTTCCACCCACATATATGTACACACAAGCCCTTCTATTTTCATCCATATATACCTATAAAGCCTTCTATATCCTCTCTTTTTCCCTAAAAACATTTCAAGGTAGGAGTATTGTTTAATTTCATGAGTAAAGTAGGAATTTAAGTATCTTGTAAGTTTTAGATATTTTATGCTTTCATTTTCATTATAGTATTATGTGAAATTATGTGTCTACGTGCACCTATTCAAACACACACGCACCTTATGGGGTTGAATGATATTTCTACTCAACCGTCGCGTTGACTCCTCCTTTCCAATACTTTTTAGACAGAAATGAGATAGCGGATCAGAGTGGCGCAGCGGAAGCATTTGGAAGCTTTTTACACGATATAGTTACTTTTCTATTCTTTTGAAAATTGTGACTTTTGTATTTTGTACAAATTATATGTGAAAATAATTATTTATACAACTATGAAAATATTACCGTTGCGCGTTTCTATCCAATTTTATTTTATAAATAAAAGGGTATTTTTCCGGGTCGTGACATAAACAGTACCGAACTTCGTGGGAGGCCACCGCCGACGCGCTGCGTACAGACTATCCCATGGATGATATCAGTCTTCTCAAAAAAATCGGCTATCTAGGGTTTGTTCCTTGTTTTAATTTGGGAGGGAGAAATTGGTAAATTACAAAGGCAAACAATATAAGAAGAAGGTTTAAGTAAACAAAGCAAGGGTTAGGGGCTAATTTGACCGGGAATAAATTACAAAGTAAACATTAAAGAACCCATCAGTTTAAGAGGGATAACAATGGACATAAACCATTGCTAACCCAACTGCATGTTAAATCTAACTGCAAAAGTAAACGATTCCTAAGGTGTTTGTTTTATATATTCACAGGGTCTATTATATTAATTAAAGTTTCATAATGTTTTTTTTTAAAACATACATGTGTCATATGTGATATATGTATAATATCGTTCTCCGAGCTTTATAATGTTTTAACATTTTATAATCTAAAGTAAAATATATGTTGTCAGGCTTTGAATTCCAAGAACAGAGTAGCTTTAAAAGCACTAGCGGTTGAAGATCAACTCATCAACGAGTCTCCGAAAATCAGTTTCAGATGTGATCTGGAGAGCTGCTGTTCAAAGGCTTCTTCGTTCAGAATTAATGAGCGAGTTAGCGACGAGTGTGTTGCTGGAATGGGGAATTGGATCACCACTAACACTGAATGTAAGTCTCCTCTACTTTTGACCTGCTTCGGTCGAACCGGAACTAATAAATTACACGAATGACGCTCGCATATAAATGAAAATTTTTGGTCCAAACTTGATCTGGTCGAACCCAATGAATCATATAATGGGTGTTGATGTACTTGTCGTGTGATTGTTCATTTTTTCCTAAACTATACGTGAATACTTATCATGTAATTAGTCATTTTTCTTAAACTATACACCAATCATATATGGCCAGGGGCTCGGGGGAGGTTGGAGGGGACGGTCGCCCCTCTCAAGTTCATATTGAGTTAAAATTTATATGTATTTTTATGAAAATTTTGAATATCGTCCCCCTAAATCATAATTCCTTCAATTTATTATAGAAATTTGACCTCGCTTCCCAAACAAGAATTTTTTCCTCCGTCCTTGTAATTGGCAATTGTAAAAAACACTCAATTACATGATTAACACTAATTCGGTTAGATTGAAAGTGTAAAATACCTATTGCGTTATTAATATTAATTCGACCTAGTGCGGTCTGAGCTAAACTTTACTCACTCATGCCTGTTTATAATGTTTGGTTTCTTTATTTTTGGACAGTTGTGGTGCTAGAGTTGTGAAGGGTCGGATTCAAAAATGGGCCTAAATTTCATGAATCAGCCATTTCAATATGTGGACCAAATGTAACATCAGTCATGGCTGGACGGAAAAAATCAGGGAATGTGAAAGTCATTTTGCAGATTTGGATTATGATGTAAATACTCAATTTATGTCCTAACCTCCTAATTACCAACTTCAGAGTTTGTTTAATGCCCCGTGTGAATTTCTTTTCTTTTTCTATAAAACATTACCTTTATATTTTAAAGGGATAATATCAAATATGGTCACAAACACTTTTTACAATTTTGGTCCCAAAATTTCAAAATGAGGACCATAATTCATAATTTTTATCAACTTTTGTCCTTTTTAGTCATAGCCTTTAAAACTAACGGAGAGGCGCATGTGCCCAGATAGGTAACTAACAGTGCATGTGAGGAGCACGTGCGCATTTCCATTAGTTTTTAACAGCTGTGACTAAAAAAGACCAAAGTTAATGAAAACTTTGAATTATGGTCCTCATTTTGAATTTTTAGGACCAAAATTGAAAAAAGGCACAAACATTGGGACCATATTTGATATTATTCCTATTTTAAATTTATAAAGTATAGACAATTATATATATATATATATATATATATTCACAATAAAAATGAAAATACTATAAAAATTATTATGTGAATAAAATAAATATCTCTATTAATACGATTTGAACTCATAACCTCTCAATCAAAAGGTCTTAAACTTTGCACAAAAAAAAGAAAAAAATAAATCTTAGTCTTATCAATAAGGATGGACTTTGTAAGAAAAAAAAAAAGGACTTCTTTATTCCAAACACCCCAATTGCATTCATTAAATTCAGGACAATCTTTTGGTTCTGAAGTAGTATAATATTTATTATACTTATCAATACATAACTGGCTTTTAGCATTGAATTTAGATTGCTCAATTAAATTAGTAGCAATATTATTCAAATAGAAATGTACTTCATCTTTAGAGCCAATGAGAAACCTACTTTCATTGTTTGAATCCTGGAGCAAGCAGTGTGTGTACATATATATATATATATATACTGGCAATACTGTACACTCTATGCGTGTACAAGATATTAAAAATTTATATCTTAATTTGGTGCTTAAATTATTTTAGGATCAAATTATAAATATATTATTAAATTTCTTTTATAAAAATACTTTTTTAATAACTATTTGACATAATTTATTAAATAATAATAAGCTAAAAATAAAATAATTAGATAAAATAAAATTACGTTGTAAAGAAATAAACACAAAAAGAATAAAAAAATGTCGGATAATTATAATTAGATAAATTATTTTGTGTGTGTGCGTGTTTGTCAGAGAGAGAGAGAGAGAGAGAGAGAGAGAGAGAGAGAGAGAGAGAGAGAGAGAGAGAAATAAAAATATTAATTATTGATTTAAAAGAACTTTTTATTAAAAATGGGTATGAGTTTCAACTTCCAAAATCCAAAAAAATCAAGGAAGTTGTTTGTTGGTTGAGAAAATGGGTTTTGAAATTGGATTGTGATATTACAATATTGTTCTCTCTATTTGCTTATTTGTTGCACGTGTCTATTAATTAAAAGTGTAAAATTGGTACACAATTTTTGATATCTAAATTGAATTGATTTTATGAGAGTTTTCAATATTAGCCATAATTTTACACAACTCTATTTATTTCATATAGAATTGAAGGGAAATTTTTATAAAATTATAAAAAAAAAAGTGCCATTCGTAAGACAAAAATAACTTTCTTTTTATAATAGTACTAACAGTACCGCACACTCTATGTGTGTGCAAGATAAAAAAATATATATATACCTTAATTTGTGCTTAAATTATTTTAGGATCAAAATATAAATATATTATTAAATTTCTTTTATAAGAATACTTTTTTTAAGAACTATTTGACATAATTTATTAAATAATGATAAGCTAAAAAAAACTATATAAATAAAATTGCGTGATAAAGAAATAAACACAAAAAGAAGACAAACAATGTCGGATAATTGTGATTAGAGAAATTATTTGTGTGTGTGCGCGCGCGCGCGAGAGAGAGAGAGCTAAAAATATTAATTTTTGATTTAAATGATTTTTTTTATTAAAAATGAGTTTCAATTTTCAAAATTCAAAATAATTGAAAAAGTGGTTTGTGAATTGAGAAAATGGGTTTTCAAATTGGATTGTGATATTATAATATTATCCTCTCTATTTGCTTTTTTGTTATACCTGTTTACTAATTAAAACGGTAAACTTAGCATATCAAAATTTGATATTTGAATTGAATTGATTTCATGGGAATTTTCAATATTAGCCTCAATTTTACATACTCTATTTATTTCATATATAATTGAAGGAAAACTTTTGTAAAATTATAAAAAAAAATATTTGTGAGATAAAAATAATTTTTTTTTTTAATAGTATAGATGGATGAAAGCAATTATTTAGGTTGAAAATAATTAAAAGAATACACCATACGCAAAATGTACATAGTCCAATTGAAGCCCAAAACGAAACCTAGCCCAATTGATTGCACCCCACGTGTTTTGCACGCTAGAAGACTCGCGCGTGCACAATTTCCACAAATGGGCCCGTAAAAATCGTGCCTAGGAGCCCAAAATATCCCAATTTAAGAGGGCGACAGCGCAACCCCCGGCTAAACCCTTTCTCAAAGCTTCAGATTTTACCCTCAATCTCTGTGGTTATTTAGGCACAATATATATATAAACAAGAACAAATCCCCCTCCTTCTTCTCCTCTCTCTCTTTCTCTCTCTAGGGTTTTTAGGGTTTTCAATTTCCGGCGGAGGAACAATGGATAGATACCAAAAGGTGGAGAAGCCGAAGCCTGAATCTCCGGTTAATGAGAATGAGATCCGTATCACTTCTACGGGTATGGTCCGCAACTACATCAGCTATGCCACCACACTCCTTCAGGTACGGTTCATTATCTTTTTTTTTTCCCCATGCTCGATTGTACTTGATATGCTTTTTTTACTGTTGTATTTTCGTTTGTTTCTTGTTTCTTCAGTGTGTTGCTACTTGGTTGTATTCAGTGTGGTGTTATTTGGTTGACTTCTTTGTCGCCACTGTGAGGGCATTGTTTTCAATTTCTGGGGTCCTTTTTGGGTTCATGTAACCCATGTCTGTTTGCATGTGCTTTTTCATTTGATCTTTGATCGACATAAGCATGTTTTCTAACTTTCTTTATTTTAATGTTGTTTGGGCGTCGGTTTGTTAGTTATCATATTGAGTTTTTGTTAAAAAATATAATGACTATGGTGGATATTAATGAGTAAACTATTTTGAATCCGTTTCTAGTTGAGTCCGTAGTGGGCAGGAGAGGTGGCATAAAACTATTTTGCATAGTGTGATGGGGTTTATGTTGTATCATGCTCTGAAGTTTTCAGCTGAAGAGTGTGCACCAAGTAATGCTTGTTGAAATTCATGATTAATTAGTGTCTTAAGTGATTTGAGCACAAATGCCTTCTAGGGGGCTACAATCATACTGGACAGCCAATGCAAAATTCATGGGCAGAGTATTTGATGACATTGACCGAGACACCAATCGGTTATTTGGTTCTTCTGGTTTGTCATGTTGATGGAATGTTCGTGCTGGCTGGGATTGTAGCTTGAGAGACTGCGGTGTTTTGTTACACTCTTAACAAAAGTTTTTTTAGCATTCAAGTATCTATTTGTGAGATACTTATAGTGGCTTTTGTTTGTCGAATATGAATAGGTTGGTACTAGACCTCATATTTTCTGTAATTTTTTTCTTTAGACCTTATTTTCTCCCTTCTCCTTGTTGAAATTGTGTGCTAATATACATATGTAACTCATTTTTTTGTCAGGAGAGACGAGTCAAAGAGATTGTCTTAAAAGCTATGGGCCAGGCGATAAGCAAGACTGTGGCTATTGCAGAGATCATAAAGGTTACTGTTTAATTCATTTAATACTATTTGTCCCTCCTCCCCTATCGTTTTTACAATGTGAATGATTCAGTGATATTTCTTTTTTTCAAATAGAGAAGAGTTCCTCGACTACATCAGGACACTGCCATCAGTTCGGTGAGCATAACCGATACATTTGAGCCCATTGAAGAGGGCCTTCAAATGTAAGTCTGAATTTTTTCTACATTCCTTTTGTCTGTGCTCTTCTGGCATTTGACACACATTCATAAAGATCTCTACCCGTATGCTAATTAATTGAATGCATAATGTTTGTGGATAAAGTGTGCGTCTAAGTCTCTAATATCGAATTTTGTTTCTATTACAGTGTGGAGCAGACACGCCATGTCTCAATGATTTCAATCACACTTTCTCTGAAAGAACTTAACAAGAATTCTCCTGGGTAATTTTTTCGCTTATTAAATTTTAGGAAACCTCTACCTGGAAAGAAATGTTGTTTTGATAAAGTTGAAGCATCATTATCTGCCTTATCTTTTTCATATGATTTTGGGTTGGTGGATATTTTTGGCAACTGTAAATTGAGATGTAGATGCTGTTCTTTGACCCCAATCTGCTATGCCTGCATATGCTTTGTCCAGATATCAAGCTCCGTCTAATGTGGATCAAACTAAGCAACAACAGTACAACTATCAACCACAGCAACAACATCAGCAACCTCCTAGACAAGCTCGGGTAGTTTACAATGCTGGCAATGGAGGTAAAAATAAATAAATAAATAGACGGAAAATGTTATTTATGATTATCATAACTGTTTGTGTGGTCGACCATTGACTGAATGCTATTTTGAGTTTTAGATACATATGGACGAGGAAGAGGCCGTGGAAGAGGTAGGGGGCGAGGTTGGAACAGAGGTGGGTATGCAAACTACCAAAGCACAAAGTACCAAAATACAAACTACCAAGGTACTTTCTAAGACTAATGTCATATGAAGTGTGAGCAACTACATTACCATTTATCCCTCTAATCTGCTATGGCAATAAATGTTAATTGATTCTTTTTGGCAGAAAATGGTGGGTATTCTGGAGGATATCCTAACTGGGGCCGAGGTGGAATGCGTAGGGGTTGGGGTTATCAAGGTTAGTATAACTTTTAACTCACAACCAATTGGGGTGTGTGTGTGTGTGTGTGTGTGTGTGTGTGGATTGCTATGGGGTTGATGATGCATTTCAATTATTTATAGGTGCTGGATATGGAAGAGGCAGAGGTGGAGGTGGCAGAGGCTATGGTCGAGGCCGTGGAAGGATGGGTATGGGCATTGGGGGTCGAGGGAGGGGTGGCGGCAGCCAAGCAATAGAAGTAGCATAATTGGGAGTTGATTATTGTTAGTGCTTGCTTGCCTTGGCTCTGAGTTGTTGCTATGTTCAAAGTTTGTTTACATTTCATGAATATTGTGGCTTATTTATAGAGGGTTGTTTAGCAGCTGCTGCTTTCTTTGTTTATGTATGTGGGCAAGCTTTGTTTTCAGATGTTTGTTTTATAGAGCCAAGAGCAATCAACCAACTCCCCACTCGTTATTTTTTTTTTCTTTCTGATTATGCATAGCTTTTTGTTCATCTCTCTCTCTCTCTCTCTCTCTCTCTCTCTCTCTACACACACACACACACACACACACACATAATTATATGTATCTTTAGTTCTTTATAATTTGGTTCCCAGAACATGACTCTATTATTTAATTTGTCTCATTTCCTTTGGCTATTATTATCCCCCGTGAGGTTCGATGTCTACATGCAGCTAAACCAGTAATTAATTCCAAATCCACGTCCAGGTTCACAACATTCTGGTGTAGTGAATGCCATATTCTGCAGAGTTTCATTTTTTTTCCTTTGTTTAATTTTCTAATAATTTATAACATTTTCCAAATTAAATGTCAAATTTGATAGATAATAAACAAATATTGTAAATGGACCCAGATGACTTATGCAATGGTTGGTCTTATTTTTGAATGTTCTAAAAGAAATATCACGAGGAAATGTAATGTGGAGAAGTTATGTAGGATGATTGATTTTATACTTCGATTTTTACAGCGATTGTTTTAAAAAAATTTACTGGAGCATTTTTTTAATTCAAGTCTTTGTTTAATTAGTAATGTCGTATCAAACTTTTATGGTTTTGAATTTATTATTATTATTATTATTATTATTTCAGTAATATAACAATTAAAACAATTGTGATTTTTCCAAAAAAAAAAAAAGTGACATTTGACTACAATAAAAACATTTTACTGGAAAAAGAGAAAGATAAAAAATAAAAAATATTTCGGTGGAATCAGCAATTATATTTATATACGGGTAAAATATTTTAGGTTTGTTTCTTTTTCTTTTTATGAGACTTCTAGACTTGTTTTCCGCTACTCACATACTGGCAGATCTCCCATATAAGTAACGGACCTCTCTCTCTCTCACTCACACACACACACACACACAATTCACTTACACATTCAGGTGTCGCTATTAATTTCCAACTGTATGCGTCTTTGTATGATGGCCAGGTTCAATTACTTAAATTCAGTAGTTTATGCCGAAATCTAAATCACCACTTTATTGAGTTATGGTGTTATTTAATAACAAAGTTAGCAATTTGAACAATATCTTGCCATTATTAATCTTTATTTTCTATTTTAGCTTAAATAATTTATTTTTAACCACATAATAAAATCCTTTATTGTAAATAAAAATCAGTAATTTTAAGTGAAAAAAAAGACTGATAATTCGTAAAGTTTCAAAGGCTGTGGAGAAGAATAAATAATTTGAACAACGTGAATGCAATTTATCCTATTTTCCACTAAAAATTTCAGATTAAAGTTATAAAGCATCATGGTTATCATCATTGACAACTTGACTGACTCATGTGAATGTGGTTGCGTGTTTTATCACAACATTCAGCATTAGGCATGTCGATTAATCATATAATATATATATATATATATAATTTCTTGAATTGTAAAAAAAGAATACGAAGAGCCTTAAAATAAATTGTTACAGGCAATTAATACTCGCATATGTGGTAAACCTGTGCCTTGACAAGTATAATAAAAATTGCGATTATACATACATAGATGTATGTATATATATATATATATATATATATATATGAATGTAGACGGCCCATGCATCCAGGTTCACTTATATCTCCACGCCCGTACAATGTATAAAATCGACTCCCGCAACAAGTTTTCTTCATCTCTCTCTCTCTCTCTCTCTCTCTCTCTCACACACACACACACACACACACACACACACACGCATATGGTGCCCAAGAAGCTCATGTACTGATCATTATCATTACGCATACACACACACACATATATATATACACATACACTTGCGATTTTAGAAGAGCAGAAATTAGTTTCAGGTGAAAATGGAGAGTGGTTTGATGAAGAACAGTAGTGGTGATTCTAAGAAGAAAGAAAAGGATCTTTATCATGTTATTCACAAGGTTCCTTCTGGTCATGGCCCTTATGTACAAGCCAAGCACGCCCAGGTAATTCATCTCTCTCTCTCTCTCTCTCTCTCTCTCTCATCATTTAATATTTATGTTTCTGGTTGTCAGCTAGTTGAGAAGGACCCTGAGGCAGCAATAGTGTGGTTTTGGAAGGCAATAAATGCGGGAGATAGAGTAGATAGTGCCCTCAAGGACATGGCTGTTGTTATGAAGCAACTAGATAGAACTGAGGAAGCCATTGAAGCTGTTAAATCTTTTCGAGGCCTTTGCTCCAAACATGCCCAAGAATCACTAGACAATGTTCTCATCGACTTGTACAAGGTATGTACTACATACATATATATATATATATATATATATATACACATATTAATTGGTGGGACATACTCGATTTATGTGTAAAATATCAAATTAAAATATAAGTTAATTACATATTTAAATAATAAATATAAAATTAAAATATTTATTAAATTTTATACATTATTATATATTTTAATTATTCATATTATATGTATTTTTATTAAATTTGTTACAAAAAAAATTAAAGATAGTTACATATATTAATAGAGGAGAGAGAATCAAAAAAGAATAAATTAAACATATGTTGATAGCAGGAGCAGAGAGTATAAATGAGAGGAAAGACACTAACAGAGACCAAAGAGATTAAAATGGTTATTAAACCCCTAACACTTTATTAATAGTGCGTGTGTATATATATGTGTGTGTGTGTGTATTAAATGCATTCTTTGTTAGGTCGAAAATGATCAATCAAGCTACCCCATTCAATTCTCAACTAGAACCATCAATGCTTGGGAACTTTTTTGATAATCAAATCAAACTCGGGTAAACTTTTAAACCAAAGTTTGAACGATATATAATTGTTTCACTCAACTTGATTCATTTACTTACACATTGTAGTGGTGGAGCTACAAGTTTCGTTCAGTGGGGGAAAAAAATGTCTGTTAATTAACAATTTCGATCATGGGTTAATGCAGAAATGTGGAAAAGTCGATGAACAGATAGTGCTGCTAAAGCATAAGCTGAAGTTGATATATTTAGGTGAGGCTTTCAATGGAAAGCCCACAAAAACTGCTCGTTCTCACGGCAAGAAGTTTCAGGTTTCTATCAAACAAGAGATATCAAGAATACTGGTAAATCAGCCAAGCCATAATTCCTTTATTTACTATTTCATGCATGTGTCTAGCTATTCATCAATTTAAAATCGAGAGGGCTCACATGGCAGTCCGAATACTCTATTATGGAACGAACGGTACTATATCTTCTCCTCCAAATAAGAAAAGAGAATCTTCAAAAAATTTATCATTTTTCGATTTTCTTATTTTAACAGTATGCGTATTAGTGAATAGAGGAGAAAATGTAACACCATTTTGTAACAGAGGATTCGAACTGCGCACCAGGACTCTCTAACTTCAAAATTATTTCTACATGTACCTAGCACTAGTCACTTTCTATAAAATATATATACACAAATGATGAATCAATCACTTTGCAAAGTTATACACACTCACCAGTCACCACATGATCAGCACTGATTTAGCCAAGCGTATGACAGGGCAACTTGGGTTGGGCTTACATGCAAAAGTCGAACTTCATGGCAGCAGAAGTTGTGTACCGGAAGGCCCAAATGATTGACCCAGACTCGAACAAGGCCTTAAACCTGTGCCAATGCCTCATCAAGCAAGCCCGGTACAACGAGGCCAACATGGTTCTTCAGGATGTTTTGCAGCGCAAGCTTCTCGGTTCCGATGATCGCAAATCGAGAAAACGGGCTGAGGAATTGTTATCCGACCTGCAGCTCGCCGGCCCGATGTTGATGCCAAATCTTCCGGAAGATGATTTTGTCGAAGCCCTCGACCGGGTGATGAATGAATGGATGCCTAGTAGATCAAGAAGGCTACCTATATTTGAAGAGATTTCTCAATATCGAGATCAGTTAGCTTGTTGATTTCATGTAGTTTTTTACCACATCGTTTTTACTTGTTTAAAGTGTGTGAAAATATAGATTAGAGGGATGGTAAAAATTCTTACAAAGGAGATGCGATATTGATGAATAATGGTCCAAAATTAAGGGTATTTTCAGTTTGGAGAAGGGGGGCATCTTACCAACTGGGGACTGTATTTCTAAAATTAAGGTTGTCTGTATATAGTTTTGTGAATGCGGTCATGTTCCTAAATGACCATTCTATTATTTGTGTGTCTTATTAATGTCAATCAGTTCACTTTTTGGTCCTCGATCGAAATTTTAATGATTTCTTATGGTTAATTGAAGGAAATTCAATTTAACTACAAAATTAAATATGGGTAATTTTAAGTTTTAACAACTTAGTTTTCTTACCCAGACTGTACATTCGTCTGATTGGCGACAGTTGCTAGGTGCCGTCTCTCTCTCTCTCTCTCTCTCACACACACACACACACACACACACACACCCATTAAACTATCTACCCTTCTTCCTGCACAAAAGGTTCACATATCAACTTTATTCCCGTACCAACAATATAATCTACATTATCGTCCAACCAATTCAAATATTTTTGCCTTTACACACAGCAATCAAACACTACTTTTTTCCATTGGCTACAGATGCACACTACTTCCATATCAAAACACGATAATTTATCAGTTAATCATCCGAAGATACAAAATATCAGAGCTGAGTCAAGAATTAAAAATTTATTGTTAAATTACAGAAAAATATAAGCACTAGAATTTTATGTCATAACATACCTGCCATACCATGGCATAAAAAAAAATTAAAGCCAGCTCTCTTAAGATTGTATTTGTTCAGGCATGACCCTCCCTACGCCACCCGCATTAAGTTTTACTTGGATTAAGAAACACAGCATCCTCAAACTTCATTGTCACAATTGACTCTTCTAATAATATATTCAGACAATTCAGAAATACAAACCTATACAAGTATCATCATATCACAAAAATACAAAATACAGCAAAGGGCAAAATGTGTCATACTGTCACCCAAAAATTTAGGGGAAGCAAAGCTGAATATGAAGCGATATCAGGCACCTGTCAAGGACAAACCTGGGCAAACGCACACACTAATGACATTTGAATCCACCACACACAGATAAAACTATGATAAAGATCAAGGCCACAATAATGCCAAGAACAATCAGCTTTATCTTCATATTCTGCAACCACATCTTTCTCCTCATCTTGGTACCTTGTGTCCTAAAATCTTGGGCCTGTTAAAAAAATAAAACAGCATATCAATGATCAATTTCACATAAAAGCGCTTAGTGTCACTAACGCATAAGAAAAACTGACAAAGCAGCAATGACAAAATAACAACAAAGGATCTCATGAAACAGAGACATCCACATAGAATGAGGAGAATATGTAGCCCAGGCTATCAACCAGTCCAGGCCAACAGAAAAGTACTAAAGCCAACCAGGGCCAAATGAATTTACAGAGAACTAATCAAAATATAGAATATAAAATTGTTCTTATCATATACTAGGTCAGCATCTCCAATATTTAACACAGCTAGTCCAGCAGTTATATGGGTTCTTTTCATTTTAGCAGTAGAGTCTTACATGATTTCTATCAAATTACAATTCAAATATACCAACGATAGCACATGCAGGTAAAACCAAGAGGTCCACATTTTATAATTCGCAAATGATGAAATAATACAATAACAGACCTGCGAGCGAAGATTCTCAGTTTTATCCACCAGAAGCTCAATTTTCTCTCCACGGTCAAGAACCTGCATGGACAAAAGGTTTTATAGTGAATCACACACCATTTACAGAAAACCTCAATCATCCCACATCATAAAATTATGTACAAGTAATTTTCAGTTGAAAAAAAACACAACGAATTACCAAAATTCATTTACCTTTTCAATGTTTTCCATCATTACCCCTTTAACTTCTGAAACCTGAGCTTTCACTTTTGCAAGCTTACTGATCTCCTCAGGATGATCCACACAATACTGCATCTGCTCCTTCAATTTGGGCCTAAGGTTTCATAAGAGTCCCAAACAAAGTTACTATTATCCACGAAGAAAATTAATAATCAGGGCATAGTAAATAAGAAAAATGGGAACTAAAGAAGAATATTACCCAAACTCTCTATTCAGGCTGTTGGCAACAGCTGTAGCAGCCTTTCCTCCCCCATATTTCTTCGTAAAATCTTCCTTAATTCGCTCAAGAAATGCAATAGGAAGCTGCCTTCCAACAGATTCAACAGCCACAACACAATATGCTGTTATTCAAAAACACTGATCATTAGTCCACACAAAAACGAAGTCAAGAAAAAAAAGAGAAAGGTTACTTTCTACGCAAGCAAGATGGCGAACATAAACCATATACTTCGTCACCCAGTGGTCAAGCACGAGCGTTCCAAGTAATATTTCATCAACCACTCTAGGAAGATACAAGCTAAAACAATTAGTGTGGATCCTTTAGGAATTAATGAATGAATATCGCTGTAACCTCTATCCACTTAAAAATGCACTAGACAGAGTCCACGGACTAGATGTCATGAAAACAAATTGGCATTCAAAGAACTCAAACCCAATGTAAATGAAATCAACCTGGATTATTTCCACAACCAAAATTTGGAAATGATGCTTTGAATCCCACATGCTTGGTGGTGTAAATCTGAAAACTCTTGTTCGCTAGCTCAACGATTACAAAAATGATCCATCAAGTAAACCAAAATTACATCTCCCTAATTCTGTAACCGATCCAGAACAAGAGCCAATCCATTCAGAACCTAATCAACATATAATTCATTCAGTCAACAAATATCTGACTTCACAAGGCCACAAACCAAAAACCACATAACAACACCAAAAGTTCCTCTAGAATCTCGGAATACAGATAATCAAGCAAAACACGCCTGCAAAGTCGAACAAATAACAAAACAATCCGAAAGAATAAACAAATCGAATAAAGAAACAAACAGATCGGCGACGGCACTGCTTACTAAATCCATCCTCAACGAGATAATTGAAGGTGTGGCCATCGCAGTTGTAAGTGAACTTGTTGTTGTTCGCCGGGAGTTTCTGGAGGCACTGGGCGGCGATTCCGGTGAAGTTGCCGGTGAACTCAGTGTACTCCGCCAGGATCACCGTCCCACGCGCCACGAAGCTGTAGATCAACGATTGCTGGCCCATTTCTACTCCTCTCTCGCTCTCACTCTCCCCGATAAACCCTAGGCCAAGCCTCTATGCACAGAGATATATATTCTAAATCTGTATGTATAACCGCAGAGCGATGAGAGAGAAAGAAGGGGAAATGAGAGAGGTGAGAAGTGGGAAATGTGGTTGGTATTTATGTGAGGGAAAGTCTAGAGAGAGAGAGAGAGAGAGAGAGGGAGAGGAAAGCGTGACGATGCTGGGGGCGAGAATTTTTGATTTTCTAGAGAGAGAATAAAGTGTGATATAAAACATACCTTTATTTTTTGTTTTTGTGTGTGAAACGCTTGTTTAGAGGGAAAATGCTCCGTTATTGGTTGTTAAAAACAACCCTTGCCCTTGTGGAGCTTGGGATATTACGGATATGCCATCGTCGGCAGGGGTTGGACTGTCGCCACCGTGGCCCTTTTCGAACTTTGCAGCCACCAACCAATTAATTCAAAGTTTAATTATCCAAAAAACTAATAATAAAAAAAAAAAATCAAAGTTTCAAAAGTTTACATTACATTAAATTAAATTAAATTAAATTAGGTTTCATTTCTATCGTTCGAAATAGTACATAACATAATATGAAAAGATTTTGATGTAAGTACTTTTGGTTAATCCATATGAATCTCTCTTAAAGTAATACGTGTTTAAAAATTCTATCTAATATTGGATTTAATGACCTTCTCAATACTATTTTTCTCCTCAACTGTCACCTCCTCATAGTAAAGCCTAATAATCTCCTCGAAACTGCCTCTCTCCTCAACCGCCGTTTCTTCATAATAGGATCTGATAGCATTTTCGAAGTTATCTCCCTCTTCGAATATGATCTTGCTCTCCTCGAGAGCCAACACGTGTCTTCATGGACCCTACTCTACTTAAGGAAACATGATGAGTTGAGGAGAAAACACGTCTTGCCGACGGGCTCCTCCTTCAACTATCGTCACGTCTCGAGGAAGGTACATCGAGTAAGAAATATATATTGTACTCTACCATTGTCCATTTTGACATACGACACTGCTCCTTACATGAAAATCACTTGCTCCTAAACCACCTTGGCATGGCCATCATCCTATCAAGCCATATCCTTCTTGTTCGAACATGTGGATCATCTTCTTCTAAAAAATAGGGCATTGACCAAAAAACGACCTCATCAACTTTATATCTAAATAATTTGATTCAACTTGAATTTGAATTTAATCCATAATTTTTTGATGTTGAATAGTAGGTGATCAATGATCAATAAAAAATATACATAACATTAATGAAAATTACCAATATTTTGAGAAAATAGGAGACGAGGGATGAGGGTACAATAGACAAGTAGATTTGGAGAAATAAAGAGCAAATATAATACATTTATTATATAATATATTCTGCAAAAGTGCACATGAAACTCATTTAACATTCGAATAATAAGTTTGAAAATAATGAGATAAATCACTAATTTTGTTCCATTGTTTCAAGTCAAAATACTAAAGGATAATTACTCCCACCATCCCATAATTTAGGTCAAATTATAAATAACACCCCTTGTATCGGTAATTACCAATACCTTCTAATTTTTGTGGACTTATTAGTAAAATGAACAGAATCAATGAAATGTCTATTTTGCCCTTTAAATATTTAAAAAAAATATTAAAAAATATAAATATAAATATATGACTAAATTGACCAAAATAACCTTCACTGATATTTCGAAAAAAAAATTACCATATCTTTCAAACAAAATCCTATCTCACCCCACCTCCCAACCAACCCCACCACCTAACCGCCGCCACCCTTCACTCCACTGTCGCCGCCGCTCTCGCACCCCACGCCGCCACCGCTGCCTCACTCGCAACCCCCCCTCCCCTTGCAGACGCTGCCTCACTTGCACCCCTCAGCGCCGTCGCCCTTACTCGCACCGCCACCCCTTACTCCATCACTCGCTCCCCACCCCAGCCTCGCTCTTTCTCTCTGCCAGTCAAGCTCTCATCCTCTTCTTTTTTCTTTGTTCTCTCTTTTCTTTTCACTTTTCTTTTCTCATATCTCAGATCTGAGATCTCAATCTGGTGGAGGTGTTGTCGAAGGCCGGGTGACGGCGACGGAGATCTCCCTTTCTTTATCTCTCTCTCTCTCTCTCTCTCTCTCTTCCCCCTCCCCCCCCCCCTCCCTCTCTATCTCTTTGTCTCTCTCTCTTTGCGGCGGAGGGCGTTGAGCAACGGCGGCGGCGGAGGATGCCGGAATATGTATGTATATATGTATATATATATTTATAAATATTTTTGTATATTATGCGTATATATATTTATATTGTGAATATAAATTTAAAAAATGTGCAAATATATTTTTTTTATCACAGTAAAATATTTATATTATGTATAAATATTTATTATGTGCAAATATGTATATATATAGACATTATAAATAAAAAATATTCAAATATATTTTCTTATTTATTCAATATAAAACATAAAATTAGCCACAAGGGCAAAAAAAGTCAATTCATAATTGGCCAAATAACATTTTTTCCTTAAAAGGGACAATTTTGAAAGTTTAATTGAGTTTACGAACGTTGACCGTTAGTCAACCTAACGGAAGTTGAAAATTGAAAGACGGAAATAAAACTCAGGGGGATATCGGTAATTACCGATATAAGGGGATGTTATTTATAATATGGGCTAAATTTAGGAGTGGTGGGAGTAATTATCCCAAATACTGATTGATGATATAGTGAATGGTAATTGAACTTGATGCTTTACAAAAGTTTATAAGTATACGATTGGTCTTGAATTTGAATCTCGTCTAAAGTATATATCTGTCTCATATATGAAATTTGATTACTCGTAAATATTTTTTCCCCTTCTTTTGGGATGTCGAGGATTTGAGAGCCTCGGTTTGAACTGAAAAAGATGTGAGGTGATGGTATAATTATCATTTTTCTTAAAATAAAAAGATGAATTGAAATATTGAAACTTAATTAGGATGAATGGTTTATAATTATAGATAGAGGAAATTGCCTTACACCCCTCGAGGTATAATCCAATTATAAATTAGTTTTATTATTTTAAAAATTATAAATAACCCATGGATATTTAGAACTTTTTTTTTTTTGTAAATACTAATAGAGATATCTAAAATATAACTTTCATATAACAATAGTAATCAACATGGCCACCATGAGATGTGCCTCAACAAGCCTGAAAGAATTACTCAATCAATTTTGTTATTCTATCAATATTTGCGAAGTAATTTAGCTTTATATCGTGACAACTACCATGGGGCATCATCATTTATAATCTTATATTGCCCTTTTTTTTAATTGACTTAATATATAGTTTTTACATATCTTGAATCCATTACGATCATGTGTATCCCACATCCAGTCCCCGTCTAAAACAATAGAAATACAGTTCGCAAGTACGTTCCTCCTTAATGAAGGGTAAAATTTATTAAGCTAATACATGCTTCAATAATTTTTTGTAATTTTTAGAACTATAGGAATTAATTTATAATTTTACCATATTTCAAGTTGTGTAGACGTAATTATATATTGATCTCCACTTTCTATATTGTCTATTAAGTGTTAAATTTTTTCATTGCCCCCTAAACAACCCTTGGTGTTTCGTCTATATTTTTTTTTCGACATCAAAGTATTAGTTTTATTAATAATTCAAAAAACATACAACCACGATTCCATCATTAATCAGTGATATCATTACCGTCCTATACTGCTAAAAAATAATCGCATAAAATTAGGAGTACTACTCCTATACAAATATCAAAGACTAGAAACTCAAAATAAAAAATAAAAATATCAAAAATAATCAAATGCCTAAAATTCGAAAGACAGATCATCATCGCCGTACTGTATTTCCCATTCCTTACTTGACTCTAATATTTGTAAGTTTTGAAACAAAAAATATTAATTTACAATTATACCTTATTTTAAGGGGTGGAAACATAATTTGATTAATTTCTTCTTTTTAATTTTATTTTTCCCAATCAACCAAACGAGGCATGAGATGGGGTAGCTGTGATGTCTTAAAATAAACGCAAATTTTGCAGTTAACTCTTCTCTGTCTTTCACTACACGGAGCAAAGAAAAGAGCAGCACAACACAAGGGGAAAAAAAAGGAGAAGATAAAAATAAAAAGTAGGCAAAAATGAGCACAGTGATTTCAAATACTCTTCGCATCCCATCGATAATCCCACAAAATCGTTGTTCTGTTATCCCATCACGTCCCTTGTTTCCCTCTAATCTCAAGCCAATCTCATCTGGGTTGCTCAAATTCTCAAGAATCGATTTGGGTTGCAACAGTATTCGTGATTTGGGTAAAAAAATCTTGTTTTTTTTAGTATTTTTTTTTTGAAATTTATTGGGTTGCTCTTTCTATGTTTTTCCTCTTGATTTTGATTTCTATTTGGTGTTTGTTGCTTTTGGGGATGCTGACTGTGTGTAATGATGCTCAAATCTGTTTTCATCTGAGTTGAAATGTGGAAATTGGAACTGGGAAACCTCCATCTCACAGAACTATGCATATAAACAGGATATACTATAGTTGAGAATGTAAGGTTTTGTGTGTGTGTGTGTGTATATTGGTCTAAACCAACCGGTTTCCAACCCATTTGTAGAGGCCCAATATGGGACGGCCCTCCCGATCCAGTGGTAAGGTTGTATATGAATAGGTTGTGGAGAGGCAATATTTTGGTATGTGTGTGTGTATTGGTCTAAACCATCCAGTTTCCAACCCATTCGTAGAGGCCTAATATGGGACGACCCTCCCAATCCAGTGATAAGGTTTTTATGTGAATAGGTTGTGGAGAGGCAATTTTTTGGTATGTGTGTGTGAGAGAGAGAGAGAGAGAGAGAGTTTTTGTTCTTTGGATTTCAGTGAATGGATCCTTTAGAACTAGTTGTTGGGTTGTATTGTAAAATAGAATCAACATTGGGATTAATTGTAAACCATGAAACTTTGAGTAATCCCTTAAATTCAGAATCAATCCCAATATTTTCTTAGTCCATTGTTTCATAATGAAAGATTGAGCACTTTTTGCAGGTGAGAATGAGAGCAAAACAGTTTTGGATGCATTTTTCTTGGGGAAGGCTGTGGGCGAAGCACTTAACGAGCGTATAATCTCGAGCGTGGGCGAGTTTCTGAGTATAGTTGGCAGATTGCAAGCTGAGCAACTAAAGCAATTATTCGAATTTCAGGTATGTGTATCTCATAGAATTAGAGACGGCACTGGAAATTTGGTTGCAAGATCTGCAGTTTTGAGTTACTTTTCTGCTTTTGTCGGGTTAATCACACCATTGTTTTCTCCGGTAACTATGAGTAATTACCTGAATTCTCACCCCTTTCGGTTTTAAATTGACATAATATTTGCCCGGAAACTTGAAATGATGATATCACTGTTGTGATTGTAAGTTGAAGATAAGTTACAAGGGAGGTATGTGTAATTATCCGTAGTTACAGGGACTGTAGATATGTAATTCACAAAGATCCTTACATGAAGTGATGCATCTGTAGGAGGAGGTGCTGGAGAAGGCTAGACAAGCGAAAGAGCAGGCCTCGAGGGAAGCTATCGAAGCCAAGCAAATAATTTCGGACACTACTTCATTGGCTACCTCGACAGTTAACCGTGTTCCAGAAACCGTGACTTCGTTGGGTACCTCGACAGTTCACGGTGTTACAGAAACTGTATCCTCCGTCTCTGATTCTGTAATCTCCGCGGCCTCATCCTCGCTGCCAAAGCGTACCAATGATGATCCCTTTTTCAGGTTAATTGAAAAGGATTGATCATTAGTACTTGTGTCCTTGTGCCTGTATGTGCGTTTATGCATCTAAACCATTTTCTTTTGTTGAAGACTGTACTTTCTTCCCTTGATATGTGAAAGGGTATGAAAATAAAATTGAGGTTTGAGAAGAACATAGATAAAAGAAGCAAAAATATCAAAAATAACTTCAAACGAATTCAAGTTTGATGGTAAAACTTGTGAACTCATAGTGCTTACTTTGTTTTATGATCAAGAAGGTACGAGTGCAGAACAAAAGAACCAAAATCTGGCTATTTTACCGATGCCAACAAGCCGAACTTTGACATTTTTTTTTAGGCTTGAACTCAAGCTCAAGTCAAGTAAATCGAGCTCAAGCTCAAGCTTGATGAGCCAGGAATAAAAGGGCTTGAGCTTGTGCTCGGCTCGTTTGATTTGAATTTATGAATATGAATAAATTATAAGCTCTAGTTATTGAGCTCGAGCTCGAGCTCGAGTTCAAAAATTCTCACTTATTTTGTTGGCTCGAGCTTAAGATTGAAAATTAATATATTATTTATAATCATATATATAATTATGTTAAAATTAAAATAAAAATTTAAATAGAAAAGCTTACGAAACTACGAACAAGAATTACATGACTCGATTTTGGTTCAAAACTTATATAGCTCGCCTCGGCTCGAATTATTCATATTTGAACTCGAATTTTTGTCAAGGGTAGAGCAAGGGCAAACAAAAATTATGGGGTGAGAGAGGCTCGAACTCTCGACCTCAGGATAACTCAGCCGCTATGAGACCTACGCGCTAGCCAACTGCGCCACCACCCCTTGTGGTTGCCAAATCATTATAAGAATAATTATATTCAAAATAAAATCAAACCACGGGGCATATGTTAAAGAGTACTATTTGGGCCCGAAAATTTTGAAAGCCCAATATAACCCGTTATTCAGTTTTTATTATTCTCAGCCCGGCCTATTATTAGTCTATTACCCCCCGCACCCCAGCTTTTCATTTCATTTGCCCGTTGAGCTCCATCATTTTGTGCTGCTGCGAGACAAAATCTCCATTCCACGTGAAAGCTCAGGTACGCACGCATTCAATCCTCTTCTCCGACAAACCGCTTTGACATCAAACGATGTTTTTGCTGTAATTCGTTGTTCGAGTTGTTCAGTGCTCTCAAAATCTACCGTTCAATATTCATTTTTAGTGTTGAGATTTGATTTTTCGCTTACGGCTCTCGTTGACTTTCGACGTGTTCTTCGCTGTACCAGCAGGCATTGGCCAATCGAGATCCATGGAATTTTTGCGCCTTTGTTTTCTCAAGTTGCTTTGGCATCTGAATTGGTTGTTTGCTTTTGGCATTTTGATGTTCATGGTGAATGTGGAGCTGAGTTGATTTATGTGTTGCTTTTGTGAAGAGCTCCAGCTGGTGATGTGATGTTGTTGTTATGTGAATTTGGTGTATTTTGTCTTTATTGGGTTTAATTGCAGTGAAATTTGTGGTGTGGATTGTGAACTCCGGCCGGTGATGTTATGTTGTTGTTACGTGAATTTGGTGTATGTTGCCTTTATTGAGTTAATTGTAGTAAAATTTGTGGTGTGGATTGTGAGCTCCAGCTGGTGATGTTCTGTTGTTGTTACGTGAATTTGGTGTATGTTGCCTTTATTGAGTTAATTGCAGTGAAATTTGTGGAGTGGATTGCGAAATGTTTGCGCGCCTGGGCTTGGGTAGTGCTAGGGCTATTCCGGTGGGAAACTGTTGCTCTATAGTTTGAATGCTCGTGCATTGCTTATATGGTTGTGGTTTGTGGGATTTCTATTTCAAGTATGATAATGTTTTGCCTAGTGTTATTGTCTGTGAGTTTGTTTGATGAATATCTGTTAATCCTGAATTCTATGGAACGGCACAAGACACTTGTGCAGATGCTGGAGTGCTTGAAGTTGAAACCCCCGATATTTCTCATGAGTCATATGATTTCTTACTTTCTTTTTTCATTCGTCTATTGGTTTGCTGAAATCATCAGTAACTTTTAGCTTCCACTAGGGAAGTGAAATGGGAATATCTTCTTGTCAGGTTTTATTAGCAGTCCAGCTTAATGATATTGTATCTTCATTTATAGAATGGAATCTCCAATATGCTCTTTACTGCAGAAGTCGCCTTGTTTGAAGATATTGATGCAGTCTCTTAATATTGATGATATTCTAGGTGTGAATTGAAAGCTTTGGCAAATGGAGCATTTTCTTCGATGTATGTAAGCCATAGCATGTGCTGATCACATTAGTAAGAAAGTTTGCAAATGGCAAAGTATGTGGCTATACCATCCCATGTAAAGCTGCAAGATTTTGGAACTGTCTTACAACAACAATTCTTTCGCACCAAAACTCCAGCCAGAAGGTTTCACTTACTCTGTAACTTCAATTTCCTTATGATATACAAAAGATCTTGGTGGTCACTTGGAATGGTTCACCACATTTAGATACCAATCAATCATTTTTTGCAAAATCATCATATTGTATAATATGTACAACTTGGCGTTTCTTGGGGGTCAGTTTCAAATGGATGGAAATGGTAAAATAGGTTCTACGATGATGGGACACTTCTAGTGAGAAATACCATGCAGTTTTTACAGCTAATTTACATGGCTGAAGCACTAATAAAGTGGGGCTTTAGGAGATCCAAGGAAGTGAAACAACAAAGGCAAAAATGGGACATGGTGTCGAATAAGATTCGAACCTGATTGTGTATTGCTTGAGATTTGATGATTTAGAAGAGTAAATTTGAAAAAGAAATATGCTACTAAGATACTATGCCAGTCTTTCTCAGTCTCATGCGGTGTTGAATGTTTTTCATTGTTTTATTCTCTCTCCACTCTTTGCCAATCCTTTATCCAAATTGGATGAGCGCTCATTGGTCATGCTGTAACTTCATAACTTTCAAAGGGATATTGGGTTTTTGCTTCTTTCTTTTTTCAATAAGTGGATTGTTGATTCTCATTATGTAACCAAATCTCATACTTGCTGTTGGTTTTACCTAGAGTGCAATATCTTTTCCTTTCTCATATATATCTGGGTGCTTTTATGGGAAGGTTATCACTTAGTCATGTTTTCTTTATGAATTGCTGCATTACATCTTTATATTACTTTTATGTGCAAGTGCTGCATCTGCATCCATGAGAAAACATATAGATACAAAAATTAGGGTCTTCTTTCATTGCTTAGGCATTCCTAAGCATGGACGCTCTGTTGCCTTAAATTAACTCGTTACTTTTACCTATTTGTGTCCCCATTTAGGAGCTTCTATCATGGAAGTTGTAAAGTTAAACATGTCTCACGATGGAAGTCCCGCAAACTCATTGCTCCTCACTTAGGAATCCTGAATGGATTTCCGAGACAGGAGACTTCTATCAGGTCCTGTTGCTTGAGTGCCCTAGTGAATGTTGATGGTGCAGTTGCTTCTGACTGGGTTCCTTTCATGGACCAAGTCCTTCTTTTAGCAAGTATAACCCTTACATATATGGCTGGAGTAATTCCTGCTGGACAGTCCCCATATAATACTCAAACAAACACGTCTGTTGATGTGGTCCCTGAAAACTCTTCCTCCTCGGGTAGGTAAGGAAGGTTAGCGGGTAAAATTTCATTAACAAATATCTCTATGTACCTGAAGATTTAAGCAACGTATGCATAGAAAATTACTATGAGAGTTCCAATTGAGACATTATCTTCATTAATTGCAGTGCAGCGGCACATGATGATGAGGCTTGCTTTCAGTTTGTGTGGGATGTTGTGGAGCGCAAGCTTTTGGATTCCTTATCTGCGTTTAAGAATGGGTTAAATTTAAATGAAAGACCTGGTGAATTCGAACAAAACCCTGCAAAACAGTCTTCAAGTTTGTGTGCTGTTGCGGACGGTCCCAGAATGAGATTGCTATGGGCATCTTTTCAGTGGCTCAACAAAGAGGCAAGCACTTTATATACTGTTGCTTTCGACTTGTGATAGTATCTTTGTCATGTTTTTGGGACGCGAAACTTTTCTCTGTGCATATTCATGGAATGGAGATTAAGCTTTTCTCTAGAAATCACTTAATAAGATAAGAAGAAGAAAAGAAAGATCCTGAAAATGTTGTTGAGATGGTTGATGGTTATAGTTTAATTTTTTTATTTTACCACTTCTGTAAAATCATTGCAATATTCTTACCATATGAAGATAGTACATTCTTGGGGAGAAAACACAGTGTGGGATGTTTCTGTCGGATCTTTTCCCTCTATCTGGCACAAATGAAGTATACGTGTAATCTAGTTCGTCTTTCATGCTGTTACATTCTCTTCTGCATCTGCCAGTGAAAGGGTTCACAATTTTCTTCTTCAGGTGGAAAACATCTCAAGGAGCTCTGCTACAAAGTCGGCAAATGATTTCATGGCTGTCTTTGCTGAAATTATTCAAAACTGCTGGAGACCTCTATGCATGGCATGGCTGGAAGAGGAGCTTCGCCTTATCTCCAAAAAACCTGACAAGGCATGTTGCCTACTTCAACAAATGCTGGAATACATTTTTGCCTTAAGTTATATAAATTGCTTGAAAGCAAGAAAAGAGTGGGAACCGTGACAATCATTTTATGTCCTTTCTCTCAGGAACTTCTTTCTTTGGTGGAAAATAAGTTAAGTGGATATGACAACATAATTCAAAATATCAGAAAGTCAGGGAAGGAGGATTTGTATGCGGAATTGGTATATGCCCTGAAATTTGGTTCTTCCAGGTAAAAGAAGCTGTAAATTCTGTTTCTGCTTGCTGTTTTGATGGCTGACTTGTTTCTATGTCATCTGGTCTTCTTCTCTGACCATATTTTCATCTAAAGCCTTAGACACGTGTTTGTTTTTTATTTTTCATTGCCTCTTTCTGATGGGCATCCCATTTAGTTCCAACAAAATGATTAAGAATAGGAATGAGGTATGTCTAAGTAAAGAGATGGAGGAAAAATTGATAACTGAAGCAGAAACAGGAAGTTCCATAATCATGTCAAACTATGGTCTCAATGGCTGTGTATGAGTTTCAGATTCCTAAAGGTTTTGTTTCATCAAATTCTTCATGTATTGTCTCTTTAATACTTGGTTGAGTACCGTCGTTTTTCTTCTCTAGCTATTTTTATTGCAGTGTTAGCTTATTTTTCATTCCTATTTCATGTTTTAGTTGATAAATTCAGAACCATAAGACTTGTAGTATGCTTTACTGTATATATAGTTTGATGCATAGATCACGAGTGATGGTTAGAACAAGAAGGATAGTTTTGGAAATCCCCTGTCCAATGCTTCATTTTAAGGACAACTTGTTTGTGCATTGGGCCATGCTGTCATGTGATCCTTTATATGTATGCATTGACAGGAAAGGCGGCTATTATAATTGCGGCTTGTTTATCCAGCATGGAGTAGCGATATTGGAAGATTTGCTGATCACAATAGCAGATGGTATTGCAAGCATGTATTTGGAGCTTATATCTGTGGATAGTAGCTTGTCTAATGAAATGAACAACCTTGGTTTGAGCGTGTGTACTCTGTCCACCAGAGCACTTCAGAGACTGCGCAATGAGGTATATCTTTACCATTTCTTTTATCTCCATCTGGGTTGTCCATCGCATTTTTCTTAGTACAGTAACAAACATGGCCTGTCTCCATGTTAGATCAAAACCAGGGAGATTGGCAAAAAACTTGAAGATTTTTATTTCTCTGAACATGTGATTCAACATAAACTCATATTCTGTATCAACATTCTTTCTAGAAAGTGGAAGAGTATGACCTATACAAAATGCCTGCATTGCATGCGCATATTCGGATAAACTTACTAAAATGAAGAAAATCTTTTTATTATGAGTAATTCCTTTAGGAGTTGTTCTGTTTCTGATGTATATCCTGTGAAGCATATGATTTGTGTTTATCAGGATTGAACTTTTCTTGTTGCGCATGTGTTTGGACAGCTTTTCTTTATAATTTTATCTTCCTCTTGCTAAAGACTCTTGTTACTTCTTGTTCACATTTTCGATTCCAATTGCGATTCTTTGTAGTTCTGCAGTTATCTTGTGTGTCGAAGACAGAATGTTGACTATATTTGAGTAGTAGTGTGAGATGTTTGTTGTATACCAGTAAGGTTACATAGCTTAATTACCATGTACTTAGGATGGGTATTGATATTCAGAGAATTTTACAATGGAATATGATCTGATGCATATTTAGGATGTGCACTTACAGAAGTACATGTGTTTTGGTAGAGTAAGCTTTTTTACATATCATGAAAGGCGGAACTCTGGTTAACAGGTAGCTTTGCACCAATGGTTGCATCAGAACATGGCAGCTGTGGTATCTATGTATGAAGATCAGTTTGACCTTTGCACACTTCAAAGCCAACTCATTGAGGACTCCTGCAGGGGTGAGGCTGAAAGTTTTGGTTGGTGGAAGAAGCTTAGTTTCTGGAGATCGCGACCCATTTCATCACCATTGCGTTTTGTTGTGATCAACTACATCTCTCTCCCTGTTAAAAGGACCAAGGAATTAAGGGCCTTGACTGGGTGGTATGTTCCACTTCAACTTTCTATCCTTTTTCTCTGTTTTTTTTCCCTTAAAATGCTGGTCGTGTTGTTGTTCAGCATGTGTTTTTATGTAATACAATTGTACACATTCCCAACTGCATCCTAAACCATTCTGATCTAGACATTTCTGTTGAATTTTAATTTTTCCATCAAGCATTACAGTTTGAACACGTATCGATCGCATGATTTACTCTGGATAAATCCAGGTTGTGGAAGTGGTGGTTCTCGTCAGGCTGAGACCTGAGTTGTATAAATCTACCTTGTTGTCCTTGCAAATCCTTGAAGTTATGTTCATGATGCATTGACATGAAAATTTGACTTTGAATTCATGGGCAAAGCTTCATAGTAAACTCAACATTTTGCTGCCCAAAATGGAAAATCATTTCTTATTTAGTCCAAATTTTCTCCAATTACAGGCATATCCACATTTTGCTTCTTGTCCCCTATATTTTCATGCTTACAGTTAAGAGCTGCGTCCAATAGGTATCATAAGAGTACTTATATTTGAAGAGAAGAAACAGGATAAAAGTAGGTATTCTTGAGATGTTTTGGGACTTTCAGACAATGGGTTTGCTGACAAGCTTTTGATCTGATTGTGTCGGGCATTTCTTATTCTTGCATCTGTGATCTTAGAATCCCTTCATTTAAACTTATCTGAATAACTTATCCAATTCTTTTACTTCTTGTGCTCTTATTAGTGCATCCACGAGAAGCCAATTTCCAGAATTTCCAATTTAAAGTTCGATACCTTCTTTTCTGTTGCAGGAGGTACTACTTCAGTCTCTTCCTTGAACTGGCTGATATTACCATGCCATTTGTAAGAACAGTTGTTGCTAAAGTCAGTGATGCGATCTCATTTTTCCTAGTCTGCTTGATAGGAAGGTCCTTGGGGCTTATCTATTCTGGAATAAGGAACTCCTTACGCCGGAAGTAAGGTATAAAACATACCATGGATATTTCTGGTGATTTCTCCCATCTATTGTCATTATTTTGAAATTGATGGTGAAAACCACCTCATATGAAAGTTTTGGCCTGAGACATTGATGGTCCTTGCATTTATGAATTTGCTGTTTTTGAAGATTCTTTGAACTGATATTTGGCCTAGGTTCTTTATTGCTTCACTGTATCTAGGACATACCTTTTTGATTTGTGAGTAGCTGGAAAATTCTTTGAAGAATCTGTTTCTGTTAATTAGTATTGTAACCATTTAGTTCCATTTATGTGCAATATTTCGCATTTCCAATAAGAGAGCCCTTTCATCTTTTGATGTTGATTATTATCCTACTTATAAAACGTCACAGGTAGAGTTTAGTTTTTCATAATACATTCCCCCATCCATGATGCCCGATCATCAGAGCCTGCCCGTGTACAGATGGGTGTTGCTAGTTTTTGTTGGTGATTCAGAGGAGGTACATGGAAATGTAAATGAAATTTGCCTGTCTCTTAGTCGAGGTTTAGGACGAAGTGTGGGAAGAGGAGCTGAGCATTGGGGATGGGTTGAGCCTAAAAAAAGTGGTTTCAATCAGATAATCTCTCCATGCAAGTGAAAGCAACATTCCCTTTGACTGAAAAGCAGTAATCAGGTTAATAAGATATTGTGCACGATGATGAGGATTTATAATACTGATTTCAAAAGACTGTTGCTCATGCATGAAATATTTAATCGGCAAATCGTGGTTGTTGCTTTGTGTTTAGGCGAAATTGTTATCTACTTTATGGTATTATGATTTTTTTAATCTTTCTTTTGAATTATATTTGTGTTTTCTTCTTTTCTTCCCATGTGGAATGTGGAGGTTTCATCAGCAAGGGTCCTAAGGGAAAATTATGGGGTGTGCCCCGTTTTGAATTGTTTTGTCTGCAAAATAATGGTGGGTACACATGGAAAAATGACAGGCACTACCCATTATTTCTTTTTAAAGGATTACAAAAAGAAAAGTAAATTTCAGAAGATAATCCTTATGCCCTACCATCTTTGCACCACATGAACATCTTTTCTTAAGAAACTTCTCAATTTGCCCTTAAATCTATTCATTATGTTCCCATTTTGTTTAAAAAGTGAGGTCTTAGACATTCGGTTTCCATACTTGTTTTACCCGTGTAAGTTAATAGATGAGGGGGAAGCAAGGCAAATAATTTGAGGGGGGGGGGGGGGGGGGGGGGGCGAGAGAGAGAGAGAGGGTTTTAATGCTTGCTTTAAGTTTTGAGAAAATTACGTTTACTACCCTTGAGGTATGTCTTATTTACAAAAAATACCCCGACGTTTGGAAAATTACAATTACCCCCCTCGATTTAAATTCCGTCCAACAAATTACACCTGCCGTTAGTCAAAAAATTGAAGTTTCCTAAATTACCCTTCTGAAAATAAAAATAAGTATTTGACCATAACAAAATGATTATTTTGCCCTCAATTGAATTTTTGGTTGTTTTTTGAAGCTAATTGAATATAATATTTAAAATTTTAATTGAAATTTTTAAAAAGTATATCAAAATTTCATATTTAATAATTTTAAAAGTATTATACATATTTAAATATTTTTTAAAAAATTAAATCTCTTATATAATTAGACAAATATTTGTAAATATATACTTTAAAATATATAATTGTACTATGTAAATTATATTTAATAAATAAAAAATATATAAAAGTATCTTATAATATTCTAAAATTTGTTGTTATAAATATAAAAAATTATTTACATTCTAATTAAATATCAAAATTATTGATTAAAAATATATAAATCTTTTTTCTTTTTCTTTTCTCTCTCTCTCTCTCTCACGTCTCTCTCTCTTTTTTCTTTTTCTTTTTTCTCTCTCTCACTCTCACATCTCTCTCTCTCAAAATTTCTCTCTACACCACCGACCACCACCACCACCATCTCCATCGCATACCACCACCGCCATCTCCCTCCGCCGCCGCCGTCTCTAGATCCATCTACTCACTACATCACCGACCGCACCACCGACCACCACCACCACCATCTCCACCGCATACCACCATCGCCATCTCCTTCCCCCGCCCATACCACCACCGTCTCCCTCCGCCTGCCGTCGCCGTCTCTCGATCTATCCGTCCACCGACCACCACCATCTCCACCGCCATCTCCAATACACCCATCACACCACCATCAAAGAGAGAGAGAGAGAGAGAGAGAGAGAGAGAGAGAGAGAGAGAGAGAGAGATGGATCGAGAGGGAAGAGAGAGATCGAGAAGGGAGAGAGAAATTACTCACCGTCGTCCACCGACCCGCCCCCGCCGCCGTCTGCCGCGACCATTGCCTCCGCCATACCAACAGCCCGGTTAGGGAGGGAGGGAGGGAGGGAGGGAGAGAGGGGGAGAGAGAGAGAGAGAGGGAAGGTTGGGGAAGAAAGAAAATCTGAAAATGGGGGGGGGGGAAGGGCAAAAAAAAATTTAAAAAATTTATTTTTAGTTTGAATGGGGGTATTTTGGGTTTTTTAATTTTAATTTTTTTTCTTTTTTTTTTTGGGGCTTAAATTATTAAGGGTAAAAATGACTTTTTGCCATTACCGTTAGATATAACATGGAATCCCCTCAATTGAGGGGGTAATTGTAATTTTTTAAATATCAGGGTATTTTTTATAAATAAGGCATACCTCAGGAGTAGTAAACGTAATTCGCCCTTAAGTTTTACATGGTTAGAGGACAAAGCATTATCTGGCTTAATTTGTCTGGTTAAGAGGCAAAACAGTTGACAGAAAAGTGATGGGACATGGAGAAACGAAGGATTAGAGGGAAAAATGGCATGATTATAGGGTAGATGAATGGTCGCTGTCACAACTATTTGTCTTTGAAATTTTCTATGGTTACTGTAATTACATCCTTAAATCTTGTTATATCCTTAATTATTGTATAATTATTTCCTGTTTTACCCAAAAAAGAAGTTGAAACATGTGTTTCTTTAGTGGGAATTGAAATCATGCTGATCCCAGCTAATCCTACTAGATTATTTATTTATTTTTTAAGTGGGGAAAAAGTTTACTGTAGCTTGGGTCCTGCCCGGTTATAGTTTTTGATCTCTGGCTGCTTTATCTTGCTTTAGTGAAAGTGGCACTGACAACATTTGGACTGGTAACTATCCACGGGAAAATTTTCGCATGAACTCGGTGTACGAGACCCACGTATAAATCAAATAATTGAGATTGTGTTATGTTTTGTATATTAATTTTTTTTTGTGTAAGTGAATTAATGATGTAGCTCAATAGTAACCGTTAGATGTATATGTGAGAACCAGACTAGGTGAAAACCTTGTTGCTCCAGATTAGGGATGCAATTGAGCTGAGCTTTGGCCTTTTTTTTAGGCTCGAGCTCGAGCTCGAGCTCGACGAGCTAGGAAAAAACAAGTTCGAATTTGTGAGTAAATGATAGGCTCGAGCTCAAGTTCGAGTTTAAATATTTTCAAATATGTTATTATGTTTGAGCTTGGGGCTCGGGCTCGAGTTCGAAAATCAATGTATTACTTATAATTATATTAAAATAAAAATAAAAATAAATATTAAAAAAATTAAAGGCTCGCAAGTCTACAAATAAGAATTACTTGGCTCGAGCTCGGCCCGAAACTTATACGGGCTTAGCTTGAATTATTTGAATTCGAGCTCGAATCTTTGTTGAGCCGGCTGGTCAGGCTAGTGAGCTGGCTTGGTTCATGTGCATCCTTACTCCTGACTGATAGATTGGAGATTGGGGAGTAATTAGAATAGAAATTAATTATCTACAATCACTATAATTTATATGTGGATTGATCTTAAATGTCCTGCTCTATATGCCTGGAAACCATTATCTTTTCATAATACCTAGAATGGTTTTATATGTAAATAAAAATATAAAATTTCTCTGAAGCTACCATTTATAATTGATTGTGGTGCAAAAGGGAGACACAATTTGCAATTGGGTCCAGTAAATCTGATTTAGGTAATTACTGTATTGTCATATTGTGAAAAATATTGACGTTTGGGTTGGTTGATTGGATGTTGATGATAAGAATGATCAAAGATCTTAAATTGTGATTTATTTTTATTTTCTGTGTGTTTAGAAAAGATTGAGGCATAGGTTTGGGGGTCTCTCTCTCTCTCTCTCTCGGTATATTTTTCAAAAATTGACTGCACATGTATGCATGCATTCATGAATCGCATGGGGCTGAAGATTGAATAAAAGCAACGCCAACAGCTAGATACAGATTTGTGCGATTCATCTCATATACGTATGCTGGCATCAAAGATTTTATACCATTTCTGTCTTTTCAGATTACTATGTATGTGCTGTCAGTTATTCCCATTTTCTTTCTTATATCTCTCGCCATTTTTATGAAAATTAATTAAAATATCTTAGGAGTTTATTAGTTAAAATATTTAAAAGTTAATTTGTAAGAATGGTTAATGGGGTAATTCATTTTGCATCATTCTCCAAAGATTGATCTAATTGTTTCCACTATCTTAAAGCCTCGAATGTGCTGATAATTTCATATATATATATATATAGTGTGTGTGTGTGTGTGTGTGTGTGTGATTTATATTCTTGAACTCACAATCTTTACTTGTACTGAAGGACTTTAATCTACTTGATATCAGTTTCTTTATTCTTCTTTACTAGTAGTCTTTTTATATATTTCATTATGATAATGTAATAGTTGGGTTTGTAATACATGAATTGATGTAATTGAATGAAATATTAAAAAAAAAAAAAAACACACTAACATGGTACATGATACAAAGGACATCGATTAGGTTTGGATGGTTGCTGGTTGCTCACCTAATTTGTTGAAATTGTTGGACATAATAGTGTGTGTAGCAAGTCGGGGTTTTGCTGCTTGGAAATAATTACTCACCAACAAAACAAAGCCGTGACTATCAAGATATGAGATATATATAGGCATGACATTATCTCTTAGACTATTTTATGCTGTCTTGTCCCAAAAAGTTACAAATCATTCCTAATTTTTGGGGATCGTTAGAAGATAATTATGTCCTTAATGATTTTTCTCCATAAATTGAAGGGAAGTTGGAAGAAAAAAAAAGTGGGAACATGAGAGTTGCTTTCTTTGATTTGCACGCAATTAATTTTGAGACCTGAATTATTAGGGGATTTTGTTTTTATTAAAATACAGTTATGTTTGACTCTGTGTGTAAATTCTAGTTTCTGGTTGTTATCTAATTATGCGTCACAAGAAATATAATGATTTATTGTGATTAAATATGTCATAAACGCTTTATTTAATAATAATGATCCTATAAGATTGTCACTAGATAATGTTGCATAAGATGAAATCTAGTACCTTTAATCATGTGCAAATTATTAGGCTAACTTGATTTTGTAAGTTCAATTATATACACTAAATTTACATGTGTGTTGTGCGTGTAGCATTTGTTTTAAGCAATTGGAAGGTTAAAGAAAAAAACAAAATAGAAACATTTTTTGTGGGGGTCCATGGAATAGGCATGGCGGGGACAAGACCTTAATTTAGGTCCGCTGATACAGAGAATACGATGCCTTTAGCTTTTTTCCCCCTACTTTTCTCTTTCCCCATTTATAATTTACAGCACATGCCTTTATTTTCCTTTTCCAGCTTATTTTGCATAAAGAGAACAAAACTTTTTTATTTTTTTTAAAAATGTTTTGACAAATATATATTGCAGTTAATAAACTATTTGACCGTAATTTTGGCGTAGTCATCATCTATGGACTTTTTCGGCTAAAATGTTGTATTTAATTTATTTTTAATTATATTTTCTGAATTTGATTTAATTTTTGGAAATGTGAAATATTAATGTTGGTCAAAAGATGACAAATCATGCATGTGCAATTAACACCTTGAATTGAACCGACATTCTTTATAAGTTAATAATAATAAATTAAAATGGCACAGCAAATTATGGTTAATTTTATCGAACATTGTCATAACCCAGTCAAATGATTCTTTTTCGTGGCAATCTCCTGGAGGAACCTTTGGTTTTTCAAATCTACACCTCCTTTATTAGGATTATTTTCTTTTCTTTTTTTTTTTTTGCAATATTCTTTCTCTTTCTATTGTTAATTTTACTGAAATTGCCCAAATTAGCAAACCAAAAGAAGTAAATTATTGTGTGATAATATTAACAGAGTGATTGATGTTGAGAGCTTTATATATCTTTAAAATTATATAAGTGTCGATAAAAAAAAAGGGTAAAGAATACCTTCATTTTCTTGCAACTATATCTATATACACCAAGAGATGTGGAGTTACATATATATATATTATATCTATACTATCTATACTTCTATACTATTATATAAAGTATTGGTCCCTCTAAAATATGTTTTTGGTTTGGTAGTAGAGTTTATCTTCTCTCTCCTCTCTCCTCCTTACTCTTCCATGTTTTTCCACTTTCTAGATTGTCCTCTCTCTTTTCTCTCTCATCTCGTTCCCACTCTTCAACATGTTTTAACTCTCTTTGCATTTGTTTTCTTAATTTTATTTAATTTCGATTATTTCTTCACTTATTATTAATTTAATCAATATATTGAGAATAGTTAAAAGAATATTATACTCATACAAAAAAATAGTAAACCTTTATGATTTATACTATTTAAATTTAAAAATATAATTAATTTAAGAATCTAAGTAAATTTTATTATCTTTCTTTTATTTTGTACACCCATCGAGTGAGCCAAAACGATTAAAGCACCTTTCGGTAGCAGTTTCTAAGCGTTGGGATATTTATTTTTACTAGTTAATTAATTTGTAAGTGTCATATTTATTGTAACCCGCAAAACCTATCATTTTCAGTAGTGTAATTAATAAAGCTTACCAAATCAAGTGCCTGAATGAATGCATACTAGCTTGACCTTAATTCAAAGCTCGAAAAGAATTCAGCAGGAACATTTGAATTTTGAACAATAATAGTAATTAATATCGTTTAATTTCCAAGTCACGATGTAACATCTTAGCTATTTTTGGTGGAAAAAAAAATAGCTCGCGGTTGGGAGTATTAATTAGAGGTAAGTTAATTTGAGTGCTTGACAGAAGTATTTTAATTTATTTGTTTTTCCGTTTGACATGTAACGGTTTACATGTAATCCACCTCATCAAAAGAAACAATAACGAAAAACACTTAAAAAAGATAGCATATTTACTTTATTTCATTCTTTTCGATTTACCATTATTTACGGATATTCTTATTCGAAGAAAAGAAGAAAAAAAAAAAGGAAAATGGTTTCACAATTGAGGTAAAAGAAAGAAAGAGAGGCTATTGGGTTGTAGATTAATGATGAGGGTTCGAATCAATACTATTAAGGTTCCGAGTTAGAAATTATCTTGTCCTTTTCCCTTTTTCTTCTGGTGAGTGAGTGTGTATATGACGTTCTGGTTGATATGAATTAGTATTATTAAAGTTTTGAGATCGAATTTTCTTGTCATTTTTTTATTTTTTTTGAGTGAGTGTGTGTATATGATTTTTTGATTGATATTTATAAGGTGTTTCGAGTTGATTGTATAAAAAAAAAAAATAAAAAATAGGGTAGGGTTACGAAAGTCAAAATGTTCCTTTGGCAGCCTTTATTTCCACAAACATATGCCCTGCAACCATATATAGTTCAAATTAATATATACATTTTCCTTGGGCTTCTCCATCCTCTACAAATGTTACATGGCATTTCAAACCCACTTTTGCTCATCATGAAATAGAACTTATTCCCCGCCCCCCCCTCTCTCTCTCCTCCAGTCTTCTCTCTCTGGTTAATGGATATTGATCTCTTGTGCACTTGTGGGGGGTACTGCAGGTCAATTGGTTCCAAATTGCATGGCAAAAACACTGAAAACCAACTCTTGGTCATCAACAAAATCATCAGTTGTTGAAATCTCACCAAAATCCCACAATTCTCCCCTTGTCCTTTTTCTCTTAATTGTGTTTTTGATCCTTGTTCCCCTCGTGAACTGCTCAGACAATATGGCTCCAGCTACTCTTGTTCCATCTCGGGATCAAACCCTCTCATCAAAATCATCAGTACTGCCTTTTCGCACGACCTGGAATAAGAGGGGAATCAATCGTAAAGTTAAAGGAAGAAAAGGCCGGTTCGAGGCGAGCGATCACGAAGTCCCCAGTGGACCAAACCCTATTTCCAACAGGTGATGGAGGAAATTTTTTGCTTGCAACACCGACGACGCCCACGTTTATATGTTTATTTAATTACATGGTTTGCCATCATCTTTATTCACGGTCAGTTTTGTTTTTCGAAGCCACGAGATGGCCATTAATTGATATACTAGCCAGGAGTTTGTTAAGTTAGTTTCTCTTCTCATTGTCGTTGCTACTTTTCTTCTTTTCGTGATCTTTTAGTGTGGAGCTTGTAGAGATCAGTGTATAGCTAGCTAGCCAGAGAGACAACCCATATCTATGTTATATATTTATTTGTATGTACTTTGAAATATGGGCAGCTATATGTTTACATTATAATCATCTTTCATATGATGGATGGCCGGTGCATAATGACGATGATGATAATATTATTCATTTTTTGGTTTTTTTTGTTCTTTTTGTTCTTTTTAATAGCTCTTTAAATAAACAAAGCTTCTTTGTTTCTTAATTAATTTTGTCTCAACCATGTATATAGAATTATGAAAGACTAAAATTCTTGGCTCCAATGATCATGTGTATTAGTGTGTGTGCATTCTCGGTTAGCTAGGGTTTTCAGAGCCCAGCTGCAACAAGTGAACCCTAAGAGAGAGAGAGACAGAGAGAGAGAGAGGGTCAATAATTACTTTGAATGGCTTTAATTAATTAGTGGCTTGCTTTTGTCTTGTCAAACACAGAATCCCATAAATTTAAAGTTGATACAAAAAGCTATTATCACCTTATCATTTCATTCATCATCACCCACCTGCACCCACTCTTTCATTTCATTTTTTTTTTTTGGAAACAAATAAGACACACAAATATATATATATATATGTATATGTATGTATGTATGTATATTCAAACATATAGCACTTGCATCGCATTAATGCCTCCGCTTAATTAGGAACAATTATTAGGGAATGAAAGGGAGTGGGGATTAGAAATAGTGTCATATTATTATTTGTAAAAGTTTAAAGTAAATACTTTTTATTTTTCTCCAGCACATAAAAAAGTGTCTGTAACGTCTGCCTTTTACTTGTGGTTATTGATTTTAGGTAGAATATTGATTTAATGGACTATTTTGGAGACCATCTTACAAATCCATATGAGGTTCGTATGGCTTTCATGAATTGGGTCGCCTAAGCCCAAAGCACCACAAACTTTATTGGCCCAAATTAAAATGGGGGTGACCCACGCTTATTATCTCTAATTGATTTTTTTTTTTTGGTTTATGGTTAATCTCTAAATAAATTTCGACATCAATATAAATTTGAAATTATATGATTATAACTGTTTACAAAAACTTAATTGACCAAGTCCACTACAAGTGTTAGTATAAAGGACACGTATTTCACCTTTAAAAGTGTTGAAAGTAGAGTTCTGAAATTCAACCCGAATTTACTGATCGAGCCAATTGAACCGATTCTATTCTTTCATAAATATAAGATTTGTTATCATAATTCCATCAAAATATATATCTGATTTAAGTCGTCACGTAAAAAAAAAAAACATTCGTAACTATCACAAATAGATTTGAACAAGTGACCTACATATGGAAAATTATTATTATGAATGGAGATATGGTATTAGGAATTTGAATTAATTGTAATAGTAGAAATATATGCCATAAAAGGCACAGCTTCGAATCATACCATAATCAAAATGAGTAACATTTAAAATGTGACAACAATTTAAGCTTAGATGCATAAATGTACCTATCTGAATCTATGTTTGGACTTTTCACTTTGTTAAGACAAAAATAGGGAAACTAAAGCATTGCAATCAGTCCATGTATGTAGTTTTTAAAATTATAAATATTCACTTGAGATTTAGGACATTCCTGTAATCATTGATAGAGATAAAACAAGGGGTTGATGTGGTTTACAAGTCCCTCTCTCAAATTAATCCCTCTCCGTTTATTTCTCTAATTATTACGAATTTCCTTAATAATCTCCGTTTTGTGAGGGAAAAATGTTGGAGAGGAAATGATAAACAGTTGCCTACATTCTTTCAAATCCCTTAAAAACATGGCTTTTTGCCATCATCATCGATCATTAACCCTTATTACTACTCTTAATAATCATAATAATAATAATATATTCTTTTTTTTTTTTTCCTATTCTCTCAATTCCCCCAAAACATACCTACTAGCTAGTTCCTTGATATGATCAAGGACTTCATCAAATTTAGCGTTTTAACTTTTTTTTTTTAACCATTTTCTCCTTTTTTCTTATTTCTGTCTCATATATTGTACATTGTTCTATTTGTTTCTCAACCAAAGAAACCATCATTTTTCATATTCTTGAGATTCTAAAGGCGATTTCTCCATTGGGGTTTTGAGCCTTTTTTTTTTCGCTTGTGGCTGTTTAAACTTACAATATGATCAAGAAATCAGCATTATCATTATTTCTCTTGTAAAACATATTTGTGCAAAAGATAGGTGTTTTGTGATCCTATCACATTGTGAAGGGCTGCAAAAATGAGTTGCTTTTCGTGCTTTTCGTCCCAAGAGAAGAGAGCATCCAAAGCATCCAAGAAGTTTGGTAGTAGCAAGAAAAGAGATTCATTTGCCGCCCCCTCGCCGGTGGAGCAGCAGCCTCCACCAAGGCCGCAACACCCGCTGCCACAGGCAAATCCCGGTATGAAAAACCGGCCGTGGGGAACTAGTGGAAATGGTCTTTTTGTTAATGAATTTGAACAAATCAGTGTTTGATTTTTGTACGCAGAAAATCCTAGAAAGACAACATCAACAGAAGCTTCCGATACAGGAAACAACAGGGCCAACAACAAAGAAAGTGCAAATAATAATATTGCAGCAGAAACTTTCACCTTTAGGGAGCTTGCTGCAGCTACAAAGAACTTCAGGCAAGAGTGCCTCATCGGTGAGGGTGGATTCGGGCGCGTTTATAGAGGCGACCTCGGTAAAACCGGCCAGGTTACTTATTGCAATACCGAGTTCGATGATATAGTGTTCCTTTTTTTTTTTTTTTTACTTGTTTTTCCATGTGGTGTTCTTGTGATGAGCTGTTCATATTAGGCCTCGCATTGTTCAGATTGTAGCTATCAAGCAACTCGACCGCAACGGGTTGCAAGGAAACAAAGAATTTCTCGTGGAGGTTCTGATGCTTAGCCGTTTACACCACAAGAATCTGGTGAAGTTGATCGGTTATTGCGCGGATGGAGAGCAGAGGCTTCTGGTCTATGAGTACATGGCTATGGGATCTCTGGAAGACCGCCTATTCGGTACCATTCGTCTTAATTCAATAATTCGAATCTTCTCTTGATCTATTGTAACGCTTAGATTGTCCAACTGAATGAAACTTCTGGCTCCGTCACTGCTTACTGGCTTGTTTCTGTATCAGACCTTCAGCTAGGGCAGCCTCCATTAGGATGGCTGAAGAGGATGAACATAGCATTGCATGCAGCTAAAGGTCTTGAGTATCTACACGATAAGACCGACCCTCCTGTCATTTTTCGTGACTTGAAACCATCCAACATCTTGCTGGACAATGATTTCAATGCGAAACTATCTGATTTTGGGCTGGCCAAGCTCGGACCGTGTGGTGATGCGGCTCATGTATCCTCAAGGGTGATGGGCACGTATGGCTATTGTGCGCCCGAGTATCAAAGGACTGGCCAACTCACTGCGAAATCGGATGTCTACAGCTTCGGCGTTGTTCTCTTGGAGTTGATCACAGGAAAAAGGGCTATCGACACCACGAGGATTCACGAACAACAAAATCTAGTCTCATGGGTAAGCTCAGTTCATCTCTTTGTTTCATCTTTTCCTCTATGGTACACGAGATCCTCTATTTCAAACCGTATTTTATCTCCTATTTCAATGCATGGATATATGCCTCTGTACACATGACCATGGTTCGCCTTAATGGTCGTGAGGAACGGAACGGAGGCCATCGTTCCAGTTCTGTTGCACCGTCGCGGAACGGTCATAGCCGTTACGCACATTTTGAAATTTAAATATAGAAAATCATATCTTTAATAAACAATTACTAATATCTCAACTTCGTCTCATTTCTCCATCTATTTCATCTCTGTTTTCATCTCCATTTTGGTCGGAATGCTTTGTTCTTGGGTTGGTATCAATGTTCCGACCATTCCAGCCATCGCAACGCTCCGTTCCAGCATTTTCGTCCGTTCCATTGCCGCAACGCAGCAAAAGAACAGTGGAACGGGTGTTATAACGCCGCGACACCTCCGCCTGTGACGAACACCAGAATAGCGGAACGGAGGCCGGCGTTCTGGCAAACCATGCACATGACATGAATGTGAATTATGAAATAGGAGATGAAATATCATTTTGAAATATAGGATCCTGTCCGCCTTTATAGGTGTGGGAGAGAAAGACAAACACTATCATAATAAGACTTAACACATTTTTCGCGTACCTTGGTGATCATTAGGCCGAACCGATTTTCAAGGAACCGAGGAGATTCCCAGAGCTGGCCGATCCATTGCTTCAAGGAGACTTCCCAATGAACAGCTTCAACCAAGCAGTGGCAGTTGCAGCAATGTGCCTTCAAGGAGATGCAACGGTCCGGCCCTTCATGAGCGATGTGGTGACCGCGCTCAGCCACCTCGACAAAGGATCAATGGCCCCACCATATGAAGCTGAGAGCCGTGACAGTAATGCTGAACTATAGGAGAGCATTAGCAGAAGCTATAGCATTATGGCTCAAACTCGAGGCACAACACAATACATGATGATAGTTACAACTAGCCTAATATATGCAATATACACACACACAAATACATGTATATGGTTCTTGGGTGTGAGATTACCCTATTGGTAGCTTTGTTTATCAATTTATGATGGTCATATTCATTCATTTATGGCTTCAATCCTCCAAAGAGATGTGATTAAATAGCCTGTTGTGGGACGATGACAACACTTGTTAAGACCAAGACAAAACTTGTAACATTTTGTGTATACTACAAATTAATTTCGAACTTATGATATAATGCAGCAGGGAGTTGAGTAACAGGGCTGATAAGAAAAATATTAAAACTTAGAAAATAAAATTCAGAATGTGATGCTATTATTGAAGGTTTTGTCACATTTCAGTTGATAATCCCCACACATTAGGTTATGTGCATAAGAAGTGAGTCTTTTATCTAGCTCCAATTTCCAAAAGGGCAAAGGGTGTTTCTTGGTCCATGCATTCGACCTCAATGGCTCTCAAATTCATACTCCAAATCCATTTCATACATTTGTCAAATAAAATAAATCTAGCCATGAAATTTCAAGTATATTCTTGAATTCAATTGTTGTCCAATTCATATATTAGAACCTCTCTCTCTCTCTCTCTCTCTCTCTTTGATTTGGCCCCCCTCAACACTTATGGACTCCCTTCTTTCCTTTAGTTTTTCAACATGAGATATATATATCACTTTTTCTTTGTTTTCTGTTTTTCAATAATTTACAACCGGATTTGTCCCGTAAATCCAATAAATTTCAAATCTCCATCACTAGAAAATTTTTGCCACTGTGCATAGGAGCTTTATTGTAGTAACGAGTAATTTGATTCATTTCTCAACCCTAGACTTAATCCACCATATGGAGGAAGCATAAAATAGAATTCAATTGTCACCCACATCCAAAAGCACCTCTCTCACATGCCAATAGAAGAAAGTAGAGAACTCATCATTCATGAACACTTTAAAATATCATAACTATCCGATATGGAACCGATTGATTTGAATACAATGATGATATTACTCAGACCTCCTTTACGAGCCTGCTACTGTAAAGATGAAATCACAATCAAAGACATAGTGCTACACCTAGTATCGTAAACTCCTAGTATCAAGAATTTAGTAGTTTTGTAGCATATCCCATACGAATAAGTTCACAATGTCTAGCTCTGTGCTGTATTCATATGCCCGTATCTCTGCATCACTCTCTTGGTTGCGAGTGCAGCAGCCTCACTGGCACGCAATGTCCCATTTGCCATGATTGCAGCAAACTCGGCGGTGATCTCCTCTTGAACCATGCTCCGAGTATCCCCTAGTGGATCCTTAGCAACAAAATTGTTAGAATGTTTTTTCTCTATCTGTTGCTCTCCATGTATTGTGGGTTCTGTTTTTGATTTTCTATCAACATCTTCATCTTTCGCCATTGTGGATCGAGTATTGTCAGTGTTGGCTGACTTATTAGTAGTATTAGCTATTTGGATAGATGACGCAACTGCAGAAGGCCTAAATCAGGGTGCATGGGGTACTGCACCGGCTATCAAAGTCGATTCCAATTGCTGAATCATGGGCACTGGACAAACAAAAATGGATTAAGTAAAATACAAAGATTAAATGAGCAAAGAGAATTCAACACATTCTATCCTCTATATACTGTCGTTAAAATTTGATTGACACAAGCACTATCAGAGTGAAGCAGCATTTAGCATTCATGATACAGGAGGGACTTACATAAGAGAGGGCCCATGGGGTTGCTTAGTACTTCATTAGGCAGATTCAAACTATAGTCCGGCATCGAAGCACCAACCCGAAATTGTGCAACCTCATTACTAAAATTGTTGCAGTTATGTTTCATCAAACTATAGGTTTCAGTTGTGTATCGCGGAGCAATCTCCTGTAAATACATTTCAAATACCTCATTAGGCACGTATGTAACACCAAGGTCTACCACCCGAAGTGGAGTCCCATAAGGAGTTGACCCGACTGGAGTGCTTTGTATGCCACGTCCAAAATAGTAGTCATTGCCATAAACCACTATTCCTGTATGCCTGAAAAATAAGAACCAACATTGCGTAAATATAGGACTTTTGGAACGCAAGAATCAAGACAAAATCTGACAGAATGCCCCTCATTTTCCTATCAAGCCCATTTAGACCCCTTGTTTGCACGGACAGAGACACATTCAAGGCAATCCCTAGTATAACTCACACCATATGCCATCAATAACCTTCCCCAAGAACGTCACGGACAGTTGCTGGCCAGACCTTGGCTTAAGTCATACACGTTCAACGAGACCTTGTGCCCTTCCTACAATAACAGAACAATCTGTCAGTTGATATGCACAACCACAACCTATTTCCGTAATTTTTTCTTCTTTCAATTGAATAAGGTGTGAATTGGACCGTTACCTCAGCCATCTCCAAATAGCCTAATGCATAACAAAACTTCAATCAATGTTATAAAAAGACTATATATTTAGTTTGAACACGATCACCTGCAAAACAAAGACGAGTGGAACTACGAGTAAGAAGGGTAGCAAACAAATTGGCCAACATGAGTATTACCTAACTTGCATGATAAAACCTTGATGCCTAGGAACATGAAATTTCATATTTAAATTTGTCAAAAAAAGAGCAATTTGGAATATCTGGTAAATTTAACATGGATAACATCAACCAGATCTGTGTTAACAATTTCCAAGAGGCAGATACATCAGCTCCCCATTAACTTGAACACATTATCAACAACGAATCAAATATAATCCTTAAATTAACTAAAAACACATGCGCTCGCAGAGCAACTTCCTAAAACCAAATTTTCACGATTTTCACATAAACCTCAAAATCACTCCCAAATTTCCACATAAATTCCAGAAAAAAATAATACAAAATAAACGGAAACAGAAAATGGGAGAAAAACAAAAATACAAGAACTGGGATTGTAAATTATAAATCAAAATCATGAACCTATTGCCAAATCCCGCCAAATCCGATGAGATATTTAAGAAAAACTCATATATTAAATAATTGATTCTATAGAACAATGTAGAATACCTGAAGAGAGTGAAAGAGAGAGAGAGATGAATGCGGAGACGTGAAAAAACAGCAATTGGCACAATTTTGAATTGTACGGGTGAGGTTTATATAGCGTGCGAAAGGGCGGGAAGATGCCGTGGGTCAAACTGAGACCGACCTGGAGCTTTTTCGTCTCTATTTGTTGACTTTCTAGAACTTACTAATACATACCAAAAACGCGCACGCCATCTCTGATGTAATAATTTTGTGTGGACCAAAAGAGGGGGCACAATCCCGGCCTCAAGGAGGACGAACTCCACATTTTTCTCCGTTGCACAAGGGCCCGTCAAGTTTGGGAATTCATTGTGCTCCCGACACAACTCGCTGAGTTTCTGGGAATAGAACCGCAAAGATGGTTCCAATCCAACCTTGAAGCTAGTTTTGGCAACATCATCCTCCCAAGAGCTAGCTGGAGCCATGTGTTCATTGCCACAATCTGGACAATATGGCTTTCTAGGAATAAAGCTGTTTTTCAAGGCCAATTGGAGACCTTGCAGGAGGTGATCAGTTCTATTAAGAGACTTGTGCTTGACTTGGTTGAGGCATATCCTACACCATTACCTAAGACCCCAAGGATCAACGCGGTTGTGTCGTGGAGAAGGCCTTCTATGGGATGGTCTAAATTGAACACCGATGGTAGCGTGCTACATGACATTGACTCAGGCGCGTCGGGTGGTTTAGTGCGTGATTATCTTGGCAATTGGATTGTTGGCTTCTCCATGAAACTTGGGGTTGTTACCATCACCGTAGCTGAACTACTGGGACTAAGACAGGGGCTCAAACTTGCATGGGAGAGGAGAATTCCACGAATTATCGTTGAGGTAGACTCGGAGGTTGTACTCAAATTGATCAAAGGTGCTGATAGCAACATCCATCCTTTGGGCCTCTTAATCGAGGATTGCAGAGGATTCCTTAAACTGCCTTGGGAGATCAGCTTGCAACACACAAGAAGAACAGGGAACGCGTGCGCTGACGCCTTAGCCAAATTAGGCCATTCTTTGTCGGATCACATTGTCACTTGGGATACTCCCCCAAATGACGATGTATGTAATCTTCTCTCTGAGTATTTGGCCTAATTTGGGTTAGATTCCTCTCGACCAAAAAAAAAAAAAAAAAAAAGAGGGGGCACAATTATAAAATCGTGTATATTATTTTTATTATTTGAATTTTGCTAATTGTCACATTAATTGTTAGTTGATTTCGTATTGGTATTGGTGTATATATATATATATTGGTGAAGTGAAGTTAATTCAAAATATTATTTGTTGTGCAAAAATGGATCAAATTATTTAATGAGATAATTACTGTTTGCAATCCCAACTATACGGATTTTTGCAGTTTGCAGTCTAATTTTTTTTGTAGGTTGCAAGGTGTGGTGAAGAAGATGATAAGAATTAAAAAAAAAAGAAAAAAAATGACAAAAATACCCTTAATAAATCACGTGCACCTCAAGTGTCGCCGGTCCGGTGATGATTTTTGATCGAAAAATGTACTTAGATTGCAATTAGTAAAAAAATTGCATAGATCGAGTGGTAATGGTAACCCGACAAATTTAAGTTACAAAGTGTAAAAATCCACATAATTGGGGTGGGAATTAGTAATTATCTCTTATTTAATAGAAAAAGTTAATAATTGAGAGTCCATTGAAGTTGGTCAAAACTTCTGGAGAAATGTTATTTTTTATATGAAAATCCATTTATATTAAGATTCTGGACATTTAGATGAAAAGTTTGGATAATTTTATTCTCCAGTAAGTGTTGATGTAATTATAAAAGTTATATGAAAACTTGACAAGTCAACAATTTGGAGGGGTTTGAATATAATCAACCCACTTTTTAAATAATTTATAAATCTGTGTTGATCAAAAATTTATAAAATGCTTTTAAAGTTTTATGGACCTAAAAGTTCATGTATAATTTGTATCTTTTCTAAATGCATTGCTAATGCAAGAAATGAGATAACAAATTGAAATTTAATTTTTATTAACTGTTAAATTGATTTTTTTTATATAAGAGATAGTTAAATTGAATGTGAATGTGATTCTTTAACTTATTGGACGCTTTTTTATTTCGAATAATACATAATAATACATGTATTGAGTCACCCTTCATACTCATTTGATTTAAAGTACTAAAATGTATTGGTCTTTCCTAAATTCTCTTGGGCTAGGTGTAATATATTGTATTATGGAATTTAGCAATCCGACCCCCTTACGTCTTTTGTACATTTCTATAATTGCAAAGTCATTTTAATCATTTGTTTCAACGTGCAACATCTAGTATTCAAAATTAGGGATAATTACACCTACATCCCCTGAGATTTGGTGTAATTACGGATACACCCCCTCACATTTGACTATTTACAATTTGTCCCCCTCCATATTAGCGTTGTTAACAAATACCCTCTTCCGTTAGTTTTTATTTGTAAACTCTCGAAAGTACCCTTCCCTGAGCAGAAAATTAATTGGTACATTTTTTGACTTTTTGTATGACCATAATGCCCTTACGAGTGCAAATGTAATTTTCAAGAACTTTGAGGGGTGTAAATGTAAGTTTCGAAAAAAAATCAACAAAACAATCAAATAATTCTTATAAAATAAATTTTATGTCATATTAAAATGTGAGTATTGGTGTGTGTCTTTTGTGTGTTGTGTATGTGTGTGTATATATATTATATACATGTATGTGTATTAGTAGTGGCAATATGGGTTGTAAACTATGGGTCCAACCCAATCCAATTAATTATGGGTTGGGTTGGGTTGAATAGATTTTTAAATGGGTTAAAGTGGGTTGGGTCCAAATGGGTTAAACTAGTTATGGTTTTAAATGGTTTTTTTATGGATTTTAAATGGTTTTTTCATGGTTCACTAATTGTTCCTTAATGGGTCCATAATGAGTTTGGCCCAAAACTTAAAAAAATCCTATTAACTACTATAGATATCATCAATTTTATTCAAAATAGAATACGTCCAAATTTCTCATACCACAAAAAAGTCCTGAGCCTGTCCATTTTAGTCGTAATTTTCCTCAATGTTTGATCAATATTCGTTTTTTTCATTTTTTTTATTCAATTTTATGCTTGAGACATAATTTATTATTATGAGATGTAAGTTTATGTAAAATATGATATTGAAGATTGATTTTATCTAAAACTTATTTTATTTTTTAAGTTTTAATTTATATGAGTATTTTGTTGTCGGACCCGCTTTCGACCCGCTCCGACCCATTTACAAACCGCTTACAACCCACTTACAACCCGCTTCAAACCATTTACAACCCGACCCATTTACAACCCGTTATTAAGAACCCATTTTGAACCCAACCCATTTTTGACCCAACCCACAAAGGCCCGACCCAAATCCGACCCAATCCGCCCAATTGCCACCTCTAAATTGTGTATACATATATATAATATACATGATGTGTGTCCATATATATATATATACATATGTAATATGTTATTTAATTTATAATTTTTATTTTAATATTATATTTTTATATTCAGAAATTAATTTGGATCGTTGATTATTTTAATCAAGATCTAATGACTCATAATAATTACGTCTACACCCCTCATATTTGTCAAATTTGAGGGGGTGTATCGGTAATTATACCAAACCTCAAGGGGTGTAGACGTAATTGTCCCTAAATTTATATTCAATTGGGGTTATTTTTGGTACAACACAAAAATATTAAGTTTGGCTATTTTTGGAGGTTTAAAAAATGAGGGTAAAAAAGTAATTTCATGAAAACCGTTAGGATTTAAAAAATTATCATGTTATAGGGGGTCTAATTGTAAATAGTCAAATGTGAAGGGGTGTATCGGTAATTACACCAAATCTCAGGGGATGTAGACATAATTATCCCTCAAAATTATTATGAAGTAGAAGAACAAACTACTATATAATAGAATAACATGGTAATTAGATCCATAATTTAGGAATGCAAACGGATCGAACTTACTCGCGAGCCTAAAGAGTTGGATCGACAAAGGTTAGAGATCAAATTCGAATGATTCGAGGTGATTCAAACTCGTGTAAATTTTGAATCGAACTCAAGTCAAGTAATTTTTGCTTATAGGCTCATGAGCTTTTTCTTTAATATTTATTTTTAGCTTTTTCTTTAATATTTATTTTTAGTTGTTATATACAATATATATATACATATTTTTTTTTGGTTACAAATATATATATACATATACATACTATATATATAACAATATAATTATAAATAATGTATTGATTTTTAAACTTGAGGTCAAACTTATATCTCGAACATAATAAAATAATTAAAAAAATTTAAAATTGAGCTTAAGTCTATAATTTATTCATAAAACTCGAATTCGAACTTGAACTTGAATTTGTGCCGCTTTCTTCTTGGCTTGTCGAACTTGATCTCAAACCTAGAAAAAAAAAAGAGGCTACAATTCATCTCAATTCGGCTCGTTTATATTCTTACCCGACTATGGGACTTTCTCTTTACCACCTGATGTCTAGGAAACCCATAATTTTGCTGACAAGGACCACGCCAGCATCGGGCCCGCCGTGTTGTCGAGCCATTCCTCTAATGCCACTTCACTTACACAAAAGCAGTTCGATGTTTAACACCCCCAGCCCAAACCTCACCTCCAATCTAGCTCCAGTCCCCACTAGATACCCTCCCCAACCCCACTCCGAACCTACGCCAATATATAATCCTCGCATTTGTTCCCCTCCCCGAACCTCAGGCTCAGTTCCCTACGTGATCCCTTTTTCCAGCTATTTTTTGGGATTTCGAGTGCTCGATAGTTTTCTTGTGTCTAAACCCCACCCTCTTTAGCTAGCCACCTTTCTTCTTCACTACAATTTTGACGAATTGTACTTTGTGTTCTTTTTTTCCCTGGGTTAATTTTTGATGTATTCTTCGGATTTTGAAATTTGTATGTATTTGGGTAAACATGCAGACATGGAAAGTTACTGAAGATATTATATTCTGCACATAGATGTTGGTACAATTTTAATGTGCCTATCATATGTGCCTTGTATCTGCAGTAGCGACCACATTTCTCTACCTGTTCTTTTGTTTGTCATGGGTGCTGAATGTGTAACCACTGATCCAGTTCTGGCCACAAAATTCAACTGGAATAAATGTTTAATTTATTGCAAATGTTGTTCACCATCCAGTACAGGGATACAATTATAATATCTATTTTTCAAGATGAACGTGAATCCTATTTGGAACCTCAAGATAATTTCTCTATTGAGTATTATTAAGTTTTGAACAGTAGGAGCTCTCTCCTTCAACTTTTAAAAGCGAGACCTTGCATCACTAAGAAAATGCCAACTTTAGTGGTGTTGCAACAAAAAGGTTATCTAAAATTTATGTCATCTAATTCTGCCTTGACTTTTTGTTATCGCTAGCCATAACTTGTAGCATAAAAATGGTTAAAGATTAAAGAGAAAAGTTGAATTCCTGATTTTCAAGTCCAATGATGGTGTTGAATATATCTAGTAGATGCGAGTGTTATGGAGTATTGTACTCTGCAGCATAACTTGACTACTAGATAAACTCTTCTTCATCTCCCCGGTGGATTCCCAATTTTCATACTTTCGGGACACATTGGTTTCATTTTTTTTTTTCCAAATGCTAGTAGGAAGGAGGAGGGAGGGAGGGGTGTGGACCATTTTCATTCTTCAGTGTTTAAGTTCACGAGAATTGTGTGCGAAATTTTGTAACTTTATCTGAAACCTTGGTTAAATAATTGGGTTTTTTTTTAGCTGATGTCGACATTCAAACTAATTGGTTTCTCAGGGTTGCATCCAGGAGTCACTAGTCTTCCACTGAAGGGTTGGCCTCTGACAGTCAGTTTCTTTTTCTTTATTTCATCATTATTTTGAGGAATTATCTGGATAGGAAAGATAAATTCTTGACCATTGATGCTTACAATATCATGCAGGGATTGGACCAATTACGGCTAATCTTGGGTTTACAAGTACAAAAGCCCAACCTGCCAACCCCAAACCAGTTTCATATGGCATCCCAACAATAGCAGGCTCTAGCACAAGCTCAGGCACAAGAGAGCCTCAAAAACTCACCTAACCATGGGTTTGGAGGAGTACCAAGGGGTAATTTTAATGCAAAAGATGGTCAACCTCCAAAAAATGATCGATCTATTTGCTCTCTTGGGCAATCAAATTCACCAAAGGTCCATATTGTCCCTGAAATCGTAAACAATAACGTTTGTCCACTGAAATTTTGGGCATGCTCTCCAATAATGGCCTTACATTATGGGAATTTACTTATTCATTGGACATGGTTTTAACTTACTTTCTTGTGCTATTTTGTGGCATTTGATGAATGTTTCAGCATCTCATATCTTGAATTGTTTAATTACATAGTTCTTCCTTGCTGCTTAAATTCTAGTTGAAAAATGTTTGAATGTTGAAGAGATTCAATCCAGTACATACCGCTTCTGTCTGAACCCTTCCCTACAAGAAGAATATTTTTCCTTGTCAAACCTGGTGTGAATAACTATGTCAGGAACTTTCCTTGTCGAGCCTTACGTGAAAATTTTGAACTACTAAATTATAAAAGATGCACCTGCTACACCTTAAGAATAGTGTATTAAGTTCCTCCATATATAATCATGTATGTTGTCTGGTAGATTCTTCATATTCAATTTTTAGGTGTGCTTGCCATTACAATTTGTCATTCTAAGCAGATGAAAATGAGCCAAATGCAGCAGTCTTTCCTCTCAGCAATAAGATCAGTTACAACAGCAATAATAATTGCAACAGGTTAGCTCATTCTTGTGCAGCCAATGATCCCATTTTGTTGGCTGAACAATCAATGTGGCAGTTTATAAGTAGTTATTTGTCTGGTGATTCAATATTACCATCAGAACATTTTTCAAGTCTGACATTCTTGTGATGATCCCCACATTTTTGCCTGAAAATAGAAAGGGTATGACATGCACTTTGATCAGAAACAGAATAATAGGAAAAGAAAACAACACTCGTCATCTGGACATGCAAACATTACTAGTACTGGGAATACGGTAGACCCTTCCCCAGGCTCACCACAATCAACACATACACCTGGTGATGGTATGACTACTGCTAGCAGCCTCCAATATGACAATAATGTTTCGAAGAGCATGATAATGTATGGCTCGGATGGAGCTGGTGGAATTGCATCATCTACAAATCAGCTTGTAAGATTTGGTTTTATCATTGGTTCACTTTATGTCATTTAGTTGTCTCGTGACCTAACCTTCTAGATGATTTAGTAGCTTGTGACCTTTAAAATCTTTATTGAAAAACATTATAGATATTTGCTTATATATTTGTACTTCAATTTTCTGAAATTATTTCTTTCAGTGTAAAACGTGGTGTTTATAAACCTATGTCTGAGTTTGATTTTTATCTAAAATTGCATTGGGTCCTCAATTACCATGTTGTATTCGGCGTTTTGTTTTCAAGAAAGTTGACTTCTAAGTGAATCAACATGCAATATGTTGATAGGGGCAATATTATTGCTCTCTATGTGCAGGATGATGTGGAGAATTTTGAAGACAACGTGGAATCCTTTGTCTCATGATGGAGGGGATGGAAATATATATGGCTCCTTGAAACAAACTCTTACCGAGCACAAAGCTGAAACTTCTGAAGGTGATGTTGTATAATATCTATGGACGTTTCTATTTGCCATTCAATGCAACTTTTGTTGCAACAAAATGGTTAATTATATGCTTTTCATTGTTTATATGTTTTTCATTTGGAGAGGTTGGTTGTATATGAACAAGAAATAAAGTGACTTGTTGCTATTTTTCTTCTGATGGGAAGTTGTTAGCCAGTGCTGGGCATGACAAAATGGTATAAACCTTACAAACTCTGCTACACATGGATGCATTTCCTTATTGTTTTGCATCATTGTTTGTGGCTGCAATTCCACCTTCTGATTTTCTATTTTAATCTTTGCTTTCATGTGCTACTAGATTAACAATGAGCTATTCTCAAACGTTGTATCATTATTAACTACATTTACCTTACCCTCACAAAATTGGGGCCCCCTTGGTTCTTGAATTAGGTTGTTCTTTGGAATATGGATACTCTGCAAATAGAGACCACCCCGGACGAGCATCAATTCTTAATTATAGATGTTTGTTTCAAACCAAATTCTACTCAACTTGCGACAACTTCATTTGACATGTCTGTTAGAATATGGGATGCAACTAATGTACTAATCTCTTCCCTTCAATCTTATGATTTTTCAACTTTAGACCATTGAGATTGAACTAGGTATACCTAAACTTGGAAGACGGACACCCATACACCCACACGCGCACATTCTTACTTATCCCCCTCATTTATATATATCAAATCCATGCAAAAAGCCCAAAGGCTCTTTAACATCATTTATATTCTTCAATTGTGAAGTACTTACACTAAATAACTCTTGTGTAGCCAAGTTATTGCATGCATGCTTACACAGGGCGTACTTCCCATGTCATGTCCCTTGATTTCCATCCTAAGAAGAATGTTCTCTTTTGTTTCTGTGATAGTAACAACGAAATACGTTATTGGAGTATTAGTCCATTTTCATGCACTCGGATTCCCAAGGTTGGGCGTCCAGCTGTGATCTTTTCTCTCTACTATCTTGTGCTTTTCTCAAGGTGTAATATTGATTGCATGGTTGTAGCAAGGAGGCAGTGCTCAAGTCAGGTTTCATATATTATATTGTATTTTGTTGAGTGTGTCGTTGCCTTTGTTTGTTATCCTTAAAGTATTCTGGTGTGGCTAACTACCTTTGCTGGGATCTTAATGGTGACCTGCTGGCTTCTGTTAGTGAGGAGGACATCAAAGTTTGGTCATTAACCTCTAGGGAGTGCATTCATGAGCTTAACTCCAATGGAAACCAATTTCATTCTTGTGTTTTTCATCCAAGCTATTCTGTTCTCTTGGTGATCGGAGGACTACGAGTGATTACCCTCTCTCTCTCTCTCTCTCTCTCTCTCTTACACACACACACACACACACACACATGCGCACATCCATTCCTCTAATGATTCTCTGTTTTTCTGGTTGATGGTGTATGCAGTCTTTGGAGTTGTGGAACACGGTGGAGAACAAAAGCATGTCGGTCCCTGCACACAAGAACATAATCGCTGCTCTGGTGCAGTCACCTTTGATCAGAATGGTCGCCTCTGTTAGCCACAACAGTTTCGTTAAGTTGTGGAAATAATACAACTGGGAAAGTTTTCATGGTCATCTTGTAAGAATATTAGCTAGTTATACGAGTAGTATTATTTGATGAATGCGTGTGACATTTCTGGGTGATAGTACAAGCAAATGTCCCTTTCCTGGGAGTCGAACATCTTTGATACATATTACTGATTCATTTGTAGGGCTAATAACCACAAGTAGGAGGTTACCACTCTCTCAATTAACGAGTTTGTGCGTAACATACATTCAATTGATCCGTTGGCGTTTGGCTGCCCAAATATCACATCATGTGCTGGGAAGTTAGATCCTATTTAGTTGGGTATATAACCAACTGGCGTATACATTGTTGGATTGAATATGATGATGTCACAATTACATGTTTTGACATTATCATGTTTAGATGCAATAATTAATACACTATTTGGGTAAATACCCAAGTGGGTAGCATCTCATGTCTCTCATGTACTAGCTTTTTATATATAATCATAGTAGTTGATGGTGGCAAAATGAGTTAGGAACGACGGGTCCAACCCAATCCACATGATTTTGAGTTGGGTTGGGTTGAGTCCAACATATTCTAAAGTGAGTTGGGTTGGATTGAGTCTCATTTGGTTGATGTTGATAATGAGTGGTAAGTGAGTTGATTATGGATTTTAAATGGGTTATCTCATAAACAAAAAAATATATATATATTTTTTTATCTAATTTCAATTTATTTTAATGTTTTAAAACTATTTAAAGAGTATAAGAACTAATAATTTAGATTTTTTTTATCTTGATTAAACATACAATAATCATGTATTGTACCGTCTAAGAATCATATCAAACACATTTACTGTAATGACCCCGATATTCCTTTATATTTTATTAAGCACAAATAGTAATTTTTACATACAAAATAAGAGAGTTACAATTTTCAAAAAGAATACAAAAGCGACTTTATTGTGTAAAAGGCCTCCAAACACTTCCGCTGCGCCACTCTGATCTGCTATCTCATTTTTGTCTAAACATATTTACGTAAAGAAGAATCAACATGACGGTTGAATAGAAATTTCACTTAATCACATAAGGTGCTCGTGTGTATAACATGTGCACATAGTCATAATATCTCACATAATATTTCACAAAATATTACCTTTCGAGTCACTTATTAGTGACTCCCTTATGTCTCCCACAGTACAAGATTCCAACCGTTCACATCGTTAATCCCCATATTCCATCCGTCCACATCGATTCCATCCGTTCACATCGATGGCTATATTTCGAGATTATGCCAATTCCCTACAACCAATATCAATACATGGAACACTCCGTCCATGTAAGATGGGATGGATGCTGAGAACTATTTTAAGACCGGCAAGTCCATTGCCGCCCGGCCGAACTCAACCCCATCCACACCGAAAACACATTTAGGCCCGGCATGCACAAATAAAGAGTTCCACATATTGTCACATAAAGAACATACTTTCATACTTATAATTTTATATATAAAAGCATAGTAATACCATATTTTGCAATAATAAACGTACATGTTTTTATACTAATTCTAAGAATATAAAACACGAATATAATTAGAAACATGCTTTCTAATAACTTGTAGTAGCATAATGAAGCATAATATCATGATAATAAAATGATAAACTAGCACTAGAAATTAACTTATGTAATTAAGTAAATTCCTACCTTGAAATGTTTTTAGGGAAAAAGAGAGGATATAGAAGGCTTTTTAGGTATATATGTAGGCAAAAAGAAAGGTTTATATATATACATATATAGGTGGAAGATATTTTATAAATATGGTGTGTTTTGGGTGTTGAGAGTAAGGTGAGTGTGGGTGGGGGTGTTTTAGGCGGGATTTGTGTTGTGTGTGTGATGGAAATGAAGATCATCCCCCCCCCCCTCCTATTTATAGTTGCTAGTCAAGAAACAAGATTATTTTATTAGATTTTATCTTGTTAATTAATGTGATCTTCCAACTAAGCTTATCATTAATTATGTTCACACCTAATTATGGTTGTAAGTTACACAAGTGTTACCCTAAATGATATGAGTTGTACCCTAAATTATATTATGTGTTATCCTAAAATGATGATTCAAGCCCTAAACTCATTAGAATGCTCCAAGTATAAGATTTGTTAGATTCAACAAATAAATGTAGGAAGATATTTTAATAAAATATTAACACAAAATCAAATAAAATCAAATAAAATCAAATAAAATCTGATTTTTATTGTCCTAATCTTATAAAATCTGAAATCATATTTTTATTTCATTAAAAATTCGAATTTGTATTTATTTATTTTTGTAAAAATCAAAAATTAGAGTTTTAGGGCATAAAATTTCGGTTTTGGGGCATAAAATCCTAAAATTCATAATTAATTTAGAAAAATCCCAAAATTATGAAATTTAATCTTTATAAATATGAAATTATATCTATATTTCCCAGAAATTAAAAATGTTTTAGTTATACTTTTGAAAATTGCAATTTAGGACATAGAATTTCGAAAATTGTGTTAGAATGTCAAATTCGTCTAAAATTTTGGAAAATCATGTAATTTATTCAAAATTGCATCTTCTCCATGCATAAAAGTCCATAATACTTATTTATATTATTTTTGAAAAGTCATAAGATTTAACAGATGAATTTTCCATGAGTGATAATCGAAATACGAAAATTAATACTTTACCGTTCAAATTGTAAGTTAATTTCAAAAACAGATTAAAATTTGAAAACAACAAGTAATAATAACATTTTCCAAGAAGAAAAGATTTTAAATCAATTATTTAAATATTAAGGATTACCGGCGTCGTCACATTTACAACCCACCTCCAACCCATTTTCAACTCATCTACAAACCAATCCATCTTCAACCCACTTTAATTTTTGAAACCCATCTTCAACCCAATTTATTTTCAAACCAACCCACTATGATCCAATTCAAATCCAACCCATCCCAACCAAACCCAATCCGTTCAGTTGCCACCTCGAATAGCAGTGTATCATGTTTGATTGGAGCTTTATGAATATTAGCTTGTCATGAATTCTTGACAAGGAGCCTTTCCTTTCCCTGTGGTGTATTTATGCTTTATTTTGTCAAATTGTCGCTCGACTCTGTCTCTCTCAAAATATAAAATATATTGAATGTGTGTATTTAAGTTACATTGTCGCCTTATGACTTGATGAATTCAAAAATGGATGAAAAAAACAATCTCTAATGACTTTATCTACCAATTGTTTTTATCATCCAAGTCAAGAAAGATTGTGTAATCACTAATTCATACCATATGTTGGTGAGTTCAGAAACATCACAATGATGCTGCTTAAAGTTGGACGTCAAATTTAGCACAATTTATTAATAAAATCAGATTTTTTTAAAAGAAAAATACTAAAATTTGCTTTCGTTTGTGAAGCAAGCGATTCATATTCTCTTCATTCTCGTATCGAGTTCTCTTTTTGTTTTTTCTCCCCTTAGAAATGAATAAATATATAAATAAAATTCTGTCCTATTTCTCAATTATTTTCTCTTATTGGGTCGAAGTTTTGCAATGTTATTTAGAGGGTGTTTGGGTAAGTTTATAAACTCCTCAAAATATTTTATGAAATGTTTTGGAACTTATAAGACGTGGTAGAGTGTTTGGCTAAATTTTAAGAAAATGAACTTATTTGTTCCAAAAATAAGATATTTAGGAGTTATAAGATCATTTTAGAAAAGTATGAAGGTCCTTATTTATTTTTTTAAATCTACCAATATCCTTTGTTTTCAAATAAACTAATTACAATATTGTCATTACTAACATCTTTATAAGCCAACACCCAACTTATTTATGCAAACACTTTAAAAACTCATTTTTATAATAAGATACAATATTTTATAAGCTCTTAAAACATCTTAACAAGTATACCAAATTGATATTTCTGTTATTTGTAGGGTACAAAATGTAATTTAGTGATTTAGTTGTCCTTTCAAAAAAAAAAGGAAAAATGCAATTTCGTTGTAAACATAAATACCAGTCAGCTAAACTAGAATCAGCTCACAACTGCAGTCTATTTTTTCGTCCTTTCATTCTCCATCAAATTCTTTGGATTCCTCCACTTTGTTATGAACAAGGGAGAAAAATGGATATCTCACTCAAATTGTTCAAAGAAATGATGGAGAATGAATCTGATGATTGCGGCGAAGATCGTTCGGAGAACGTATCCGAAGCATTCATTTGCTGTGTTTGCCGGTAATAATTTCATTTTCGTCCGACAATTTTGAGCTAATTGTGTTTGTGTGTGTGTGTGTGTTGTTGTATTGATGATTTCACCGAGTTTGTTCTGTCAATTCGATATTGATTGATTTCACCGAGTTTGTTCTGTCAATTCGATATTGATTGATTTCACCGAGTCATCCAGACGAATCGATCATTGTTCGTGGTTCATATTTCATCTTAATCGAGAAAAAAAAAAAATGAAACGATCCTTCATGCAAAAGGTGCTTCTGCATTGCCAGAACTACAATTTCATATAGCATGTAAGAATTTTTGGGCATCATGTGAAATTACTATGGGCAATCTCTTTTGTGTCTGCTAATTATGCACATACCTTAGACCTCTTGCATTTATTAATGTTCTGGTTTTTTGCTGCAGTGATCTCCTTTACAAACCTGTTGTTTTAGGTAAGGTTTTACTCGAAATGGATGGAGCTATGTGTAATCCATTTTTTGTATATTGTAACTAATGTTCTTTCCTCTCGAATATTGCAGCATGTGGCCACGCCTCGTGTTTCTGGTGCGTGCATAGATCGATGAGTGATCTACGCAAGTCCTTTTGTCCGATATGTAGAAACAAATATCATCATCTACCTTCTGTATGTCAGCAGCTTCACTCGTTGCTCTTGAAAATGTATCCTGCTGCCTATAAGAGAAGGGAAATCCAAACCCTAGGTAAGAGTTTGTTGTAATCTACTTCTCTTGGTACTCGTTTAACTGTAATTTCGTTCTGATGCAATTCATTATCTGGTGGTGTTGTGTGTTCCAGAAGAGGAGAAGGAAATGGGCTACTGTTCGCTGCAATTTGATGGTTCAGCATACCAGCTACAAACTGAAGAAACAATTATTGAGCCTACCGATGCTCGTGAGCCTTGTATCTCTGGAGCTGAACCGTCATGCAATATCTATTCCATCAGAACGGAGGACATCTCTAATTTGCAGATCCTTGGGGAAGTTACTGTTGCCACAGGTGCTATCACTGTTAAGGACGAGAATTTGGATCAGATATATGCGAGTGAAACTCGCAATCTTGTTTCTGTTGATGACGTGTTGTGTGGCTCCTGCATGAACATGCTTTACCAACCCGTAGTTCTTAATTGTGGTCATGGTATGATACACCATCACCATGTTGTTCTTGTAGATTGATGTGAATGGTTAATTTTTCAACTCAGAAACTAATATTAACTCCTTCAAACCCCTCTCCCTCTCCCCAAATACGTGAAGTGTTTTGTCTCAGCTGCATTGTCCTTAGAACAAGTGAGGTGCTCAGGTGTGAAGTTTGTCAAAGTCCACATCCAAGTGCTGTTCCAAAAGTATGCCTGGAGTTTCATCATTTTCTGGAGGAAGAATTTCCTAAAGAATATGGGCTTAGAAAAGACACAGTATGCATGAAACAAGAGCAATTCCAGGGTAGGGTACCAAATACATGCATGTGTTGGTAGTTCACTTTTATATTGTTGTGATTGTTCCACTAAATATATTAGTTTAGAACTCATTTCATTTCAAAAATCCAATTCCTGATTTCCATTCCTCTTGAGTTAATCAATAGGACTTGAATTGAAATTATTTGCATATTCTCGCTTAGCAAGCTTCTATTTCAGAAATTCCTCTCCTTCCTGCACCCTTTCAAGTCTTTGTTTTGATGTCTTGAAAATTTAACTGGAAATTACATTTTGTTTTCCTTTTCGGTAAATGCTTGTCGAAACCAACGGGGGTTGGTCCGAGTAGTAAGCGGCTCGGTATCGCTTAAGCGGGGTCTCGGTTTCGAACCCCAGTGTATGCAGAAATCCCCGTTGGGAGACTCACCCACCAATGCCAGGTGCGCGACGCGGGTCGGATCCGGACGTAGTCGGGGCAAAGCTCCAGTGAACCGGGTGGGCAACCAAAAAAAAAGTAAATGCTTGTCGAAAGTGATTTGCCGTGTGTTTATGAGCATACTTGCTGATCCTGATGCACGCCCTTTGCATTTGTTGTGTGCCATTCTAACTTTAGCTTGTGGTTTTCAGGCTCATCAAAAGATTGTAAGGAAAGCGTTGACATTTCCTTTTCATCAGGAGAAGATCCTTTAACTTGGTGGAATGCTGACTCAAAGGTCCATATTGGAGTTGGCTGTGACTCTTGTGGGGTATGTTACCAATTTTGCTAACTTGATATGGTGGTCATTAAGGTAATGGGACGCTGTTGGCTGGCACCTGTTCATGTTCTGAGCCCACTCCTTTCTGTAACGCACTAATGAAGTGCAGTTTATCGGGCCTGTGGAAGGCCCAATTCAACAAGTGTAATTGTTGTCTGTGTCCTGTGAGAAGGACTTTGAGGATGGGCTGGTAGCCCAACTCATGACCCCCCTAAGAGTGGGAACTTTGAATGGCGGCCCTAAGAGAGAGGGTTCATTGGAGGTGGAAAGCTATACCATGTTAAATGACCACCTCATCTAAAAAATTAAGCTTTTAGATGAGCTTTTTTTTTCGCTCATCAGACCATGTATGATCCCATAAAAAGTCTCCGAATACTTCCGGTACATGTGTTTATTTATTTTTTAGTCCTTTTGAAGATTTGGGGGAAGGGGGAGAAGGAGGATGTATACATAGCTGTACTAGCTGCAGAATTTCAAGATTTGGTATAAGTAATGGTGAGTTATCAAGAAAACAAGTAATAATACCTATACACGAGAGTAAGCAAGAGTTCATCTATGTCTGAACTCTGATGTAAGAAATAATTATACCCTGTCACTTAAGATGTGCTATTTGCCTTTTTGTTCCTGCTTATCAATAGGAGGAATCCACTCCTTAGTTGATGCTTCCATCTTGGTGATAATGCTTTTGCTCCATAAAACGGGCACTTAGACATCTCTACATCTTACTTCTCTGTGCCTTTTGTACCCTCTAGAGGCACATACAATTTTCTTGAACCAACCACGGATGCACGTATGATTTGCTTTCTCAAGACTATTCTCAGCACTTGTATGCTTCATGACATCACATGGAATTTTACTTGCAGATGTATCCAATAATTGGAGATAGATATAAATGCAGAGATTGTGTGGAGGAAATAGGTTATGACCTCTGTGAAGATTGCTATACAAACCGCACTAAGCTTCCCGGCAGGTTCAACCAGCGGCACACCTCCCAGCATGAGCTTGAAATTGTGGAATTAAGTGCTCTGAGGAAATTGATGTTAAGACTGCTCACAGGACAATTGCAAGATATTTCTGCTGTCTCTAATATCTTCACCGATGATTTAGAAGAAGACTCAATAAACATAGTCCCCATTCCAGCTAATGACCCCGATGAAGATGCTGAAAATTTTGCAGATACTACACTTGCCTCATCCGAGACTGATGCAATCTGAGTTCACAACCAGCAGATTGTCTGCTTGAAAGGTTGGTTCTGTGTTGCATTTACTTTTTGTAGTTGGTTCTGTGAAATTGCTTATCGTGGTGTATAATTTCTACTTTAACTTCATTTGAAGGTCCTCTGGTCGACCAAGACTTCCGAAACCGGGTAGCTATCAGGCAATGCATCTAACCTTCTCTAGAACAAATATCAGTAAGACATACTAGATTTTGCATCCCATGCTGCTTCTGTAGACGGTAGCGGTGATTTGAAGATTTAATAGTATTTATTTGTACTAGATTACTGCTCTATGTGAAGTAATAAGAGATGCGATTTCAAGTTTGAATATTGCTCCTAATCTATTTAAAAATTAAAATCAATTGCTTGCTCCCAGGAATCAGTTTTGATTTCCACTTTCCACTGTATAAATAGTGTCATCATTATTATATATACTACACATGTCCTATATCTGAAGCATATGGCATAAAGCTGGTGGCCTGGTGGGGAAGATCCTTGTGGGCACATTTTCAATTAAATAAATTTGTGCTGTTGTTCATACGGGAAATAATCTTTTTAAATCTTCTTTTGTTTATTTGTAATGTAATAATTGAGACCAAAAATTTGTTCAGGCTTTAGGTTTGATGATGGGCACTTGTTTCTTGTTGGTGGCCCCATTAACACATCACGTCACTAGTACATGTTTAACGACATATTTTTTCACCAATATGACATTCTCATCCTATTGAAAGGACGTGCAATTTCATATATTAAAAGGATTCATTCCTCTCTCTCTCTCCCCTAAAAGTGTTGAGATTGTAACTTGTCCAAGTGTTTTTGGATGTTTGGGACATTGCAAATATTCCCCCCATCAGTATGTTTTTGAATTCAACTGACAAATGATGTGCTGCTCCTGATAAGGGTCTTCCCCTATCCAACCCTAAATCACAACTTTTCTGGGGACTCATTATTTCATATCTGGAACAAAATGGGGAGGAGCTTAATAAGTGCTAGTGCCCCCAACACAATATACATACAGTATGTAAGATTTTGGACATTTAATTTTGACAACAATGATTTCGGCTTTTTTTTTTTTTTCCTTTTTGTTATGTCACCTTTGGATATTGCATTCAACTACAAACATAACAGTTGTTTAAATAATCAGAACAAGCATTGGTTAAGGTTGAATATATCCTATCCGACATTGATTCACATCTAAAAATGAAGAGCACACAATTGGTTAATATTAATGATAGATGTGCATAGGGTAATGTATTCGTATGCGAAACAAAGATTCAGAGACTATTCGCCACTTCAATAGTTGAAAAATAATATCAAAAAATCTAAAAATTTAAAATGAATAGTTAAGCCAGTTGATTAGACCAGTGGCTGATTAAATTTTGAATTAAATTCACCGATTTAATTTATTATTAATAATTAATACGTCTCATGTGATTTCAATTATATTAGTCGATAAATAGATTATATTTTATCATTAATTAAAGAGAACAAGCAAGATGTATATCTATATTATTCATCATAAAAGGTGTATCTTTTTGGCGTATTTAATTTATCCCATACTTTCTTCTTTTTTCTCTCCTCTGCAAAGTCCACGTGTCTTATTCATTCAAAGCTCTCTGTCTCTCTCTCTAACCCGACTTGTCTTACTCTATTCATTTCTAATATGGTTATTAGAAGTACTTTTTGTACAAGAGAGAGAGAGAGAGAAAGAGGAGAGAGAAATTTTTTCAAATAAATAGCTAACATAAATAATAAGGAGTCTATTTACAAAAATAAAAAAACCAACTCTAGATATAATTAAATTATCCCCACCCACACGCACACGCACACGCACACGCATCGGAGTGAGTGTGGGGCAAGGGCGCAATTCGCCAAATAAAAGGACACAACTTAAAGCCCTTTTAACCCCACCTCTCTCTCTCTCTCTCTAACCCCTCTCTCCATGAAAACTTGTCGAGTCCCTCGCGCATTCTATCGCTCTCGGAGAGGATAACAACAACAACAATAACAGCGCCGCAGCAATGGGGAAGTACACAAGGAAAGCGAGGATGACAGTCGACGTCGCACTCGTGGATGTTTCGCAGTCCTACCTTGGCGTCCGCACCCGCGCGAAAACCCTAGCCCTCCAGCGCCTACAAACCGCCGCAGCCGCTCCGCCGCCGTCGAAGCCCGACGCCTGCTACCTAGAGCTCCGCTCGCGCCGCCTTGAGAAACCCATGCAGCAACACGGTTCACGAAATGCCCCACAAACGCCCTGTGCTTGCGAAGGCCCGGAGCTCGGAAGCCATGAAGAGCGTTTCGCGCCGGCTTCTATTGAAGGCGAGGGTTTCGGAATTGAGGCCTCTTTTGGGGAAAATGATTTGGATTTTGAAGCTAAGGAAAGGTACGCCCCATCTTTTTTACATGTTTAATCCTCTTACTCGTATTTTTATTCTAATTTGCAAAATGTATTTCTGTGCTTCACTTGGTTTGTTATTCTTCTAAATTTTTTTCTTCTTCAATCAAAAACTTTGCATCTTTCCTGCCGATTTACAGATTTTGTGCTCTGCTGAAAAAGTGGGTTTTGCTAGATTTGACCAAACCCCCCCCCCCCCCTCCACCTCTGCTTTAAGCTTTGTGCGCCTTTTTTTCCCCTTATTATTTGTCTTTATACGGCCAACAGTGAGTCTCAGCCTTTGGAGCTTCTGAGAGTTGTTGCTTTTGTTTGAAAATGCTCTTTCAGGGACTTTTTTGCTCAAAATCGAAATCTAAAAACAAGGGCTTATTCAAATCTTTATTTTCTTTTTATCTGTGGAGAAAAGATTGTGAATTAGAGTAGTACTTATTTGAGTTTGTTACCGCTACATTTCCTTGTTGAAGCAATCATATGTGCTATCTCAGAAGCTGAATGTTTTTAACTGGAATAATGTCTTGCATTCGTTGGAGTGCCTTTAATGCTTCATGGGTTAGTTTTTATGCAATCGTATCAGCATTATATGTCAGATTGAGTAAAATTGCTTTCAGAAAAAAGGTTAGCAGAGGTTGTGAGTGAATGGTTCTTTTAATGATATATAAACAATATTGGCATCTGCCTCACTGCCAGCCCCACATGCCTTTATAGTGTAAAAGATAAGATGCAATAACAAAGTTAGCCCCACAACAATTGTAATTTGTAGGGTTTTTCTTTTTCTTTTTTCTTTTCTCTTTTCCCCCTTCTTCCTCACACCATATGGGGAAACTCTAGCCCAGACCCGACGCAGCCAAACCCTTATTAATCACATGGTGAGTGTGTTTACAGTTGTCCTGTGATGAGTTGATAATTTAGGAGAGCGACCAAACTAGGTTTGGGTAAGAATTTTTCCACCATATATTTGCTTGTCAAGTTGTTGAGGTGAGTTGCAAGGCATTCATATCCTGCTGCAACTTGCAAATTTTGAAAACATTTAACTACTTGGTTCTTTAATAATGAGTGTTAATAATTAGTTCGTATCTTTCCAGCATGTTTTGATAATTTTCCGTGACATCGGGTTGGTTTACTCAAAATAGAACAACAACCAATGTCCAGAAATGTTAGTTTACTTGGAGTATTTGAGCTAGATAAGCTAGTTTCGGAGGTGTAATTGAGGCAAATGGCTTTTTTTTAGACCTTATCTGACTGCAATTACAAGTCGTCTTCATGGGGCCACGGCTAAGATTGGATAAACAGTATGTGGGGTGTAGCTGTTCTTGACTGTCTAGGATTTATCACTTTCCTTTCTTTACTCTGTACCTTGTCTTGTTTTTTTCTTGTTTTTCCTTGGCGATATTTGAGTATTAGTAATAATATGTACTAATGAATTGTGGATTATGTGCAGGGGGACTCGGGAGAGCACTCCGTGCAGTTTAATCAGGGATGCGAGTGCCATTAGCCCCCCGGGTTCCACTACAAAGCGAAAATGTTCACATGCTGCTGCTGCTACTGCTAGTCCAATGCCCCGAACCGCTCATGTTCCTTCTGCACATGACTTGGAGGAATTCTTTGCCTGTCAAGAACAACCGCTGCAGCTCCATCTTATAGAAAAGTATGATTTTTTAAAACGCCTGTCTCAGAATCCATTTTCATGACTACTAACCCATGGTTTACATTGGTTTTGTAGATACAATTTCGACTTTGTGAGTGATTTACCGCTTGCAGGACGTTACGAGTGGGTGGCGGTGAGGTCTTGAGCATGAACACAACGGTGTACCCCTGCAATCACTGGGGGGTTTAGTGGGAATGATAGTTGGAAAGAGTAGGGCTGCTAGTTAGTTTGCTGACTAACCGTATAGTTATGAGTTCTTAGAGAATAGGTAGGCCTTTATAAATAAATTCCCATCCGTATCCCTATCATTGTAAATTTCTCATTCAGCCTTGGTAAGCTACTTTGTCTGTCTTCATGTCGAAATTTTGCCTCATTTTGCATTCCCTGCTCTTCTTTCGTGTTCTTATGGTTCAAGTGGAGCATAAATAATGTTAAGAAATGAATCAAATCATCTTGAAATTGATTGGTAAAGTTGGTCTAAACTCAATTTATGGAAGCGTAACGAAACAAGTTTAAATATCTTTTTGCTTGTGTGGTAAGATTTGAATTTGGCAGAGTTGAATGATGTAATGATGTACATGAATTTATTAACTACTACAGCTCAAGTTGAGATTGATTTGAGAACAACATATCAAGTTCGATAAAAAGTGCAAATCAAAATTGGGCAACAACGCATGTCACTCAACTCGATTTGTTTACGCTTGTGAAAATGAAAGATCAAGAATCTTGAGCATTTCATACTCGCAACATCATTTTTTTAAAAAATAAAAAAAAATTATAATTGGCCTGCATTGTAGCGAAGCATCGAATTATAGATAAAAGAGACAAGTCAATATTTTTCTATTAACTTGTCAATAACCTAGAGGAACAGTCAAGAAAGATCGAAGGTAAAAGCTCTGCTTAGTGAGTTTCAATGCCTTCTCTGTTGTGGAGAATCTCACTGTTTCGTTTTGGATCAGATGCTGACTCTTGTCAGGACAAACCTTCAATGAAGTTAGTAAATTTAACATTTATTACGTATTTTGTCACTTGTCTGAAACTTGTGTAGAGTTAAAAGACAATAAAAATACCTGGTGCCTGGTGGGGGGCATTTATTCTTGGTGCATGAAATTGAAGGCCAACAAACAGTCTTTTTTCAAGAGTAAATTTTTGTTTGCCTCTTCACATGGGACATTGCACGGCCTGCAGGACTTTAGCCATAGTACTCCAATCACGAATTGCACCCAAATGTGTTGAAAGATCGAAAGTTTTTGAGGGCTCATTAGATGTTATCTAGCTAGGCAGTGTGCAACTGGTGTATGCAATTGTTGAATTGAGTATAATGATGTAATAATTTCATTTTTTTTTAACATTTTTCGACATCGTCATATTCAAATCTAACAGCTAAAAACACTAGTTGGGCACTACTCAACTGGGTAGCATAAACAATTTTTGAGATTCGATGATAGAGCCACTTCTCTTGTGGTGGCTGCCCCCTCACAAATTATATTCATAACGCAGATGTGTGTCATTTTTTGTTACATACGCTAATATCTGATACGTGTGAAAATAAATAATTGCGATATGGAAATATAAAAAAGTTGTGACATGGAGAGAAGAATGAATCACAGAAGTTATCTACATTTTGACTTCCCATTAGTATAACAAGACATGATATTTATTCATATTCCACCATTAGTGCTTACAAACAAGCTCTCTCAGCTGTATGATAAACAGAGTATTTTAGACCATAGGATTGAGGGTTACCGCTATAGAGATTTTCTCCAGCTGATTTCACGGGAAATGACCAGTTACTTTCTTTTAGCATTCGTTCAAATGGGTTTCCCCAATCGGATAAAGCTGGATCGTAGAACTAAGGAATCACTGCATCCATTTAGCAGATGAAAATCTACAAAACTGAAAGTTCAAAAATAAAATTAGTCCAAGGTAAAGCGTAAAATTGCTGATAAATGAGGAATAAGAAGCAAATTAGTACCTCATCCTGTGTTATGAATTAGATGATGGTCATGTCACTTTTGTTCAGCAGAAGTAGCAGACTCGAATGTTGTAAATTTTGCTTCAGACATTTCAACTTCATAGGCACTATTACTGTTTGAGACAGTTTCAGTCCCCATCCTAATCTGTTCAATTTTGGCTAGTCGTACAGCACGGAGCTCATGTCTGATCATCAGATCGAACGATTATAACTTACGTGATGCCACATGTATTGTTATAGAGTACCAGATGGAGAAGAGCATGCACACATTGTGGTGGTGTGTTGGGGGAAGTGGGGGTAAATGCTTACCAATATTATGCTTTCCCTATAAGGGTTCAATATACTTTATGCATACTTAAAGAGAACTTTGCTAGAAACTCAGAAGTATCTAGCACGCAAGACTCTGTGCTAAACTATTTGCAGATTTAACTACAAAATGTTCATCATTTAAAACCTTATTTCACCGATCAACTCCTATCTTGTCCGACTCTTTAGTCCACTTCTCTAGAAAATTAAACTACTTGAATCCCATCATCTCCAACTTTGACCAAAAACCATTGCATTACATTATTCATCCAATATCCGATCCTGACTTTTGGCAGTCAAATATGGAGGTGCATCCTAAACTAATGGTATATTTTTTAGTAAAATTTGGTCAAAATTTAACCAAAAAAGATAAAACAAGGACATGTTTAAATTTAATGATTTCTATTAAAAATCGTGATGGTAGACTGGTAATAGACAAAGGGTTAATATGTGTAAAACATTCACACGCCTCATGATTATTTTGGTAAGTTTTAGAAATCGGAGGTTTAATTTGTAATTTTGGCAAACCTCATTATAATTACCCTAGGAAAGAATTCGGTAATAATAAGCAGAAGTCCTGATACTACGTCGTTTGTTCAGTTTCTATTTTTTCTTTTTACTCAAAATTAGCTTCCAATCTCTCTCTCCCTGCCAAATTGTAATTGCAGTGTTGCAGACAATCCGCAAAGCATTAAAAAGTCAGAAAACTCACTCAGCCACATAACTCCTAACAACAGTAAAATAGATTCTCCAAAACTGCCTCTCTTTCAAATAGCGAGGGCATAACTGGAACCGTAGTTGTGCAAGTTCCTGAGAAGATTGAGAAACATTTAGTAAGGATTTGGTAATTTAGCAGCAAAATCTCGCCGACAATTTATCAAGGTAATATGATAACTACATGAGAATCCATTGAGCATCATCCAAGGGTAAAATTGATCAATTCAAGAATTGAGCTTACAAGATTCACAATAACATCCAATGCAAATTCACATGCCCACTGTTAATAGCTCCCCTTATGGACTTGCAATAGCATCAGCTTTTTTTTTTGCCATGTACAAAGTTGTGATGGAGATGATAAAGCGTTGTGGTCGACACCAAATTGTAATAAATTTACAAACGAAGAAGTTGTGATGCATACTGAGTTTCTGTGTCATTAAATCATGGTAGGTGATTCAGATGCCTCAACATTGATCCTCTATGCATCCTTACAAATCTGTCACATTCTTTTGGACTGCTTTTATGTCGGATAGGATCCTCTATTTCTTCATTTTCTATTTTATAATTCATATTTGTGCCATATGAATAAAATTACCGCCTTCATTATACAATTGGCTCGAGATCTTTACACTTAATATATATATATATATATATATATATATTCATGTGTTGGAATAGATGATGCAATGTGATTTAAAATAGAGGATCGCGTGTGCTTTTGTGTACTGGAAACAGAGGGAAAGAAAACTGATGGGGGTAATCCAATCGTCTAAACATCAAATGTTGGAACTTCAAAAACTTGAGCAATTCACTAGAAATGAAGAAAAGAATTCAGTATAGCTTCAACCTGTATTATATTTCTGGCCTTAAAATTAATATATTTTTTCAAAAAATAAGACGAAAATAAGAAAAGAAAAGCAACCTTGACTCTGGAAAGAGCAAGCAGGGCATGCCTTTCTTGCCAGTCAGAGAGATCAACCCGTACACCATCAGAATTTCCAGCACCAGCACTAGTTTCCTCTTCATCTGTAAAACCACAAAAATCGAAATGAGAAAACATGCATAGTTACAAATCACGATAAACAGATTGCGCGCGAGCGTCAATTTCAGCGAATACCGGGAAGAGAGAAGTTCCTGAAGGTTTCGAGCGAGAAGGATTTGATGAATTCTATCAATTGTTCGGTGATTCCATACAGATTCTCCTCTTCTTCCACTTGCTGTGATTTGTTTTTGGAACTACTCTTGTTGTTATCGCCGGCGGCGGCGGCGGCGGCGGTGGCGGTGGCGGTGGCGGAGGCGGAGGGCACTGACGTCTTTTTGAGTCTGGAAAGGCTGCGCCGGAACCATGACGATGCTGCATCCATGTCTCCTCCTCAGTCCTCTCCTCTGCTGCAAATTTGTTTGGGCCATATACTTCGAACATTGATCATGGGCCCGGCCCGTTTTCTTTCTTTCTTTTAGCCCCCTATCCAATTGATCTCAAACGAAAATGGTAATTGTAAAAATTTAAGATGAGTATTTTTGTTTTTTAAATAATTGAAAAGCGCTTGAAATGTCTAGATTTAAAATTTTTAAAAATTTTAACAGCTTTCTTACGCTATAAACTGTTATGATTAATAATTTATTATTAATATATATTTTTTGAATTTTTTAATTAAGTACTTTAATGGGGCCTCGTGGCTGACATCCTTGTAACAACATTAAGGACCTATGAATGAGTAGCTTTCTATTACCATATCACATCATTTTATGATTCAGTTACATGGAGTAACCCATTGGAAATAGATATAATTTGTAATTACGTCCCACCTCGATCATTGTTGAATTTTATTCAATTGATATATAGTTTGGGGAATATTTGTAATTTTTAAAACCACAAGTATTAATTTATAACTACATTATACTTTAAGGGGTGTAGATGTAATTTGCTTCTTTTTATTTTATGTTATTAAGAATGACAAATTACACTCACTTTCAGTAAATTTAAGCAAAATTATGAATAACCTCCTATCTACTTATCATATGAGTAACCATCGGCCTCATATATTAATATAGCAATCCCCCTCCCCCCCGACCCAATGATATCATAAGTGAACATCATATTGATTGTGGATGTCTTTAATCAAATCACACGGTCGATAACAAGGGTGTACTCTTAGCTTATATCCAACTTGAATCTGTTTTAGAGTAGTTCCTTAGTAAGAGATTATCCTCTCCACAATTGTGTTGCAAAATTTCTAATGGCAAATGCCCTACCTGCTTTATTTTGTGAGACGTATATCCCTCAAGGACAATCACTAGTATTGCAGACAACTAAAATCTTTTGTGGGCGATCTTCTTGTATAGAAACGAATACCTAACAGCAATAGCATGATTATTAATTCTTATCTTGCATTCATTAGCATTTTCAATCTAACCATGAACACGGATGTATTGATGCCAACCATCTATACACTTGCTTTCACTACTAGAAAACAGCAATTTAACCGCGGATTTTGATCAATATAGTTGATCTAATTGTTTTAATTAGTTTTTTGATAATTTGTGATAAGTTAATTGATATTAGTATATAATTGTTACATAACTATGAAGTCATTTATATATATTGCTAGAAAGAAAAACGTAATTCATGCAATAAATTGAAATATTTACTCATAACTTAAAATTTATTGAGGGATATTATAAAATATGATAAGTATGACAAAAACAATTTGAATTTGAAATGGTTTAAACTAATAAAACGACCGAAATGTGGAATCGAATGAAATGTTGCAATGTTTAGCGACGGAATTAGCTGTGGAAAAATCGTCTATAAGAGGAGTCTCTTTTGGAGATGGAAATTTCCGTGGCTAATTCCGTCGCCATTTAATAAAAAATGGGCACCAATTTTGGCGTCAAATTAGCTACAGAATTCTCACTTTTAGCCACGGAAAAATCTGTGACTAGATATTTTCGTGGAATATTGCAATCCATGGCTAGATTTGTGGTTGTTGACAACCGATTTTATCCGTGGTTATTTTGTTGTTTTCTAGTAGTGTTTGTAAACTCAAACTCTTCATTGAATGACCTAATTCACCAATATCATTTTCCACCACACTCCTTATTTTTATAAACAATCATCAAGTATAAAATAAATGCAAAAACAAAACGTTTGAACAACAGACTCTAACACCCAATACAATAACTGAACAATCATACCCAACACATAAACAAACAAAAATTACTTAAAAAAAAAAAGACTGATTAAATATATATATATATATATATATATAAAAGACGAGCTTACATGCTCTTCACAAACAAGTTTGGGGATAATGACTGATTCAATAATTTGAGCCTTCAAGCACGTATGCAAATATATCATATTGAACATATCATCATCATTAAAACAAAATCACAAACATTCTCCAGTGTGGGACAGTATATTAAATAACATATGACTCGGAATTAATGTGAGACCATATACTGTAAATTAATTTTTACGAACAAATCCGCAAACCTTGAACCATCTTTAATAGAGGAATATAATAATAACTTGCCCAAAATTTGATAAATCTCAAATTTTATAGTTTTTAAACTTAAAAACATGATTAGGTTATATATATATGTATTGCACACACACACACTCCACACAAACACATATACAGGGCACAGACACATTGTACACAGCTGCTGGCACACACACACACATACACATACACATAGAAGAAAATCCTAAAGTTTGTATACACACTACTAAAAGGCAGTTGCAAGTCAACATATACTTGGTAAGACAAACCGCTACGATGAGTGACTTGTTTATTCTTTTTTGGGGTACTGAACTATATGATATAAATACTATTGTATGACCTACCGTCTGATTTATGGTATTCGATTCATATATATTTTATGCTCTATATTGCAACAAAATGATTTTTCGTATTACCAGTCTTGTTATCCTAAAAGATATGCTTGCTTATATTGGTTATGATTTATTTATCACTGCACTGGAAATAAGCAATTGTATTATTAAAAATTGTGAGTCATATTGTACTGTTTATTGCATGATTGACACCCTTGGAGATGCCATCGAAAGAGTTAGCGCCAGGCACATATAAGAAGGATATATTGGGCGGAACAGACCGATGGTAGAGTTCCTTTAATGTGATTCCAGACAACATGATCCAATTACTATATAGAGTCAGAAGTTGGCTGTAGTAGGGTTCGATCGATGTATCGCATGTGGTACATCTACTGTTACTGTTTACTATAGTCAATGTAACTCCTTGACATGGGGGGCATAAGAGTTTTATGACATTTTATTATTTTGAGTAGCCATAAGGTTGGAGATACTGTTCATGACTCACTATTGGTATTGATTATCCTCCAAATTGTATTATAAAATACAAGTTTCACACTACAGTGCACTTCATCATGTTTTACTATTTTAAATAGTTTTTGTTATTTATTTTCCGAACCCTTTTCATTAAAATTTATATCTATAACGACCCCGGTTAAGCACAAGGATTTTATTTAAACATGTTCAAGACTCTAAGATGGGTACAAATATACAAAAGATCATTTACAATATTTTTCCAAAATTTTCAAAAGTATAACATAATAGGGTATTCTAAGTGAACATTTCATAAAATTTCTTGCGCTCGTCTTCAACTTGCATCGCCAATTCGCCGCACTACCTTCTAAATAAAATAGGCACATAAACCTAATCAACATAATTGTTGAATAGAAATAATTACAATCACATAAGGTGGGTGTATGAAATTATAGCACATAGCCATCAATTTTTTTCCATACAATACTACCTTTTCAGTCATTTTTAATGACTACCTTATAACTCCAATCTCGATCATTTAATTTATTATCCAACCCAATACTCCATTTACCACCAATCCCAACCTTAGATCTTCGTTGGTCATATCCCAGGTATACGTCGAATTTCTTACGACCCCCTCGTACGTGGGACACTCCGTCCACGTATGGAGGGATTAGGAAAAGGAGCGCTGGAACTGTTATAACCGACTGCTCCATTAGCATGTCTCGGCGGAACTCAACTTTTTTCCCACCCCGACATATTTGGGTCTGTCATATATTTTTCAAGTTGTTCACATAAGTACATAATTTATGGAAGTCATGCTTCCATACTCTATAAAAATTAATATAGACTACAATATATCTATATATATATACATATATATAAACTTCAAAATATATATACATCTATATAGCTATTAATCTAAACATATTTTGATTAAAACAACATATATATATATATTTGTACATTAAATATATTTTGCTAAAGAAAATTTATTTTCCATAAAGCTAATATATCTTCATAAACTAGTATACTTTCATGAGCATAATATATTTTCATAAAATAATAGATTTTCATAAAATAACATATTTTCATAAAGCTAAAATATTTACCTAAAACTCACTATAAATCACACATTGCTACATCTACCACACATACGGAAAATAAGAGCATATAAGCTTTATTACGAAAATTAACTATCAGCCTATGAATATGATGATTCTAATATTAACAATATGCATAAATAGAAGGACAAGCATACTACTAATATACTAACAACTCATAAAACCACTAAATCTTCTAGCATAAATCATAAATAATTCATAAGAACAATAAAATAGCCCAACTTTATGCTACTTATCATAATCATTTCTATCCTTTTCAAGTACTTTCTAATAGGAAACTTATAGATATATGAAGGTGAAGATATATAGGAGTAGATGTGTATATAAATATATATATATATATATATATATGTAGCGGTTTCAAGAAAAAAAGGGTATAAAAGTGTGTATATATATATATATATATATATATATGAATGGTTAAAGAGAGGTTTATGTATATATGTGTGGGGATATGTAAAGAGGGTGTTTAAAAGAAAAGTGGATATCTTAGGGAGAAAGAGAGAGAGGGGACGAGTTTTGAGAGGGAGGGGAAAAAGAAAAATGAGCTTCATCTTATTTATAAAACTTTATCATGTGAGATAGAGTTGTTAAGGTAAATAAGAATTCTAATAATCATTGGATCTTTCATCCTACTAAATCTTCCTAATTAATGTGTGCATCCAACTAAGGAAGCCTAAGTCTTCTTAGGTGTTACTCTACATGGATGAATCAATACCTAAGTAAATAGAATGATTCCAAGTAGAAGAAATCATTAAATGTAGTAAAATAAATATCTAAATACTATAACAATATAATTATATATATAATACATCTCTATATGGGTATACATATATATACACATCAATTAATAACTATATTAAATCTATGTGTGTGTGTGTGTGTGTAAGTATATATATATCAACTATTATATATATATATGTGTGTGTGTGTGTAGATATATAAATAGATATACATACTTAATACTTATATGGATATTTATGTATAAATGTATATTTTGTAATATTTTCTAATTAAACTAGTACCAAATATGTAAAGAAAGACATAATTATGTAATTTATATCGAAAATGAGAAATAATAGATACATTCACATAATTCAAAAATTAGGGAGTAGTAGATATATATATATATAATTCAAAAAAATATGTTTATTTAAAGATAATTATGCAATTAATATATATATATATATATATATATATCATAGAATTGGGTACACATTTTCAAAATTAATATAATCTATAAAATTAGTATAAATCTAGTATATAATTACTTTTTCAAAAATTAATAAGAAATGTATAAATTTAAGATTTCACTAATAATAAAGAAATGATCATGCTTTTAAAATGCATGCACAATAATACACATTACCCTTAAATTTGTGCATAAAATTTCACTTATGTAAAATAATCCTTACAACACACTTATCACATAATACATAATTAAAATAATAAAGTTTATTGGGTCATTACAATATCATTATATATTATGCCTCACTAAGTTACTTGGGCTTACCACCTTGTCTCTTTTTTGTTCACTGTCTCAAATTTAGGATAGACAGGTTGAGAGAAACTCAAATAAGATAATAAGAGTAATCCAAAATACCAGTGTTTAGTTCTTTTAGCGTGTTTAATAAAACTTGGAGTTACTATATGTAATGAAGAATTTGGGTGTTTTGTATTGTTATCCTTTAAATTGATAAAGTTACTCACTTTTGTATTTCTATCTCGCTTCAAGTGTACTATATATAACTATTAAATAGTATCTAATAGGATGAAACAATTTTTATTCTACCCTTTTTTAATTTTCAAAATTTTAAAATAACCCACCTTTTTAAAAGTTTTTAAAATACCCTAGATTACCTTTTCAAACCTCAGTTTAACTGTTCATGTGGGCTGGCGTGTTTTCTTAAAAACTCAAATTTTAACCTTTATTTCCCTAAAACCTCTCCTAAAGTATTTTTGATCATTTTAGTACATTTTTACTTATAAAATTTTTAAAAAACATGTTTAGAAAGCTAAAATTCACAACCATCCTTGGTTACATTGTCTAAAGCTAAATCTTAAATTTTTAATTAATTATTATTTTTTCTTAAATTCATAATGTTAAATCAAGTAAAACTCCCTGCTAAAATTTGGTATCAGAGCCGTAAAGATCAATAAAAAACTATAAAATTACAAATTATGGAATATTTAGAATTATTAAAATTTTCAATCATAAATCTTTTAATAATTAAAGAGCTATTTATTTATTTACAGTAAGTAAATGATAAAGAATTTAGTGATGATTTAAATTTTGATTTATTATCTTGTGATTTCTCATGTGATGAAACTGATTGGCAGTTACCTTCACCATGAAGAATAAACTGTTTCAACACACTAAAAGATTCCAAAAGGTTGAAAAGAACTACAAAATTCTGATGTCTCTAGAGAATGCCGCCAAGGAATATAAATATGCTAGAATAAGAGAACTGTACTATAGAAAGTTAAAGGCTTATAAAACAAGTAGAGCAGTAATGATTCTACTTAGCAATGCGTAGGTATACATTTCATAGGCTTCGAGTAGAATTATATCTATATCAAAAAGAGTTGGATTTTATTTTAAGAAAGCTAGTTTATCATAGAGGAGATACTTTTAGAATTTGTATTTTGAAAAACAAAATAAAACAAATAAATGAGGGACTTAATGTTTTAAGTCAAGCATGAAAACAAATAAACATCTTAAACGATGGATATATAGTATAAATCTAATCTTGAGTTTAAATATAATTCTCGAAGAATATAATCGAGAATATGAACACATTAAAACAAAAGAGAATAAAGCAAAAATACAAAGTTGCAAATAAAAGATAAAAGCTACCCAACAAAATGCTCAAATACATTGGAATAGATATAAAAAATACAAATGGATAAAATAAATAAAAATATTGAGGAATTAAATGCAGGAATGAATAAAATACTTGAATTACTATATGTTCTAAATCAAGAACTTAAAGAATTAAAAACAGAGGTTCAAATTTTAAAGATTTGTAATTCAAACATTGAAGATTTAATAAAAAATACATGTCTTAAGAAACAAAAATTCGACAAGAAAATAAAAGAAAGAGAACTTATAATAAAGCCAATAAAAACTGTTAAAGAAACTGTACATCCAAATTCCTTTGATGCATATATGATTAATGTTGAATTACCTAAAATACTAGCTGAAGAAGAAGCTCTTAAAAAGGAAGAAAAAGGTAAAGATATAGCTACCTCATCGAATTCACTTAAAGAACAAAATTCTGAATCTGAGACAGATAAAGATGAATGAAATAAATGAATTAATTGATCAATTTGAAAAGATAGATCTTTCTGAAATAGAGGAATACGAAGTATTAGTTAACACCAATAATAAAACTAGAGGTCCACGTGGTACAATAAAACAAAAAGATTTGAAATTAGAAGAATCAGAAATGACTGTCTATTCCGAAATATAGAAGGCAATATTATGATCATATAAAGAAAGATAAATATCATAAACAAATAGATAAATTTACTCCAGATACTAATTATAGTGAACCTATAAATCATTGAGGATCTAAATTAAATATAGATTGCAAAGAAGATACTAAAAAAATCATAATTTCATGGGCAAATACTATGAAAGTTTTCTTTTTATATAATGCTGATGATACATGGACATCAAATAGACAAATAGATTATTTAATTGCTACATTTGATAGAATTGTTTTCAATTGTGGCAAGGATTAACTAAAAATACTAAAGTTTTAATAAAAAGAAATGTACAAACTAAATTAATAGATAAAGGAATTGAAATGATAGTTGCCTATCTTTCTAGTGAATTTCTAGGAGAAAATTGGCATTACCCTGATAAAGAAAGTTCTAAAGAAAAAGAAGAAGCAAGAACTAACTTCATAAATCTTAGAATTTGTAGCATGAATAATTTAAAACAATATACATGTGAATTTAAAGAATATTATTATACACAATATTATAGTAATGAAGATCAGAGTATATATCTCAATATGTACTTTTTAAAACTTCCACATCCTTGAAATAAATATATAATGAATAAATGGAAGGAAGAAAATAAAGATTCAACCTCAACTCTAGGAAGAAGGATTAGTTTCCTTTTTTCAGAGCTAAGTAAATTATGTAAATCTCAAGATTTATATAGAAGAACTAAAAAAATTTCACCTTTATATTGTAATGAATTTGAGGGTCAATGGGGATGTAATAAAGAAAGAATTAATAAAAAGAAAAGAAGATTTCATAAAAAGAAGTATAGAAAATATAATAATTTTCAAAAGAAAAATATAAAACCAAAAAGAAAATATTTTAAAAGAAAACCTAACTATAAAAGAAATAAAAATCTTTCACAATGCCAATGTTGGAATTGTGGAGAAATTGGACATAAATCACCAGAATGTAAAAAACCTAAAAAGATTCGAAGTATAGAAGCTGAATTTATAGAACTTCAAAATGAATTATCTGAAGTTTCTGATATAGAAAATTATCTAGATAAAGAAATATATATTGAAGAAGAAAAATACTCTAGTAATTCTGAAAATGAATAAAGATATAATTAAAATTGAAGATTCAGATAAAGAAGTAGAAATTTATGAAGGATCAGAAAGTTATGCTCAAGGAATAACCTTTAATCAAGAAACTTTAGTAAAAGTAAAAGGTTTAAAACTTGATGCAACTAACCCTACCAAAAGTATTCTAAAGTCTTTTGGTGACTTAATAAAAAGAGAAAAGATAAATATTTATAATTATCATGCAGTTGAAAAATCTATAAATGTTGAACATACTAAAGGGCAAATTAGATTAAATTTGCTTACTAAATCCTCAATAAATCAAGCTTTAAATAAAATCAAAAATAAAGAAGTAAGAAAGAAGATAAAATATGTTTATCTTAGTAGGGTTCAAATTCTAGTTAAAGCTTTATTTAGAGATGGAATAGATAGTCCTATGGTTATTTCACTTTATGACCAAAGGTTTATAGATGCTAAAAATAGTCATTTGGAAACAGTTGAAGGAAATTTAATATATTTACAATTTCATTTTGATTGTTATCCAAAATACAGTGTTGATATAAATGATCAGAATATAAATGATATTTTAAGTTTACACTTTCAACTTTTAAAAGATTTAAAACTTAGAGATAAAAGTCAAGCATTTACTTTTTATTATAGAGCAATTTATGCTTTTACTAATAGTAATTATGGTAAAATATATCAAGATAAACCATATATTGAAATTGATAATGAATGTCGAGATATAACAACAATAATGTTACCAATGATAGAAGAAATTAAAGAAATAAAAGATTATGAAATTAAAATAAATAGAAAACCCAGTTTAGAATATGTATCTAGTAGTAGCATGATGCCACATATAGATTTTGGAAGAAATTCTATATCTAGAAAAGGTGTTAGTAAGTTACCACTTACTAATGTTGAATTTTGAAAACAAGATATAACCAATACAATGGTAATAAATGGTAAATATTTTAATGGTCAAGAATATATTGAAGGACCAAATAAATTAATTGATACAGGAGCTAGTGACAATCACCTTGCAAAACATAAAATAAAGGTTTAATTGCAAAGGTTGCTTCTACAATATTTCAATATAAAAATTTTGAAGGACAATTAATAACTTGTGATCAAGAGATACAAGTTTCAATAATTTTTGAAGAATTAAGAACAATTGTACCTTGTTATATAGATAGTGATATGGCAAGAGACTATTATGATATAATTTTGGGTAATAATTTCTTAAATCAATGTGACTATTATAAAATAGAGAAACATGGTGTTACACTACAAATTGGAAATATAAAAATCTTTTGTAAAAAATATGAAGGGAATTAATTTTCTTTTGAGTGTCTTTGTACAAATAACAGTACAAGATACTAATATAACAACTTGTGCCTTAATAGATAATGGTTCAGAAATAACTTTATTTAAATCCTTTCTCTATACTAATTGGCAAGAGAATGGTAATATAAAGATAAAGGGTATTACGGGTCAAGTCGAACACATTAATAAAAAGGCAGATAAAGTAAATGTTATACTAGGAAGTAAAATTGTTCTAATAAATACTATTTATGAATATAACTCTCTTGAAACTGATATATTGTTAGGAAATGATTTTCTACAACAATTTCAATTTTATTTGCAAAATTTGTATTCTGTAATCCTTACAACTAAATATAATCATTATTTAAAATTACCATGAATACATGAGCCATTCAGAGTTCAGCCAGCGAAATTTGGTGTACCATATAATAAAATTTCGATAAAAATACATAATATAACAATAAAAAGGATAACTCTTGAAGATGTAATAAAACAGATAAAAGAAAATTATAATGATCATCCTCTGGCTTTTTATGAGGAGTCAGATTTAAAGGCAAAAATAGAGTTAACTGAAAATATAGTTATAAAAGAAAGACCTATGTTGTATACAGAAAAAGATAGAAAAGAATTTGATAAACAATTAAATGAATTATTACATAAAAATCCACCTTTAATTAGGAGGAGTAATAGTCCTTTTAGTAGCCCAGCTTTCATGATTAAAAATAAAGCTGAGAAAAAACGTGAGAAATCTAGAATGGTAATAAACTATAAAAGATTAAATCATTTTAATAGGTCAGATAGTTATTATCTCCCTAATAAAGAAGTCTTACTAAACCTAGTTAAACGAAAGAAATATTATTCTAAATTTGATTGTACTTTAGGATTTTGGCAAATAAAAATAGAACCTGAAAGTATACAATATACAACATTTAGTTCTCCTCGAGGATAGTTCGAATGGTTAGTTATGCCATTTGGATTAAAAAATGCAGCTTCTATATATCAAAGAAGAATGGATAAAATCTTTAATACATATAAAGATTTTCTTGTTGTTTATGTTGATGATGTTTTAATTGCTTCTAATATTTTAGAAGAACATAAAACTCATCTACTACAATTTGCTAAAACTTGTAAAGAAAATGGTATAGTTTTATTTGAGAGAAAGGCTATAATTTGTAAAGAAGAAATTGAATTTTTAAGGTTAAAATTAAATAAAGAAGGAATTAAACTTCAACTCCATATATCTATGAAAATTTGTGAATTTCCTAATAAATTGAAAAATAGGAATTAAATTGAAAAATTCCTTGGTTGTTTAAATTATGCTAAGAGATTCATAATAAATCTTGCGAAAAAGAAGCATGAGATTCAAAAATTGCTTCGAAAAAATAATACTAAAGGATGGAGTAATCAACAAACAGAGATTGTTAAAAATCTAAAGGAAGAATGTAAAATGTTGCCTGAATTAAAACTTCCTGATAAAAATAATAAATTAATTATACAAACGGATGCTTCAGATCTTTATTGGGCAGCATTACTTAAAACCGATCTCAACGAGATATGCAAGTATACAAGTGGTACTTTCGGACAAGTTGAGGTCAACTATACAACCCATGAGAAAGAACTTCTAGCCATCATAAAAGAAATTCAGAAATTCTCTCTCTTTTTATATCAAAGACCTTTTAAAGTTCAAACCGATAATACCCATATACAATCCTTAGTTTTCAATAAATTACCAAATACACCCCAATACAGAAGGCTACATAGATGGCAAGTTTTCCTGCCCTTTTATAGTTTCAAGATAGAGTATATAAAAGGTTCAGAAAATTTTCTAGCGGATTTTATTTCTAGAAATACAGAATTCGGAAAAGAATGAGTTCTCCAACTCTAAAATGGATGAGATGGGTGTGTATTTCCCTATAAATGCAAATAGAGTGATTGTATGCACTATACATACAGCTAGTCCACTATCTAACAGTTGGTGGTAAAGACTTCTCAAATCCGTTGATGGATGATAATTTTCCAAAAATTGTATTGATGATATAGATCATCTTATAAATTCTTATTTTTCTGCAGGAATAAATTTATAAAGAAAGATGGATCTTGAAGAGCTAAAGAATGAGATAGATGATATTGTCTTGGTCTGCCAAGACATTGTTGATAGTAATAAAGCTCTTAAAGATTTGATAGAATTGAATTTTAAAACAGTGACAGATATATCTTAAGAAGGACTTAAAAGAGCCATTTTCCTTCAAGAAAGTCTAAATTTGTTTCTTGAAGCTATAAATAAAGAAAAAGAAAAAATGAGTGATGCTACAAATGAAAGTGATAAAAAAGATATCAATAAAGGAAAAGATAAAATAGAGTCTTCTGAAGTCATGATAATAAACTATTATCTGATAAAGACTTTTTGGACTTTATGAAAAATAAAGGAAAAACTTCTAAATCTCAAGGTGGTATTGAAGTTATTGAAATAAAAATCAATAAATCTGGAAGCTTCAACAGCAGGAGTTCCAATGAAGAATTTGTTCTTACAAATAAATGGGAAAGAGAATATAAGGAAGTTGCTGAAGAAGCCTATAGATGGGAGAATTCTAGAATACTATTTTATTCTCAAAGATATAGTGTTTATCCACGAATCACCGCTATATTTGGAGCTGAGCCGCATAAAGTCTTTCAACTTGCAAACTATGGATTTCTAGATTTGCTATATGTTGGAAAGGATCTAAAGGAACTTTCAGAATTTGATGACCGCTTTAAATCCCATGTCAGTTAAGTTTTTAGAAACAGAGAAGTTGTACTCAAGTTCTATTCTATAGCCCCAGAACTTGAGATGCAATTTTAGCATGAAATCCAACATATGATCACCATAGATGTTATAAATACAAACTTAAAGATTGAAACTGGAATAAAGAATTTTAGATCTTTCAAGTTCGCCAGCTCATGGATCATAGAACGGAAGCCATGGAAATTAAAGCCATTCAATCCATTGTTGAGTCTCTTTGGGAGCGACAATATGAAACTCTCATGCAGGCCGATAATTGGATTTTATTGAGGAAAGGAGGCCAAATAAAATCTCCACTTCTAAAGAAATTCCTCACTAAATTTATCAGACATGATTTCTTTTGCACAGAGACTACAAGAAAGAAGGCTTGCAGAATGATTGGTTGTTGCAAATTATGATGTAAGCGCTAACGTCAGTGTAAAGAGTGACGATTGCCATGATGTCATCATCCGCTAAAGCATTGTGGCAGACAGCTGTGGGAAGCAGCTTTTGACTCCTGATGATAAAGAAGATAAAGATAAAAGATTCCAGTGCATAAAGATTAGGACACCGAATGCCAAATAAAAATTTGAAGTCCGAATAGTTAGAGTTTGATCTCTATAAATTGTGCTAAGTTTTTCATTTGTGAATCATCAAAAAACTCAGACTAAATTCTCAATCTGAAAAATATCCATAGTATATGAAACCAACTTTTTATAATTCTTTGTAAATCCTCTTTAAAGTATGCTTGTATAAATCCTTTTTGAAGGAAATAAAACCATTTTCTGTTCATAAATATTCAAGTATTTGAAATTTTTCTATATAAATCTTTTAAGCTTGTATTTCTCCTATTTTTCCAAAATTCTCTAACCTCACTAAGGCCGTAGTGATTACACCGTTCGAGATAGCAGCCATTTGGAATCGTAAGTCCCGTGAAGCTAGGTGGGTGTTTGGGTTAAAACCAGTCAGGCTTGTCGAGGTGATTGAAGACGAGTTTAGAAGGAGAATTAAAGAATTTAGAACATAAAGGAGGTAATATACTTTTAAAAGATTTAAATAGTAAGATTTCTCTATTTGATGTTATGAAAATGTATTGTTTTAGAGTACTTCATCATTAATTATGAAATGTGTGCGAATGTATTATTATTTGAGGATATAAAAATAGAAAAATGGGAAAAGATTTTGATATCATAAAAAATCAATTTAAAAGAAAAAATAATTATAAACATAAAATAACAATTTTAAAACCACTAGAGGATTTACCTGAAAATTTAAGAATTCTTATTGCAACATATAATAATAAAGAAGATTATGTTCTTGATTTTGTCAATAAAACTATAAACCAAGAAATTCTTAATAAATATGTTAAAGATCTATAACAAATAGACAAAGTACTAAAAGAACTTTGGGAAGAACATAGAACATTAAAAAATTATATTTTTATGACTTGTAAAAATTTAGAAAGAATAAAATTGATAAAATTCATATATCATGAAAAATGTGATCTACCTTACTTTTTCTAAATATGAGGTATAAAATTGTAAATAAATCTAAAGTTTGAGTAATAAAGCACGTAAAGAAATTTTAAACAGTAAAATTACTATTCAAATAGTAAAATTACTATTTAAAAAGAGAAAAATAAAAAAACTTTTATAAAAAAGGGTATTTTGAAAATTAATTTGTAAAACTCGGATAATTTAAAAATTATTTCCTAATAGGACGTACGTACTGTGCCGATGTTGGTACTAGGTGGATACACCAATTTTAATTAATTGTTCACATAAATTATGAACCAGTTGGTAACTAGGTGGGATCCTCTATATTTATCAAAAAAAAAAAAAAAAAAAACGGCAGGCATAAGAAGCAGACCGTGATTTTAAAAATCCCACTCCGATCCAAATTACCTTTCACTCCCTCATCTTTCGTCTCCACTTCTCCCCCCTCTCTCTCTCTCTCTCACACACACACACACACATACACACACATTTCAGACAGCAGAAGGTGCTCGGCGCCGTCGCTGCTCTTCCCCGGGTAATGGGTAAGCCAGTTTTTCTTTCTCTTGCCTTGATTTTTCTTTTTCACATTTTCTTTTGAGGGTTTTTGGATTCAGTTTTTCCGTCGAAGCATGGTTTATGTCTTAAACCCTAGTCCCGCACGTTTACGCGAGTCTTCTAGATTCTGGTTTTTGTTAATCTTCTTGGTTTTCATTGCTTTCAATTTTACTAAACAGCGAGAATTGTCGAAACTTCATTTGAATTTTTGAATAACTGATTATTTTCTTTGTTTTCTGGATGATTTTAATTTATTTTTGGTAACTTTTAGCGTGTAATGGTGGTTAAATTCTTTGTATTTGGGGGAAGGATGTGCGATGATACTCCTTTCGCTAATTGTGGTGTTTATTTGTTAATTTTTAATGGTGGGTTGGGTTTGGCTGGCCTTCTTTTCTTTTCCCTTTATTTGTTTGCTTATTTATTTTATTTTTTCTGTATTTCTCATTTTTCAGTGAGAATGAGCTGAATCTGGATGGTCGCTCCTTCAGTTTCTATTTCAGGTACAGCGAATCAGCAATTCTGGATGGTGTATAGAATAATTTACTGACACAGTTGAAATTTGTATCGCTAGTCGTGTGATACTTAGTATCTTTACCCTGTGCAAATGTTACCATCTTTTGTTGACTTCAAGTTATTCTGTCTGATAAATGTGTTTGATAATGGAGATATGCAAACCTACAAAGACTGAAGAAATTAATTCGATTGATAAAATTGAACCTAATGGTATCATAAGTTTTATAGTTAGAAAATACTATTTTTTGGTTAACAGAAAGGGAAAAAGAAAAGGAACAAAATGAGTATGCCATGTCGGTATTTCTTTCCCTTTTTTCTTTTTCCTTTATGTTTGCCTTCTTATTTCTTCCTTTTTCTTGTGTTTTTTCTTTTTAGTTCAAGAAACACTGTCTTTTATCGCTAAACAGTTCCTGTGAAGGCCATGCCTGCTATGAAGAAGGTTTGTTTGAGGGCTAGTACTTGCATTTGACTTAGTGACCTTACTTTCATGACTTTCTTACTCTCTCAGTTGGTGAGTTTGGCGATTCGCTATGGGTTTGGTTGTAATCTTATTTTTCTTTTTAATTTCTTTAACCAGAATGCTGAATGTGTTGGGATTGGACAAGTATTCAATAAACTGGTGAAGGAGATTGGAAGTCCAGTTGATTTTGAACTTCCTGAGTCCTTTAATAAATGGAGACCTACATCTTACTGCTTTATAAGACGCAGTATCCTTAATGATCGGTTACTAATGCATGAAATTTACCTGGCATATTGTATGTTTTTTCTCATGTTAGCAATCTTCTCATGACAAAATTATTATCTTCATTTTCTACTGTTTACATATTTTCTGCTATTTTCGTCTTTATTAAGCCCCTCGTTCTCTGGGGTTCGATCTTAACTACCTCAAGATATATATCTGACTAAGAAGATAAAAAAGCGTTTGGAGGATGATGGTATCTTTTGTTCATGCACCTCATCAGCTGGATCTTCCGGTGTTTGTGGTAAAGATTGTCTCTGCAGGTAAGGATTGTTGAGATTGAGTTTTTCGCAAGTTAAGACTTTGAATCTGTTTGCTTGTTTTCCTTTACTTCCTCCGGTGCCTGTGTGCTCACACCTAGGTCCTGATGTAAAATGTGGAATTTAAGTTGAGTCCGAGAATGCAATGATTACCTATTATCCCCATTTCAGATATACCTGTTTTCACGTTTGTCTACACTTTATATTCGAATGCCCTTGGCCGATATGAGCTCGAATTTTCCTTTGTAATCTCCCAACTTTGCATAAAATGATTTTGCTGGTAGTGAACTTTCCAACCATTGGAATAGTCATGGGAGATGAAAGTTCTACCGCTACCAAATGGTCTGGATTTTAATCCAAAGAGAGTGCCAATTTGACCACTATTCGTAGATAGAATGATTTCTATCACTTTTGAAATTCAAACAATAGTCACGGGGGATGAAAGTTCTACTGCTACCAAATGGTTTGGATTTTATGTTGCAGTCTAGTTCCTCTTAGGAAGAAAGCAATCCAAAGAGAGTGCCAATTTGACCACTATTTGTAGATAGAATGAATCTTTCACTTTTGAAATTCAAACAATAGTGGGAAGATCTTTTCTTCGATCTCGTGGGGCGATGAAACTTTGTCTAGTACATCCTCCTGGCCTTCCGGATGAAACAAATGTTATTAAATAAACTATCTGGACCTGGTCCTGTGTCCAAGAGCTGGATTGATTCAATTGAATTGCCTAAATGAATATTCAATAAGAGAGACTGCTCCTATTGTAATGTGAGAGGTGTGTTCGCATTTCGGCATAACCAATCAATGAACGTATTCAAGTTTTTGGCGAAGACAGAGGTAATTTCTTCTTATGGAGGCGTCTTGTTCCTTGGATTATTTACAAGTGGTGTTCATCCTCTTATTTTTGCTACTTTAGCCATGGTTCAATCTCCTCCATTTTGAGTTTAGTTGCTATTCTTATGCTGCTTGTCCATCCTACTGTGTAAGCATTCTTATGTTAATATGATATTTCGCGCTTTATATTTGATGCAAATTTTCCAGTTGTTCTTTTACCCAAGGATTATGGATTTTGGTTCTTTAATTGAGGTTTAAGTCATCTGATGATATGAAATGAGAATGAACTCTCATGTGCATCAGAATTGATAAGTGCTCATAAAATCTTTTATTATTCATACAACTATTTATCCTCTATTTCAGTTTATTAGAAAATGCCCGTCAACTTTGTTCTTTGATCCTGGAAAAGGTTTTGAATGCCTTTGCATATGGCAGATCCAAGGTTTTCTCTCTCAGTGTTGGCGAACTTTTTGTAGAACAGATTAAATTTTAGGCGTGTTTATGTTCAGCATGGTTTCCCACCCCCCTTCATCCTTTATTTTCAGAGAATCTATTCTCTCTCTCTCTCTCTCTGTCTCTCGGTTCTCTCATTCTTTTTTTCCCCCCTTGTTATCTTACTTGATATTCCTGGTAGGTGATGATGCTGCATGTGAAATGTCTTTAGTATCTTTTCTTTATTGGGTAGCTTTCTTTCCTGTTACAGTATGTTAATGTCCAGCTGCTCTTCTGGCTGTAAATGTGGGAGCTCATGTGTGAATAAGCCATTTCATCAAAGGCCCGTGAAGAAGATGAAAACTGTACAGGTAGCACCTCCTTTCGATAATTCAAATGGTAAATAAGCATTACAAAAACTGCTCTTTTTTTTATTAGGTTGTTCTTTTTTTTTTTTCTTCTGGTTTCTGACATCATCTCTAATGAGTTTGTGTAACTTGACTACTTTTGCTAATGAAATAAAACCTGGCTTGCCAGCTTGAATCATTGAGCAGATGTGTTTTATGAATTCTTTTAGAGCTCAATGTGCATTTATATTGTTTTATAAAACACCAGGACCATCTACTAACTACTTGGTGTCTTTGGTTTGGATTTTAGTTTCTCTCTCCTCTCCACTATTTTATTCCACTCTCTTCTCTCTCCTCTAAGCTATTGAACGATTTTTTTTGCTTTTTCTTTCTCTCTCCACTATTCAAGCTAATCTTATATCTTCTCTTTCCTATTTATTTTTTAATTATATAATTAAGTATTATTTGATTTTTTAATAATTATTATGAATAAAATTTATATTGTATATAATCAATTTAAATGTATACTTAAATTTTATTTTATTTATCTTTTAAATGCATCATCGAGTGTGCGCTTATCTCTACTCTTTTGGTTCCTGGTTTTTTGCGGAGTAACTAATCTGAAATGACCGGTTCTGCATTTTTTTTAATCTCCATTAGTATTGAGATATCGGCTCCCTTTTGCATCCTGAAATTTAGTTTTAAGGGGGTTGTTTGGAATTATGGAAGTTCAGAGCTTGAAGATGTTGTTGGGTTCTAGAACCGTCTGCTCCATTTCTGTCACTGCCAACTAAGCAATATCATTTCTTTCTTCAGCGTGGATATTTTCTGCACTTCCATATGGAACTTGTCAATTTTGTTCCTTCTTTGGATGCTGTTTCGAGTTTTTATGTCCAACTGCATGGTCCATGTACAAAGCCATGTTCCATCATACTCTCATTTTCTCCTGCAATAAATCTCATACCATGTATTTGTTACTTTTCCAGTAAAGTATCTCTTGCTTGATTTAGTGATACCTGTGTTTAATCTCATTTCTTAACAATAGTTCTCGATTTATGTTTTCTTGGTTTATCGTACATCTTGAAATGGAAGAGCCGGGCACCTATTTGGTGTTTGCAGAATCAATATTTTTTGCTGTGCAGTGCAGCTTTTGATTGCATTTTAAGAAGTTAAATACCCGTGTTGCTATTTCCATATTGGGTCTCTGCAGATTTTTATTTATAGGTTTTTGTACTTAGCTTCGATTTCGGAGCTAAAAGTTGTGAAAAATCAATTCAATTGTGGGACTTAATTTCACAGATGCAAATATATCTAGATCTGATTTTATCACATTTTAGCCTGGCTTTTTCATCTTTATCTTCCACTGATCACTTCAGTCTTGATCTGTTGAACTGTTGAGTAAGTTGAAGTGCTTGTTTCAGACAGAGAAATGTGGAATGGGTGTTGTGGCAGAAGAAGACATCAGTCAGGGAGAGTTTGTGATAGAATATGTTGGAGAAGGTAAAAAAAAAAAAAGGCATTCATACTTCTTACACAGAGAGGTATCAGCTGAATGTGAAACTTTGTTTCCATTCTTGCAGTTATTGATGATAAAACATGTGAGGAAAGACTCTGGAAAATGAAACACCGTGGGGAAACAAACTTTTACCTATGTGAAATCAATAGAGATATGGTGATTGATGCCACGTATAAGGGAAACAAGTCGAGATACATTAATCATAGTTGCTGTCCTAATACTGAGATGCAGAAATGGTTAGGCTGATCCTTTTTGTTTTGACATGTAATCACACTTTTCTCATTCAACTTCTTGAGCGATTCCTGGTTTCAGGATGATTGATGGTGAAACAAGAATTGGAATCTTTGCAACCCGTGATATTACGAAGGGCGAGCATCTAACCTACGATTATCAGTATGAGCTTGCGTCAACTATGGTTTTTACCTTATGTGAACCAATAAGTTGTTTGCTCTCAAGGATTTCGATCACTTGTTTAGTCTAATAAGTCTAGCAGGTTTGTGCAATTTGGTGCAGATCAAGATTGCTTCTGTGGTGCTGCAGGTTGCCGAAAGAAGCTGGGAGTTAAACCCAATAAACCAAAAATACTTTCTTCAGATGCTGCATTGAAAATTGTAGCGTGTCAAGTGGCCGCGAATTCTCCAAACGTGAAAGCATTTGTATCAAACAAACCTGTAAGCTTTATGGTTTTTTTGCCCCCTCCCTGCTAGGGTTATGAAGGTTGAGGCTAGGGGTGTAAATGGATATTAACCGGAGCAGATATGCAGTATTCGAATCTGTATCCAATTAAGGTTTCCGATATTCATATTCGTATCTGTATCCGAATCCGACGGATATTCAAAACCTCATATTTGAATTCGAATCCGACGGAGATTTTGCGAATTCGGATATATCCGAATCCGTTTAGTATTTTTGAGAATCTGATAAAATTATGGATATCCGAATATCCATTTCTGCTTACAATTATCTAATTCTCCGATTGAATATCCGAATCCATTTATCAGAATATACGAATCTGTTTATATAAATAAAAAAAATCAAATAAAATTTATATAACTTATCTAATTGAAATTTTTGTATATATATAAGTATAGTATATGATCATTAATATAAGTAAAGTTAATACATTTACTTATATTTTTATTTTATTGTAAATATGGATATATGAATCAATTAAATTCTTTTCTATCTATTTCACTTATATAAGAAGACATTAGAATATATATATACATACCCACACACGCTACTACTGCTAATAATTTTTCTAATGTTATTTATTGGATATGAATAACGGATGTAATTAAATGAATATATACGTCAGATAGACATTCGGAGCAGATACAGTTACCATATCTGTTTATTATTTGGATGCATGTAATCTGATACGGATACGGATAATATACCTTGTAAGCAGATACGGATGTGAATGGTAAACGAATTTTTGGTTACCCATTTACAACCCTAGCTGGGGCAGTTGTTTTATGAGTTAGTATTTATCATAACATATTTTCTCTTCCTTAATTCTTGTTTTGTCTGAATATTTTGTTTAATGGGGACTAAGTGGCTGCATTATATTTTTGGAAGGTCAACACCAATGGAGTTCCTGCTGCAGGTAGGCTGCCAGCTTCCCAATGGCTTAACTCCTTCTCCATCTCTTGGGAACTGGCTTAGTTTTTATTGCATTGTAGTTGTGTAATTGTAGCTATGATTGCTTTCTCTTCAGAAGGTTTAAGGCATGGTCCTTCTCAGAGAAAAAAGAGGCGCCGGAATTGCATTGGTTCAGTAATAAGAATTTTTCATTTTTCTAATAAAAGGTATGCCTGATTTCGTCATGTTCGAATTTCATGTACAATGGTTAATGAAATCCTCTTATATATTCTATTAAATATTGGAGGCGTCTACGATCCTAATAATTGGAGGAATTGGTATATTTCTATATGGTGGTTTGTTGGGATCAATCTGCATTTACTAGTGTCCATATTCTCCTTCTTTGGTTGCCATCTGCGAAGGATCGTAATCATGAGTAATTTGTTCGATTTCCCGTGAACTTGGACATATGCATTGCCTTTATATGCTTCTATTTCCCATTAACTTTAACATATTTATGGCCTATATACACGCTTGGAACCATGTATCTGCCGTTGATATCAACGAGTCTTTGTTCTGTGAACAGACAAATGAGACCTTTTTGGAGCATTGCTCTCTAGCTGCCTCTTTCCCTTTCACTTTCCTCTCTGTTTTGCTGAATTTTGTGTTGCATTCTTCATCTTTGTCAGGTCATTTGGGATAATAAGACGCTTTGATAGCACTAGGAGAAAACATTTGGTGAGGCAGCAGGTCACTTTTGTGATACACTGTCATTTCAACTCTATGCCAGGGTTCTCCATACATTTGAGCCTTCCTTTTCGTACTACAGATTATGTTTGAAGACGGAGACTCCGAGTTTTTGGACCTGTCGAAAGAAGAATGGGAGTTTTGTAATTGCTAAATACAATTGTCAGGTACCCAACTTGTGTGTTAACTGTTGGATTAAATATGATGACGTCACAATTTCATTTTTTAATACTTTTTGACATCATCATATTCAAATCCAATAGTTAAAAATATTATCCGACTGGGTAGCATGAATTAATCTGTGTTGAAAACCTCTGATGCATATGTATGTTTTATTTGTGCAGGTGTAGAGTAAAATGTTGGATGATATGTTGTTTCTACATAGAAGATACATACTGTTGGGCCAGGCTTGTGGTACCAAATGCTGTTGTTGCCTGGACAATAATATGTTGATTGTATTTGGTGAATAATGGCTTCTGTATTTCCCTAATTTCCCTTTTTTGTAATTGTAATAGCAATAGCATCATCAGCAAGTGTAACATTAGCCGACTAGAATTTCCACAATATTGGAAAATGTCTAGTACGTTACTTGATAAGTGAAACACATCTTAGGGACTGCTAAATACATTCAATGTTCATTGGGTTAACTTGTCTTTTTAATACTAGAGCATTTGATGCATTGGGGAGATGGTAATGCTTGTGAGTTATAATTGAGCATTTGTACACACACACACACACACACAATATAATTATTATAAAATAATCAATTGTAAATCAATCACTACTATGAAAGCAAATAAAGTAATTTCATGGGATTTCTTTTCAAGCTATCTACAATAAATTTGAACAGGAAAAAAAAATTGCCGCATCCAAATGAACGCGAGTTTCCTTTCTTTTGTTTTAGTCTATCCAAATAGGTTAAATTAGAAAAATACATCCAAATCCATTTTACAGTGAAAAATTGTGTAATTTCCTTCCCGTACAGCACAAAAAATTCTATGTTTTATTTAACTAACACGAAAAACTTTGTGATTTTGTATGTTAGCTGACTGCCCCCTTTTTGTTAGTTAGTCATTGAATCACTTTGACTCGACAGTTTTACCCTTGTATGGTATATACTACATAGAATTACCAATGTTTTTATAATTCTTCTACTTAATATGTAATTAAATAATTTATAATATATATAATTATTATATGACCCACGTTAGGCTGTGGAAATTCACCGAGCACCTTAAAGGCAGCCTCTATTTGGTCGCACTAACCCTAGGTTTTTCCCGCCAATGGAAGGCCTGTAAATCAATCTGTACTGCTCCCCCTCGAGCGTCACCTTCACCTTCAATGGCGCCGTTGAGTTGGCGTCACCACACCTTAATACAGGCGCTGCTGTCGAGGGGCCCTCTCAAGGAAGATGATTTTCGCTCCATCTTCTCACAACTCACGGGCAAAACTTCAGGTTTTCTTCTTTGTTTTTTGGGTTAGATCAAACCCCTTTTTTTGGGATTTTCAAGCTCCAGTAGTTGAATTTGGCTGGAGTTGTTTCCTCGCGGGTTTGATACGATAGGCCATTATGCGGAGCCATCATTTGGTACTCTCTGCTGTTTGCAGGTTCACATCAGCAGCTATTTAATGAATATCTCCGCAAAATTAATGCGGAATTGAGTTTTGTTCAGTTTGAGTTGCGAGCATCCCGAAACCAATATGATGGCAATGTGTACTATGGTGTTGTCAACAACGTTTCAGATGAACAGTCCAAGCTTGGAACAAAATACACAGTTCCTCAGATTGCTTTCTACAAGGGCATCGTGAGCTCCGCTGCTCTTGCTTTTTCTGCATTTCTTTTCTTATTCTTTAGGCTTTGGTGTGATGGATTTTATTTCCTATATCTCTCTGTTTATTTTGTATAATGGGACTAGCAAATTAAACATTTCCAAATTTGAGATGAAAGCTACAAAAGCTTAATGATCTTGCTCCTCTCTAAAGAATTACTGCAAAATTATTGTCTAAGGGAACTATTTTTCCTATCACATATGAGGTGGATCGTATTGGAATATTTTCATTTTTCCCATGCATGTGATATGGCTCTTATTTCTTCAACATGCTGTACTTATTTTCATGTGCTAATTATTAATTATTCTGTTCTCATTGTTTACTCCAATTGTTCATTTTTTCTTCCCCCTTGATGTTTGCTTTGTTCTGGAAACTCATTATTAGGTTGAAGCTATCATACAAGATGCTGAAGCAAGAGGCTGCATTACCTGCACTGATGCTCTAAACATACGGTTGGAGACACAGGTTTCTTCACTTTATTACCATTTCCTGTGGTAAATACGACTTAAATTGTATCTTAAAGAGTGGGATTTGGTTGTATTGATTATTCTATTCATTAACTTTTTCATTGCCAGTAAGCTTCAGATAGCTACTATCCCCAATCAACATCCAAAACATAGTTGCCTATGTAAAACCAAATGTAGTTTTTCCATTAAATCAAAGTCTATTGGTTTGTTCAACTTCCATTTTGAACTCATTGTGTCAGAAGTGTAGCACGACGTCTATCCTGTGTCGTGAACGACTTTTACAAACTATTGTCAAGGATCTTATGGCATCCCTTTTGCCCCTTGATTAATTCTTACCCTTGTGCCATCTGTTGGCAACTTTTTGTAAAATTGCAGGTTCATGGTGTGACTGATTCACAGTTACAGGGAGGTTCAACCCAGGCTCCTCCTGCATTTAAGAATTTCTCCATGTCGCAAAAGGAAAAGGCTCTTGAACAATTGATAAAGGACCACTGGCTTTGTTCAATACCAGGCGGAAAGATTGGTATTGGTGTAAGATCCTTTCTAGATCTCCGGAGTTGGTTTCGGACCAATGAGGTTCCTGCGTGTGAAGTTTGCAATGAGGCTGCAGTTAAGGTTTGTGTATTGTGCTGAAACCTGTATTGGGTGGTTATACTTACTACACTATCATAAAGCTTTGCATTATCCTACTCCTTAACTTACACTTTATAAGTGAACAACATAGATTTATATAGCCTCTTGGAGCATCCACTTGTGCCCTTGAATTACTACATTGAAATTCATTTAATTTTTGGATTTGTGTATCCATGGCGTTGATAGTCTAATCTGGAATTGGAATGTAGGATGATTCCCTTGCCTGTGTTCAGTAGTAAGATGTGAGATATCTCCTTTTCCACTTTAAGAGAGTATATCTGTAGTTGTAAGTCCTTGTTGGTGGGTCACGGGTCATCATCTTCAAGGTCCCTTGTGCTTCTCTATCTATATTCCGCTTTTAAAGTCTTTGTTGCCTAGTATTCAACAAGTCTCCGATGCACTACCGTTAATGTATTACATCCCAACTCTGAAATTTATATGATTTTGTCTGATTTTACCACCTTAGCCTTATTACGTGGCTCCCATGAAATCTGACCCTTTTGAGTTTATTGATTTGGGGAAGATAGTTGCTCGCTGTTGCTGCCATGGGAAATCATGTTCCTTTTCTGTATTATGAACAGGCTCAGCATTGCCGAAATGAAGCTTGTAATGTTCGAATTCACCTGTACTGTCTGCAAAAGAAATTCTCTCAACGAAGGGTACTCGCTGCATTGCTCCCGCTGGAATTCTCTGTTAGGCTCGATGGTGTGAATTAATCTGCTGATTCAATGATTTTGCAGGTTGAAAGAGTTTGTCCGGGCTGTGGCACACAGTGGGATGGCTCGACAATCAAGGCGGAAAATTCAGAAGAAGTGGATGATCCAGAGGTTCCCTCTGAGAACCCAGAACCCAGTCAGCCTTCGACGAAGAGGACACGTAAAGGATTGGATTCTTCTCTAACCTTTTCTGCTAGGGTGACTCGAAGGTCTGCTCGGTTGAGTGCCGACTAAAGGCATGCTACCTGCTTATTTTTGTGATTTTTGGTGGTCGATATTCTCCTATAAAATCTTGTCAAATAGGCTGCAGACTCTGCTGGTAGTCTTTTTTTCTTTTGTCCCTGTTAATGATTGTAATATAAAAGTAACCAAGTGTGACAAGTGATGGGCATCCGCTGGTTTCTGGTTTATTGTGTGTGTGTGTAATGGTGTTTAGGCATGCATAATCTTAGGGTTTTCGGTGGGGGTTTGATGATAGGATTCGTACAGGCTTAACAAATTTAAAATATAGGAGTTATATATAAAGATATGTTTTTTGTTAAGTAATGGTGGTGTCAGATTATAGATGAGATGATATAAATTGAAATTATATTAATTACAAAATTAATTAAATTCGATGAGATATATTTTTTGATGGTCAAATGGCCAAATTGACTATTAATGGCTATTAAAATATTCTAAATTTTAATTTCAAAAGAAAAAAAAATTAAAATCCTTAAAGGCTATTTATAATTTTTAAAATAATATAAATTAATTTATAATTATACCTGTAGTCTGTAGATGTAATTTACCCTAAAAAAACGTAACTACTCCACGCTAGTTGGATACTAACGAAAATTACTAGACGCGCGGATTTAGACTCAACCGCGGGGCACGAAGCCATGACGTCAACAACGGCGGAGCCACCCACCCTACGCTCTCATCCGGCCATCGCCGCTGCATATCGCCGATCATACAGCTGCTACAACTGCAACTACTCCTTCCACATAACCCCCACCGCCACAACCTCCGCCTCTTCCCCTTCCTCGTTCCGCTGCCCTCGATGCCATCATCGCCACCTCATCCCCCACCACACTATCTCTCCGCCGCCACCGCCACCACCACCGCCTCCCCCTCCCCCACCTCGTCCGCCACGTGGTTCTAATTATGCCCCCCGTTCACGCCTCTTTATCTATCAGACCTCCGATGACTCCGACTACTCCGACGATGACTACGATTCCGATAATTCCCTTCTATCCTTTGCGACTGCCAATTTCAATCGATCTGCACCTGCTTCGAAATCTTTTGTTGCTTCACTACCGATTAAAATCTTTACCCCAAATTCAACTCCGTTGGTGCAGTCGTGCTCGATTTGCATGGACGATTTTGAGATTCAATCCGGACACTTTTGTAACAGTCAATGAGTTGCCGTGCGGGCATTACTTTCACAAGGATTGTATTGTCGAATGGCTTCAAAGGAGTAACACTTGCCCCTTGTGCCGGCACGTATTGCCTGCCGAGATATTGCCTGCCGATCCAGAGCTCATTGACGTTAGTTCGGTGCAATGGGGTTTGCAGTATGGCGAGGTTTTCGTGGTGGATTTAGCTTCAAGAAGAGTGCCGACATTCAGGAGGGTTAATGAGGAGGAGAGTCTGAGTTCAAATGCTGTAGCCTCGGGCTCTGATCGACAGGTTTCTAGTACGAACGGAGGGGAGACAAGTGGGGGGGATCTTGATGAAATGCGCGATGAGGATGGTGATACCTTGATGGTTGATGCGTGACAACGATCACAAGGGAGGTGTCCGTTGTCTATTCGATTTTGCTTTTCTGGTACGTTAGAAGTACATGTAACAATGTTTATGATGTTTGCAGTTTTGGTTCATTTTGTCATTTAATAGAGAATATCTTGCCTGATAGTGTGGTGTTGTAATGATCTTGACGGTTTACTTGTGTGATTTGGAGGAGTGATTCTAGATTGTATGTGTTGAATCCTATATTTCTCTAGGGAATTGTAGAATGTATCTGTTGTATTGTTGAGTTCCACTTGATTGGTCAATTGTCTTGACGTGGGTGTTATATGGTTGTAGACCTGATAGTTATAATGATCTTGACGGTTTACTTGTGTAATTTGGAGCAGTGATTCTAGATTGTATTTGTTGAATTCTATATTCCTCTAGGTAATTGTAGAATGTACCTGTTCTATTGTTGAGTTCATCTTGATTGATCAATTGTCTTGGCGTGGGTGTTATATGGTTGTAGACCTGATAGAAAGTCTACTTGATGAAATCGTAGTGATAGTTCAAGTTAAATATAGTCTGCGTAGACTAATTTATGTACTATTTAGTTTCTATTTATGCTTATTCATTCACTGTCTAGTTATTGTTAGCAGTTTGGTACTTTGCTTCATTTTTTTTCCCATTCCTACACTTATGCAACAGCCAGTGCAGTGCGTCTGGATGTCCAAATTTTCAGTTTTTCAATGCAAAAATCACCTCCAAATTGAACTTAAAGATGATGGTGCCTCGATCATCTTGGGATGATGTTTTACTTTTGGGACTTTAGTCTAGGTTTTGAGTTAAGTGGAGTCATGCTTACAGTTTTCTTCCTTGAGCTTTGCCATTGAATTTTGATGATATGTCCATAGAAGATCTGAAGTGCAAATACAGTTTCTTTGATGTTCGATTGTCGGATGCTTGGCTCAACAATTTTTTGATTGCATAAATTTCACTGTTTCCATCCTCCTGACTTTGTATCACACAGAGGCTAGTCATAATCAGTCATTATTGGCTCTTGGTAGATATAATTCCTGCTACTGCTTGCCTGTTTTCAAGCCTTCCATGAAGTGTCTCATTTTTGCTATTCTATATATGTTAAGCTTCCAGTTGACATGCTGATCCTGTTTTGGTCACTTACCCTGCAGGTTGATCTGAAATCACTGCATTGAAGGTCTCTGTGTCTCATAGGAGCCTACAAACACTGACTTGGCTTCTCGTGCTGCTATAGAGAGTTTTGTTTTTGTTTTTGTTTTTGCTCTTTTTTTTTTTGGGGGGGGGGGGGGTTTCTTTTGCTTGTTTGTTTTGGATTGTACAGTGTTGCCCAAACTAAACAGCAAGGTGTAGCACGACGGTACAGGCAAGAGTTTTCCTGGAAGAAATTCAGAAGAAATGGACAGATCTCGAGAAGTGCTTTGTGTCTTCTATCATTCTAAAGATAAGATTGGAAAGGTTTCATCTGATTTCATCGACTGGTTAAAGAAAGGGAGACACAGAATTGGAAGAAATAAAAGGAATTGTGTAAAATGTAGATATTTGAATCAAGGATCGGGCAGAGATTGTACTCATACATTTACCACATCAATAAAGTTTGAGTTAATGAAAGAAGAAACCATTCTTTACTTTTGAATGTTACTAGCAGGGCTCAACTTTTTGGTTTGTCAAGACACATGCATGGTGTTTGTTTCTATTTGTTTATTTATTTTTTCTAACATATTCGTTTTGTAAAAGCTAATGAAAACAGAGAACTGCGGCACAAATTCTCAGCGAATTAGAGTTCTACAGTTCATAAAGCGCCTGCAGGTTCCAGCTCAATTGGAGGTAATTAATTAGCATTTTTACTGTAAAATCATATTTTAGCCACTCAGAAAAATTTGAAGTTTGCTTTATGCATGCCTTGTTGTTCACAATGGCATGTGTGTTAATAAGTTCACTTACTGGTGTATCTTGTATAACATCATACTCCTAAAGATATTTAGATATGTGTGTGTGTGTTTGAGTGTGTGGAGTCCTCCATGCTGATAGAAATGCTGTTCGTGGCAGTAATCTTCTAATATAGATGTACTTCTGTGATATTTATGGATTTTTAATATTTTGCTTCAATATCGATGTACTCTTGCAGTGAATTCCGTATTTTCCTATGAGCAGAACATCAAACGTTGCTGTGATCACTTTGTCCAAATTTGGAATCTATAGCATTATGTTGTGGATGAATGAGGAACTTGTGCAGCTTATACACTCTTGGAAATGAAATGAAGGTGCAAGCATACTGACGAACATCCATGAAGTAGTGAACCTGAACTGCCATAGTAATGGATGTATCTGTCGCTTGTTGGGTTTGCTATGTGACAGTTTGTTTTTGTTGTCAACGCATAATGCAAATGCTTTTGAGGTAGGAGAGAAGTGACAATATTTATATTCGAATGCATATCTGAATTGAAATGAATATCATTGTTTGAACTGGTATGTGAAGGAAAAGAAGGGCGTGGGCTTTTCATCTTTTTCATGAAGCATGTTGAATGAGAGATAAATGTTATTTGAGATGCAGATACAACATTTTTCTGTAGGTGATACAGTTCTGGAGATATACATGGAAGAATATAATTATTTCTTTCATCTCCACTGTAATTTTTGGGGAATCTCTGCAAATCGTTTGTATATCATTTTGCTGTTCGATTGTTTTTCCCATTGTTATTCTAATTTGCTTGTTTTATTGCTTGAGAATTGCAGGGAATGGAAGTCATTGGGTTATCAGAGGTGGCAATTGCTTTGGATGCAGGAACACAAAATGGTCCATAGTTGATCCTATTCCTCGCCCATAGTGATGTGTGTCCTTCTCATGTTGTGAGGGTGGTTTTACTCTCTCTCTCTCTCTATGACTAGAAGGTAGTGGAGGGACCAACATAGAAGGTAGAGTCAGTTTGAGCCATAACTACTGTTCAAACAGCGAGGTGGTGACCACATCTTCCATCAACATGTGACTTTACATGGTGCTTGTATGAGCCAATGTAATCAACTCCAGACAATGTTTCTGTTATTCTGGGCTTGCTGAACTGTGGTGGATGCTCCAATTATCTGCGCCGTGAATTGCCAAAATAACGGCAAGATCAGCTATAAATTCTGGCTAAGGCTGCTTAGTTGAGTTTGATGTCAAGTTCAACACTGCAAATTTCGATTTTAAGTTGTTGCTCGACCAAGTGCACAACCTCATCAAAGAGCAATTAAGGCATAGAACTTTGGATGTTATTTGCGGCAGCTTATGTAACGACATGCTTATCATTAACTGCAGATGAATAAAGAGGAGAAAAAATTGTGATAAAAAGATCAGTGTAAAAAAAATGTTTCGTGAAAATATTACAGAAGATTTGGATTGAAGGATTGCCGAAATATAATTAGTGATTATACATTGCCCACGGGGACTCGTCTAGACTTGCTGAGCGAATTGCCCTCAAAATTTATGTGTTTTATCTATATTTATATTTATACTATCTATCTATACTTGTTTGTAAAGCATGAAGATCTTTTAATAATTGTTGGGTGTATTTGGACCTCCCACATTTCTTCTCTTTCTTTCTTAACTCTTCGTGTTTTAGTTTTCTCTTTCTTGTCTAATACTCTCATTTCACCTTTTTATTTATATTTATTTCATGAATAATATAATTTAAATTTAGTTTAAATTAACTATATTTTATTGTCTTTTTATTTTGTACAAGTGTGCTAAGACGATTAATCTATACTCTTTTATAAAACGCTAGGGTCATATAATAATTGTATATCTATTTATTTTCCAATCAAACAATCTCATTTTCTTTCTTTTCATTTATCATTAGTTTAAGAAATATACTAGAAACTTCCAATGAATATTTATTTTATACAATTAAAATTCAAATAAATAATAGTATTACATCTCATTTTTATTTTACACACGTATATAATGTGCCCAATATATTAGTGAATGTAAAGTGTGCGGTTGTTACGGCAAGGATTCAGGCCCGAGGCTGTGGCCAATTTTTGAATACCAAAATTTCCTTTAATTAGCTAGTAATAATATTAATATCTTTATGTTCTTTTTCTGAAATCAATAACTAGAAATAGGAAGCGAATGTTTAAGAAAATGTTTTCGTTTGCATGATCACCATCCAATATCATATACGTATCTTGTATGATGATACATAGCTCCCATGCCCCTCTTCTTCCACCCTCCACCACCACCACCACCACCACCACCGATCATTAATGGCCAACAACAACGGCAACACGAACCTCTTCTCGCCTACTTCCCCAACCCGAACTTTCCGAGCCAAGCGATTAATGGCATACGTCAAGTCCTTAGTGTTCGTCTTCATTCTCTTCACGATGCTTGTCTTCATAGGAAACTCCCGCATCCATTACTCCTCCGTTTGGCTCAAGAACGTCTTGTTCAACATCCCTCCTCCCGATTTCCCCAACGATCTCCTAACCGCCGACAATGTTTCCATCATCCATGCTCGTTCCACGCCACCGAGAGAATCAGAGAATGTCACAAAATTAGGATATTTGAAGAATTCTTCAGAGATCGAACACGGTTCTTGCAATGTTAGTAGTAATGTTGATTCGACTGTGGAGGCACTTGTGGGTGGTGGTCAGAATGAGAGTAGGGGTGATCGTGGGACGGAGTTAGGGAGAAAGGGGAATGGTTCGTCAAATGATAGGAAGAAGAAGAAGAAGAAGGAGAGAAAGGGAGAAGGACGTAAGGCGAAAAGCTGGCTCGATATGATGAGCGAATGCGACATTTATGATGGGAAATGGGTCAGGGATAACTCGCCTCCTCTGTACCAGCGCGGTTCGTGTCCTCATATGGACGAGTCCTTCGATTGCTATCAGAATGGGAGGGCCGATTTCGGTCATGAGAAGTTCAGATGGAAGCCGAACCGCTGCCGTATCCCCAGGTGGGTGCTGTCTCATGTGTGTGTGTGTGCGCGCACTTTCTTGTGTTCAGGGGATATATTATTTAGGGAAGCAAAATCTAAAATTTTCAAAAAATATATATAAAACTTGACTTGATATGAACTGGGGGGGGGGGGGGGATGCGATTGCCCCCTCCAGCCCCCTTCCTGGCTCTGTCCCCGCTCGTGTTTGAATATGCTGCTGATGATGAAATCTGAGTGTTGTGTGGCAGGTTGGACGGCCGGAAAATGTTGAGATTCTTTCGAGGGAAGCGTATAGTTTATGTTGGTGATTCTTTGAACAGGAATATGTGGGATTCAATGGTTTGTATTCTAGTGAACTCGGTAAGGAATAAGAGCAGAGTCTTTGAGGCCACTGGTAGACAAGACTTGAAGAAAGAAGGCAAATACTCCTTTGTGTTCCAGGTGTATATATATATATATATATATAATTCATTATTTCATCTGATTATGGGACTAAGTTATAAAAAGTGCCTGTTGATGTGGTTGTCAACTTATATAGGATTATGACTTTACTGTCGAGTACATTCGATCGGCTTTTCTGGTTCAAGAATGGGAAATGCCGCTGGGAAATGGTTCCAAGAAGGAAACACTTAGACTCGACCTTGTTGAAAACTCTTACGATACGTACACAGATGCAGACGTGCTCGTCTTCAACACGGGAAACTGGTGGACTCATGAGAAAACATGCGAAGGGTACATATCTATACTGTAATAGCTGCCTTGTATCAAAACAAGACTTTTTACTTTGTGGAACCCTTGTAATAGTAATGGTGTTTAGTTTGACTAATTTATGTTTGCGTTTGAATGTTTTATTGAAGCGGAACTATGGCGGCGTCATCCGATAACGAAATGGTTGTGTATCTTGTAGGAAAGGCTACTATCAAGAAGGCAACCACGTTCACAAAAAACTTGATGTTGTCGAAGCATTCGATAGAGCTATGAATACTTGGGCGAGATGGGTACAGAACAACATAAATCCTATGAAGACTGATGTGTTCTTCAGAGGTTATTCATTCTCCCATTTCAGGTATAAACCAAACACGTTTAATTTTGATCAATTCACCTAATGAAATCATGGATTATATTCAAAACTTATGTTTTTTCTCTGAAAATTGTTTCAGTAAAGGAGAGTGGAACACTGGCGGAAGATGTGATAGTAAAGAGCCAATCACGGATCCGAAAGATTTGTTGAATTTAGACGAACTGAGTCCTCCTATCCCTCAAATGCTGGATAGAACTATGGAAAGAATCAAATATCCAGTCCTTTATATAAATGTTACAAGAATGACAAATTATCGACAGGATGCTCACCCTTCGCTTTTTAGGAAGCCGAACATGACTCGAGAGGAGAAACGAGATTTTCTAACCCACCAAGATTGTAGCCATTGGTGCCTCCCCGGTGTCCCCGATACGTGGAACCAACTCATGTTTGCTCAGCTCTTGTTGAGCCATAAACACAGACACCGGAAACAGCGAAATTACAAGACATAGGGGTTTCAGATATAGATGAGGGGTAAATTAGTTGGCGTTGTTGTCCAGAGGAGAATGCTTTCTCCTCCGGTGACCATTGTTTTTGCGACCTTGATGACTCAAGATCACCTTGAGTGGATTTTGTAAATGTAAGAAAGAGTTTTTTTTTGATAGTAAGACTATCATAAAGAACTTTGCGCAAAAATGAAGAGTTTTCGTTGTGAATATCAAGAAAACTAGAGTTTTATCTCACTTTATGGTTCCAGTATTAGAAATTTCCAACAAATGATCAATTGACAGGTCAATCACTCGAGATGCTCTATTGCAAATCGTGTTTCATCTTCTATTTTATTCCATGGATATATATACGCTAAGTATAAAGATACCAGACCAAGTGTATAATTAAGAAAATAGTTTTATATACATAGCATAAATATATATTATGAAATAGAAGATGAAAAATCGTTTAGAAATAGAGAATTCTATCCGATCCTATCAAATCAATTTGGACTAAGTTTCCCACATCTGTGGCCATTACATAACATAATTTCCATTACTCATGAATTTACAACCCTACAATTCTTTCTGATCTGTCCATTGGATCCAGTTAAGGGGCCAATATTCCCCATCTTGATCATGGAATTTACGAAATCAGCAAAGAAAACTGCAGGATTATTACTGTAGAGCTGTGCAATGACTTTAGTGGTTGATTGTGCTAAGCCACTGGAAAACAGTGATTGATCCGACTGCAAAATGCCCCTCCCATTCACCAAATTTACGAAGTAATGGTTGTCGAATAAATCTCTGGATTTGTTGTCAAGAGCAACGGTGTTGTTCCCGTCGCTGTTGGCAGGGCAGGCAGCTTGCAGCTCTGGAACGAGACTGCTGTTGAGGTTGGCATCGGGTGCTCCCGTACCCGAGAAGTTGTATAATCGGTTGCTGAAGAACGCGCACCTCGATACTCCTATTGTGTGAGCGCCTATACGTATACACACACGCATGTCACAATAGACTTAACACACTACAGGAAAGCATGCTCTTTAGTAATGGAAAATTTACAACGGAGGGATTTTATCACAATTCTGAAGTATTACGATGGGTTAGTGATATAATTCAATATAAATAGAATTAAAAAAAATTAGTGATAACGTATTTATTAACAGAATTGCTTTAGATAAAATTCATCATAGAGACTAAATTTATAATATATTGGTTTGTTATTGAAGAGGGTGCAGCCTTGTGGTAAATTATAAGATTATTAGTCGTCATGTATTTAATTTCTCATTCACCTGATAAGGCAACGACATCCGTGATGTTGAGGCCAACAGCTGCAAACTTGGCGATGATAGCATCGAGAGATTCAAAGGGAGAAGGGAGAGAACCATTGGCACCCGTCTGGTTCGCTACCAACCCGTCTCGTCTCCCGAGTAAAACCTTCCATGACAGCCCCCCGCTCAAGACCACCGCGTCTCGGGCAGCTATGCTCAAAATATCGGCACATGACACGACGCCGCTGCAGGCGCTCTCCACCACACTTTTAATGGAGTCGATCACTTCGAATCCTCTTGCTGAGTTCAAGTTCGGGGCCGCAAACTTCTCACCGTCTCTTCCATCCAACAACACCGACGCATCGCAACCCTGATCAATGATCAGGTATTAATTTCTAATTAACGTACAGAATTCAATATAAATAGAATTAAAAAAACAATTAGTGATAAAGTATTTAGTAACAGAATTGTTATAAACTAAGAAACTAAATTTATAGCCTATTAGTTCGTCATTGAAGGATATGTATTTTTATAGTGAACATGTACTTATGACTAGACTATATATAATTAACCATGAATGTTTACTCACGTTGACGAAGCAATCATGGAAGTGAAGTCTAAGCAGAGAAGCTGCCATTCTCATCTCATTCTTGAGGGCATTTTTAACCTCGTTTCGCACAATACTCAATAAAGTTGGACAACTTGTCGAATAAAAATTTGCACTAAGTTGAGACCTCACCACTGCACATAACATGAACAAGAATAATGTTGTTAGAATAAACTTGTACCACCTCATCTTAGTAGTGTCTATATGGCTAAGTTTGTACTCGTTAATTTATAGACAATTATATATGGGAGAGTATTGGGAGAGAGATCAATTAAGGACAAATAAAATATAGTGATCAAGATGGATATATAGCACATTCCACGTTCGTGATTTCTTCTTCTTCTTTTTTGTCTTTTCTTTTTTAGTAAGTGACAATGATCCTAACAAATGCGTGGAAAGAATTGTTAAGTACTAATTCCATCTTTGGCTAAAAATAAATTTGTTTGTGTCATTTATAATGGTGTAAACAATTCTCTTCTCATAAACTAGCTTTCGAATTTGAATTATATTCAATATTCTTTTTTCAACTTGGTATCAATCAATTCAATACAAAAGTGTAGCATTATTTATAACGCGACTTGGTCATTCCTCCTCCAATATGAGAGAGTTAGGATAAAGTCGTTTTTTCAACCGAAAAATCAGACTTGAGATATAAAACATATCAAACTATATAAGAGTAAGCTTTTGAAACCACTAGCTAGCTAAATCCCATGTTAGTGCTTAAAATTAATTAAGTGGTGTGATGTATGGCGGCTGCATTAATGAGTTCTTGATTTCGCAGCAAGTGCATGAACTTAATTAAAATTAATAGTCTATGCATTGTTGATAAATTGATATATATGGCATAGTGGAGAGGTTAGTGAGTATACGTAGTGGTAAGTTAATTAATATTATCATACGCTAGCACGGCGCATAGATAATGGGAGATCCAAAGGTTTCTTTTTTTTTTGTTCCAATAATGAATTAGTGCTCACTAAAGTGGGTTTTAGTGTTTGCAGAATTTAAAGCTTGCACGACTCTCTCTCTCTCTCTCTGTCTCTGTCCCTCTCTCCCTCTATATATATATTGATCAGTTTGCACGATTCTATAGTTGGTTCCATATAAATAATATATATCTGACTTATCTGTTCTTATGTTTTCTATAACAAGGATACAAACATAAGGACACACACAGCAACTTACAACGTTAATCAATTCGAAAACAACAATAAAAATTACAAAATAACGATAATTATTTAAATCACATAAAGGTCTTTCATGCTACTCCTTGTTCCTGGAGGATCTCTCTTTCCTATGTCCGCCAAGAATACGAGAAATCTGTAGACCTCTGCTGAATGCTTGGTTGAACAACATTCTTGTTTGAAACTCAGACACAAATGGGAACCATGCAAGAAAAGCCACAGGCGTAAACAGAAGCAAACCCATCACAATTTCGTAGCCACGAGCTAGAGTTCGAACCGAGCCCCAGAATCCAACTCTCTGAATGACGGGCTCACACGCTTGCGCAATCTGCGAAGCAAACGGGACATGCTTGTTAGATTATACTTGATGTGGATCGGAGGCTTTCTCGACCTGGGGGAAGTATGCTGGTTTGGATCCTTGAGCTGCTGAGATAGCTGGCAACACACGTGAACCTAGCTAGCCAATGATCACGCTACCAACGAAGGTCCTTAAGTCAGAATGGCCCTCGACCTGCTAAGATGGCAACATACATGAACCTAGCCGGTGACGCCACCAGCGAACGTCCTGGAGTCAGAAAGGCCCTCCGAGGACCCAAACTAGCATACTTTCCCCATCTCAACCCAGTCTCGTTCGAGGACGGGACCCAGCTCAGAACTAGTTCAAGAAAGACTCCACATTTTTTTTTTCTATTTTTGAGCAAGAAAATGGATCCTAAGAGAGGAAGGAGAAGTATCACTAACCAGAAGTAAGCCCCATCCTGTAGGCATGAAAGCAAGTATGCAAACTAAAATATCGCGCGGAGTCATGTGAGGGAGTGCAATCAAAATAGCGAGGATAGAGACGAATGTGATGAAGATTAAACCCTTGATAAGACGGAAGACGAGTTGAAAATTTGCACTGAATTTCCTCCGTCCAACAGAGATCGCCTAAAGAACAAAACCAAGCGAAAATTGATCAAAATTAGAAACGAACTTTGCGATTATTAACACATACAAGTTGAAAAAAGAGCTATCCTCTCACCTTCATGACAAAGAGTATCATAAAGATCACCAGCCATGATATGCCATATACCTACGACACATACAAGTAATGATTTTAACAGCTTTAGAAGAATCGACTTTGATCAAGTTTGAGAGCATATAAGAATTTCTCCAAGCCGAAAAACATACCAAAACACTTTTGGTATTCCTCGTGATGTGCAAGTGATAAACGAGCCCGTACTGATAAATGAAAAACCGTAACGCCAACACAATCTCAAAAACGATACCACGTTTGCCTGAATGACGAAGATGATCTTGCTCCTCCTCCCACCATGATTCCCAACTTTTCTCCGGAGGGACACCGATGCCTCCTCGGTTACTGATCCACTTGTTCCAATCTATCCAATCATCGACTATTTTTTGCCACTCGAAACCAGAAGGATTGAAGAGGAAGGGAGCGAAAAGCCAGGTTCCCACCATAAACCACATCGATACAGTGATTAAGACATATGCAACGGTACCTCTGTAGGACTGACCGAATATTTGATAAACAAGAAGCAATATCATAAGCTCAAACCCCTTAACAAAGTGGCTACGAGAGTATAGTCGGTAGTTATCAGCAAACTTAGCATGGAATACCACAAAACCACGGCCCGTAGGTCTATATTTTGCACCACCATGAAGTAATGTCCTTCCATAATAATGTGTCTTTGTTCCAAGTGAAAAGGTGAAAAATACTGGTGCAAGTTGTAATTGCATTAGTATAAATTCACTTAACGCTGTTCGAAAACCTTTCTCCAGTCCAATCTCCATCATCATAGGTAGAGCCATCAGAAATCCAATTTGTACAAACGATTGAGAGGCAAGAGCAACTTCAAGAGGCCTATTTTGTCGAATTCCCGGTTGGGTGCTTAGCCCCTTTTCGAGACCACTCAGAACAAGGTATAGACGGCCATAAAGGAATACATAGACAGTGAGCACAGTAATCTAGCAGAAGAATACAAAAAGGTCAAAAATACCATAAGAAATTCAAATAATTTTTTTAGAAATGCAATGTGTGACATACCAAGGTACTGAAGTAGAAACCGATGGTGGTGAAATAGCATGATAGCATTCGGAAAAAGTCAAAACGATGCCCCAGCCTATATAAATCACGGCTTAATGTTTGTTCCCCGTTGCCATTGGCGATTTTTGCCTCAAACAGAGAGATCTGGTTAAGACCCACATCCCTCCCTTTACCTACTTGTATGTATTCGTGATGGGTTACATTGCCTTCACGAAGTGTAGAATTAAAGCCTGCAGTTATAGTAGCATTAGAGAAAGAAAGTCAAGCAAGTACCATCAATGTAAATATGATAAACGCTACCCTGCAGTGATCATACCAGCAAATATGTCTTCACTCAGGTTGATGATCTTGGAAGCTTTGCTCACCCCACCTTTAGTGAGGTGAAATAGTCTATCAAAAACATCTGGATGACCATAGTGAAACCGAACCCTGTGCAAACAAGATGGAAGCAAAGTGCAAGATAAACTAAGAGGTTGGCATTGTAAAAGAACAAGAAGCATGCATTAAAATGTCGTTACTTCATATAATTTGTTCAAAAACAAAGGATAAATTGGTTATGGCAATAAATCAGATGGTGTATGCAGGAGGGGCCGATAATCAAAATTAAATCGTTACAGTGTATCTATGAAGATAAGAAAGCAAATCATTACAGTGTATCTATAATTATACCGTTGGGAAAGAGTGGAAAGCGACAGAAATAGTAAAACTCACTTCAGAGGGTTGGCCAACAATCTTTGCCCGATAGTAACAAAACTCGTCTCTTGATTTGACATAAACCAAGCAAGAGAAGAAACACTACAACACATTTAAGAGAATATTGGGTCATTGAAGGAAGCATAAGCGGCATTTCAGCTAAGAGATGGTAGTAAAGACTGAATATGCCTACCTTCCGGTAAAGATATGTTCCCTCAAACCAAGAATCGATGGATGTCTCACATCTTGCCGTTTGAGAAACTCTTGAAGTAAGTTTCTCATTTTTAGAGCCTCTTCCATGTAGTTATCCTACAATCGGACATTCATATCGGGACTCAGAATGAAATTCAAAGCCGAAATGGTTATGAAAATGCTATACCTGATTCATGTCAATTGTTTGTAGACCTTCTCCACGTGTGAAGATTATGGCATGATTCTGATTTTCAGGTTTTCCTTCACCTAAAATAGCAGGTCCCGGAAGTTTTATACGATAGATAACCTGAAAATGGGAATCCCTACATGTTATGTTATATGTAGAAATATTTATTGTAGTGTAATTAGACAAAAGTAAACGGCAGCTGATCGTTCTTAAGCTCTGACTGGCTGCTATTTCATTTGTTTTTTTACCTGGTCCAGATTCTGGCCTGGCTCTGAAGAATTTGACTTTGGCAGAGCAGCTTTTACAAGAGCTGAATAGTACACCTTATCGTTAACCTTCTTGGATCTGTCTTTACTAGGTTCTTCAACTTCATCGATATATGCTACCCGGAGAGATGGATACCTGTTCAGAGAAATGCGTATTATTAGGCGATGATAGTTACAAGGAAACAGATGCATAGTACAATGACTCTTACGTGGTCATAAGTCCTAATATATCTTGAGCACGAGGATCGCCGGATCTTTTTTGAATACCGTACAACTGACAAGATATGACATATGTAAACTTCATATCTGACACTGCTTGACATTGTGTCCATAGAGACCTCTCTCCCTTCATCTGATCCTCATTCAACTCTATGGCCTTGTATCCTTCCATTAGATCTGTTTAAGAAACAAAATATAACTCCTGAAAAAGTTGCACAATGTGCTCACTCAAAGAAGCCAGTGTACAAGATAGATTACCGTCATCTTTGGCCATATCAAGGAAAGCTTGAAGTTCTAGCGCTTTGCGGTAATACATCATTCCTCTTACTGACATGATTAGATAATGCATGCCGAGAAAAGTTAGATTTTGTTCCCATAACAGAAACAGTTATGAATTACTTGAAGAGCCATTTGAAGCTGTGGGAATAGAATCACAGAAAGAATTCAATATATTCGTACCAGTTCTTGTCAATGTCTGGCCCCTATATGATGCCCAAAGGCGTAATTGTTCTTCTAATTCGTCAGATCCTCTAAGTTCTTCTTCATTGAGACAATTGACACGCTCGAGAAAATTGTTCCATTCATCTGCAATATTTTCATTGTAAGGCGGGCGGAAAAGGATGGATATGACATACATGGTAGCAACTGAAAGCGCAAACCTGGGAAAATTTTCTGCAAGTAAAACAGAATGGAAACACCATCTTCATTTGGCACTTCCAGTTCAGGCAACGAGAAGAGAACCTCCTCCGTATAATATGGAGTCAAAACACTAGGTACAAATATATGGAGTCAAACATATATTTTCATACCGTTTTTAATGTTATGTCAGTGTGCTCCTAAAAGACCCATTTATGCCACAAATACAATTGAAACAAATGGCATCGTAAAAAGGACTCACGAGAAAGATAGCATATTGCGGACTTTAGGAGCAGAAGGCATGTCCATAAACAAAGAATTGGAGAAGAAGGAAATGCGTCTTCTAGCTTCTAGGTTCGATGGCACATCCATAGCAGATTCCTTCACCATCAGCAACAAATACAACCTCTTGATCTGCGCAAAATGAATACTCGAACAGTTAAGAAAGTATAGATGTAAAAGTTCTCTTCTCACATTTCAAACCGTTTTTTTTTTGGTCATTTACCTTCTCTTTCCAAGCTTCTGATTCAGGAGCTGGAAATTTAATGGCTCCAGCTGATGCAAACAACTGATATTGTTGATCCAGAGGAATGATTCCTTCATTTCCCGACCCACCATGAATCGAGTCTAATAAGCTATTCAAAGAATTTACACTAGATGAGTTCACTTCATCCAGGCCCTCAAAAGATGACACATTGTTGGCATCGAAAAAGAAAGATTACTTGGATATGTGATCTTCCATCATTATATCTCGGGTCACGACTTCCAGCATATCCTGGAAAAGAATGACAACTTGATCTCTGTCCTCTGGCTTATTGTTTAGCTGCGAAAGTGGCCAGTTCAGTCAAGTTTATATATCAGCAAATTAACAGTAACAGCAAGCTACAATCTTGAAAGAGAAAAGGAAATTCAATTACTTTAAAAAAAAAAAACATACCAAGTATTTTACAAGCCTGACAAAGAGATCATAAAGACTTGGAAGAGCACTCAGTTTATATTCAGTTAATAGATCATCCTCCTCTATATGCTTATCAACTTCAGAAAATATGTATTCAATAACCCTGGCAAACACATAATAAAAATTATGAAATTGAAGAAATGTGGATAAGGTCAAACTGCAAAGATAAGCAAGGCTTACTCTTTCTCCCGATTGCCACGTACTAACAATTTAACAATGTTCCGAAATGAAGCATAGCACTCGCAGACAGCAGAATACATATAATCGTCAGATTTAATCTGCCTTTTCAGCTCGCTATCCTTGCCGTTACTGTCTTTAGCCATATCGACGGCTATTGGAATCTGTTGGATGAAACAAAATCAGCCAGGCAAAAGTTATGCTAAAATGTCAGCAAATCAATGCATAAGTTAGTCGTGGAAAAGAAACCAAAACAATAATTCTAACTCTCCTATCAAACTCTTATCCACACACTTTAGACGGAACATTACAACAGTACGGTAGTACACTCAGAAGGTAATTTTACAATGGGAGTTATACGATTTAATATATTCAGTAAGATATAGTCAGTAAGGATGCACATTGGTGAACAAAGTTCAAGACTTGACTGATTAATCTTGATCAGCAATGAAATAACTTTTGAGTGCCCGTTGTCTAAAATGCTCTATAAAATAACCATTTGTAGGAATAAGGGTGATAAAGAAAACGATGGTTTCTTGGGGATAACCACAGTCTCTGCATCAGAGGGCAAAGATCACATTTGAAAGGAAACCAAACAATCAAAACAAACCTTGCTGGCAAGCAGAAATGGAGGCCACTGTATTAGCTCCAAATCACGATCAGCCCAATATGGAACAAGCAACAGATCCATTTCCCTAAAATAGAAGTTAAGCAATTGAAGAAAAGGCATATGTATCATTTCCTTTTTCCCTTTTTGCACCCAAATTAAGCAAGAAAGAAAGACCAGACCAACCAATAGCTGATGTAACATCACATTCAGACTAAAGATCACCTGTTACTTATAAGATCCTCCTCTCTGAAACTGGTGATTATTTTGTTCCATAACTGAGCAAACTTTGCAGCTTCTTTCTCTTTATTGGATGGAACCTGCGACAATGAGTTGCGTTCATGCATTAGTCAAAAGTTCATACATCAGCGAACTGAAATAAAAAAAGGACCAAACTATATGCTACCACCTCAAACTTGCGGGAAAAAGTAGCCTTCAGTCCTTTCTTTTTCACTGTCTCAGTTTTCTCCTCAGGGATTAAGCATGCATTAAAAGCACCAGGTAATGATTGAAATCGAGATCTAAGCATTCCCAGTGTCCGAATCTGACCAAACAAAAAAAAAAAAAAAAGGAAAGGTAAAAAAAATGAAAAAGGGGACAAATGAAAGAGAAAAAGAAGTAAGCATTTGCCCTATAATTCATGTTATAAATGTTAAGCGTGCATGGCATCCAATCCAGTTTTAATGCCTTGTTATCTAGTTCAAGCAGTCACTGGCAGTGCTCCAAAAAGAGACAAAGCCACTGTTTACACGTTCTAATTATTATCCTGCTGTAATACCAAAGAAGGGAAATTCAGCTGACCTCTCCAAGGCGGCGGAATGCACCATATATACCTCCAAACAGTGTAGAGAATATAGCATACCAGATCTGCGCATCCATGAAATAAACCTAAAATGGAAATTTTAATAAATTATTGTTCTGGGAAATGAAAAAGTAAATGCTATGAAGCTTTGGTAGAACAACACCCGCACCCCCATTCTCCCCAGTAAAGCATTAAAAAGGAAATCAATATGGAGAAAATAATCAATTCATACAAGAATAACCGGTGCCCATATCACGATCACGACACCGATATTGTTCTTAGCTGCAAAAGGACAATATATAAACTCAATAAGTACCAAGTAAAGTCAATGACAATATAGTTTATGTCCAAGTGGTTATCGTGTGTGCTTGTGTTGAAGATAACTGCAGCTCCGACTCACTGTCGCATAACTACCTTGGGGAAAAAACTCATGCCATTGGTAAGTTGATACATGGTCGCTCATGATAGTTTTAGTTGGAACCACCAAAGGCTTTATCTGCAATGGAAAAACTTGGTCAGTTCATACAAGTATTGGTACAGAAATCAAAAGAAAGATTGAGAAAATCGGATAAATCGGAAAGGTAGGCACCTCAAGATAAAAACTGAAAGCCAACTTCGTAACGATAAGGAGCACCCAGAATAAAGTGTACCTGATATATATTATAATAATAATAAATATAAATATACATCATAGAACATAATTTTGCACAACCAAAGAGGTTTTGTCCTTGATGTCTTACTTGAACAGGGAAAATGTACTTTCATGCATTCCCCTTCCAACATAGAGCCGAGGCTGTGAGACATAAAAATAGAAAAAAGAAAAGGAACTATCTGACATTCTTATAGATCAAGAACCGAAGTTATCCACAAGAACCCATCGCGTACCTGTGACCACCACATCAGCAGCATCACAATTTTGTAATTGGAGCTCTCAAGGAACCGACGAATGAAGGGGAAAAGGAACAGCAGGGAAGCAAGCAAATTTGGTGATAAGTATACTATGACTGCCAAGATAAAAATCGAAGGAAAACTTGAACTGTTGCCGACCCAACTTTTGATAGTTTGAGCAAAGCCAGGAGGATTCTTCCATGTATAAGCATAAGTAACAGGGAGTATGACCACCCAAGCAGCAGCAGCGACAACCTTTAGAATGTATCTTAATTTGACATGGAAGGACATGCTCCGTCTAGCTTTCCAACTCAGAATTACATCGAGGATGGCTGTAATAATAAATATGCAGTGAGACATCACAAGAAATATGCAACACAATCTTTTAGTATATTCAAATCTATAGCAAAATTATAGATGCACCAACTTCAGAATATACAGGGCGAGATGAAGAATAGAATCCTGATCAAAACTGTCTGTAATCCTAAAAATGAAGAAGTCTCATACCTTGTCCCAGTTTCAGAATTGCAGCAGTTATAAAGATGCTCAATACTTTCTTGAAAACATCAGGATCAAAAATCGAACTTGGCTGTCCTGAGCCGTTCCAAGCAATAATCATCATAGCCTTGATTGATGACAGGCGGTTTAAATGGTCAATGGTAAAATATAGTATAGACAATGGCTGACAACTGAGAATGACAATGGGCACACCTGTAAGCATAATATGAAGAAACTCCACATTCTGTCAAAGCTTCTAAAAATATGCCAATACGTCCGGATTTCGACAAAGTTAACTTTCCCCACCCATCGATCTCTTGTAAGCCTTGTTTCCTAAATTTCACAGAAAATGTCATTCAGTGCCTGCCAAGACTTGAACTTCTCAATTAACAGTTACATTAGATGAGCAAGTGTTACTATAAAATTTACTTTAATAGGATGCCTCGCCAAAAAAAAATGTGCACTTCATCAGTGTGTGCAATTATAAAATATCTCACACACACAGTTTAAGATGAAAACCCTAAAGCCATGCTTACTCCATTCTTTTCACTCCGAAGCTGATCCACAGTCTTGCAGAAAAAATCAGAGTCAGCACGCATGGGCCAACCCAAACGGAAACAGTCTACAGACCTGCAATGGTATGAAAACACAAGTAAAAATATAAATGGTAGACAAATGGTAAACATACTTATTGAATATGAGATATCATATTACCAAAAGTACTCGTTCAGATCATCATAATTCCTCCACTGGGAGTGTGCTGATTTTCCTTTTTTGCTCCTTGCGGCTTCCTGGGTGTAAAAAGTATTAAATTGAGTTAAATGGAAAGACCAAGCAAATTAACATATTAATATGATAAAAAAGTCATCAATCTAATGTAGGCTATACCCAAGCAATCACTTCATAAATTGGGGTGACGACTTTTTTCAGGAATGCCTCTTCTTCTCCTCCGTAAGCTGGCTTCACATTTTCACCAGTCATAGGACTAACATTTCCAGCAAGTATACCATAAAGTTCAAAAGCCATCTGACAAATAAAAACCTTGAGGCTTACAACTCGTTCTTTCAGCTTTAATCCCATAAAATTGTCAAAGGTAATGCACATATGAAAGCATACATGATGATAGATGTAGCAGAGGCACTCTGGCATGAATCTTAAATTGGCAGCTTCTCCCCATATAAGAAGATAAAGCCCCATATATAACAGTTTGCGCTGTTGCACTTCCTGTTGTATAGTAGGTAACCTGTAATTGTATAACAGCACACATCATCAGGAACACACCATTATAGAATTAAAAAATCATGATAGGGTCAATTATTCTTTTTCCTTACATGTCTAGAAAAGACACTCTTTGTCTCCATTCCATTAACTAACACATTTAGTTGATTAAACTTAAGACCAGACTCTCGTGTGACCTCAATGACACATCCGTTAAAACTATTGAGCCTCCACAGTGCAGGATACAAAAGTTAGACTCGAATTTGGAAGACAGTTTCTGAATTAGAAACTTACCACAAGCTACTTTTGCGATCCAAATACTTGCACCATTTCTTGTAGTTCTTGAAAAGCTTCTCCGTCACTTCATCCAGAGCACGCTCGTCCAACTACAAACACAAATTAACATAAGAGGTCACTGTATCAACAAAAATAAATAAATAAATAAGAACAAGATAAAGATGACCAATCCCAAACCATCCCATCTCATCTCACATCCGTTTGAACATATCGGCAATTCAATTAGGCAAAAAGTCTCTGAGGCAGATCTTACAATAGCCCTTCCTGTAGGAAAACAATGTGATTTATTTTATGATTTTAAGGTAAGTCCTTTCCTCATCAATTTAAACATTAAGGCAGATGCATGGTGATCAATCATGTTGACTAGGTCTATAAACAGCATCGGGGCCTCCATTATTATGCCAATAGTCTTGGGAAAAAATGGCATTGTGGCCTACAACCCTAACTTGGATGAGGCAATGGCACTAGCCAACACATTTGGTGAGGAAGTTCATAACACCGGATCCATCATGAACAAACATATGGCTTTTAAAGATTTATTTGGTATGTTCCCTCTTCAAGAATTGGCTTGTCCCCCAGCAATATTGACAAGACCAATGATCCACATTGCTGTAGTTATAGAAACATTGTTCTAATACTTACTCAAGCTGTATCCTTCTTCTAAATAACAAGACCGGAAGAGAAAAGGATATATCAGGAATAACACAAGCGTGGCATCCATATTGTTAAACAAGTTAATTACATATCCGCATCAGCAAACGAAATGGCATTTGCAGAATAAGGCAGAGTATATGATCTTTGTTACAGCAGATATTGATGAAGTTCAAGTAACAACAAATCTTCCTGCCGAAAGGACCTTAAACGAATCAAGTCCGTCAAAGGGCGGCGTTCAAAGTAACTAAATTAGGCCCTTGACAAGGTTAAGAACTGACAGAAAGAGAATAAAGCTGCGAAAGGCAAACCCTGGGTTGTTGATCTGGCTTTGGTAATTGTCGTATGTGCACATTTGCAAGTAGCAAAATCAAATGCTCCCTTTGATTCGCAACATTATCTTTCTGCAAAATTAATCCACAGTCAGCAGTATTCTGATTCAATTGGACATCTATATTTGTAATATTAATCTGCTAAAATTGAAACTTTTGTAATCTAATAAGTAAACAATCTAACAGTGAACTATCATTTTGTCATTTCAACATGGAAAAGACGACTGTAAAAGTTTAACCATTTCACCTGAAAACCAAACATGGCTTGAAGCCAGTCAAGGATATCATCATCCTTTTTCTTCTTGTAATCCTTGGGCCAAGGAAGACCTCTGGTATTCCGAAGAGCATGTACAGCAGCTTGAATCTGGAAATTGAGATCATCCCACAAAACATTTTTAAATGTAAAATCATCAAAATTTAAAGTACGAGCATCATAAATGAAAATTAATGGAGACTAGTTGATTTTCATGTAGACCTCTGGATATTTCATGATAGCCTGATTTGCGCTATCCGGATCAAGAGGCAAAATATTATAAGGGACATAGATTTCTGTCTTCTCTGCAACTTTATCATGAGTTTCCAACACCTGCACAGTTAAAAATCACTTGAACATTCTTGTACAAGATAAAAATCAACTATGCAAGAAAATATAGCTTCTGCTTATGGTTTCAATAATACAGAAGGTCTTGGGAGAAAGATTTACTCAGAGGAAAATAGCATGTGTATTCACCTCGCGATCAACCTCCACAGATTGTGTTTGATTAACTGCTTTCAAAACCTCAAAGAGAACATTAGCCGTTTGGTATGCTTTAGTCAGCTGTGCACTGAACAATTTAAGAAGTTAATTGTTCATAATTACTATTAACAACCCACATCTACCTGCAAAGAGGAAAAAGAGAGGAATAACTCATAAAGACTCACCGATCAGCTTCTTCGGCAGCATTTTGCAAAGCTTGGATGTACTTTTTGTAATAATGCTGATAAAAGCTCTGCATTTCACGTGCATCGCTTTTTTTCACTCTACCCATTAAGGTAGGATCATTTTCCTGAAAGCATGCCATTTCCACATGTCGTAAAATGTCATTCTTTAAAAGATCTCAGAGTAAAACAGAACATTGTAAAGTATACTGATTTCCACCGAAAATGCTATATGCTTGATCAAGTGAATTGCAGGTTAAGGCGCTTAGCAATCACTAGCATAAAACCTTAAAATGTTCTCATACTTACCCTTTCAAGACGTTGTAAAAGAGCTGTTTTAAATTGACGAACACCACGTCCACTTGAAGTGGGATCCAACCTATGAGCCTTCTCAAAAGCATAAAACCTACCTACATAATTTAATCAGTGGTGATGAAGAGTCCGCCAAACACATGATAACCGAACAGTTTTTAACAGAACAACCAAAAGCTGACAAAATAGCCAGTTCACTGTGCTAATGAGGAAAAATAGGCATGATGTGAAAATGCAATAAGTGCAGTAAAAAGTAAAAGCCTATTGGATTCCTGTGATTATTTACTTTTATTGGATGAAAGGAACATCAAATTTTTCAACATTAGCAACTGATTCCGCTGTTTAGAAACGTTGCACTATCAAGACACCAAGCGAAAAGAAGACACCGATCCAGTCACCAATCTCATCTTCATAGCTTCAGTATTAAACCCGAGTTATGTAAACAACATGAAAGTAATGCGTGCTTCTCTCTCCGCATACAGCAAATGGAAGTATGACAATACAGACTACATAACCTCACACACTTGTCTATGTAAAGATATTTATTTCTGTATATCTACACATTGACTTCGCACATAAGTATGCTTATACAAAGTCAGTCAAAGCTTACAGAGGTAGGCGACTCGTGGGTTGCTAGGTTCAACTTCATTGGCAACACGAAGAATGGGGGCAATTTTTACCAGAGAGGAAGGCACTACTTCACTGTCAAATACAGACTCCCCAAGATTCCCCACTGTCTGCGTGCGCGCAATCCGCTGCTGCAGCTGCGGATTCTGCTGCGACGGTCCTCCTCTAGAGGACATGTTACTTTGTATTCTCGTTCCTCACCCAAAGTTGCAGATAAACAGATTCTGCTATAAAAAAACTAAATCTGTTATAGCTTTCCGTCAACTCTAATGCAACGGTATAATAAGTGAAGGGAAACTCACGACAGATCCGTTGTGAGACATTGCAATCATCATCATGCAAAAAAGAAAGGAAATATTGAATATCAAATTACGCAGTGCAGAGATATCTCACCACTAATAAATGAAAGTTCACTTGAAAGTGAACTTTTCGAATACCCAAATTAAAAAGCATATTAATTCTCAAAAGTCCTTAATGTAGTGAAACTCGAACATGCAGAACACTAGAAGAAAATGGAATGCGGATATCAAGTGCATAATGTATTGACATTGGATTATTAGTTTGATTACACGAGGACTCTGCTTGTTTTCTAAACACCCCACTACCAGAATCCAGGGAACAGCATACCTTCTACACACACACAGAAAATCAAGAAAACAATGCATCGCCGATGAGTGTTATTGCAAGTGAGAAAAAAAAAAAAAAAAAAGAAAATAAAACCATAAAACATATAGAACAAAAAATATCAAGAAAACAATGCATCAGCAATCAGAGTGCAACAGGTTTCAAAAATCAGAACATATACAGGAAACAACATACAATGACAAAATCAAGAAAATACTAAACACATATCGTGATGAGACTTAATAAATTAGCAACTAACTTAAAAAGATAGAGAGAAAAATGAAGAAAATTACTTGAAAGGATTTCTTTTTCTGCTTCTTGCTTACTAGCTCCTTGGGTTCTGCTTATGGTGTGAGGCCCAAAAGATAGAAATGCACATTAATACTATGAAATACAAGGGATAAATTAGGGGGGGTGCTGATGGTTTTAAGCTACTTGGAAAGAAAAAGAGGGAAGAATAAGGAATCATAATTTTGTTGCCAAAGAGGTGTTGAGTGGGACGTTACTATCTACGCGCGTAGGAAAATTCTTCCATAAATCGGATTTTGGGTCCACACATGCACCTAACGGTCATAATTTATCTATTTATGTAGTTGAATATTGTTTATGAAATAAATTCAATCTTGAATAAATTATAATCTTTATGAAATTTACTGAAGTTTATTGAATTATAGTTTCTTTCAGTTGAACTATTAAAAAAGTAGGTAAATAAGTTCTTTTGTTATTGATTTGAAAGCATATATTTTGGGTAGTCCTTGTGCAGTGACAACTTTTTCACGAAAATGGAAAGAGGACCATATCAATTTTTCATTTTATTTGAAACCAACACTTGGTTCATGAATTTTGATAGGAAATATTCTTCTTTTATATTTCCACAATACTCAATACTTATTTTCTATTTTGTTGTTTTTTATTTTACCCTTTTCTATAAATTTTACGGTCCAAACATAACTAAAAATGAATATAAACTATGGCAAGTTTTTGGAGCAAATATATCCGGATTTATTTCTAGAAATATATGTTTACTGCTTTAATAATATTAAATCACTTGGACTAGATCAAATTAGACAAAGAAAGAGATATACACAATCCAATTGAGTAGATTACGTTTCTACGCGAATCCTAATAATATCTATCAAACTTCTAAATCATTGCTTATTAGTTATTTATCAACAACAAACAAAATACAGATAGTTAAGCCTTTAATTTCATTTTCCTTTGTTGTTCTCATTCTCATACAGATATAAAATTAAAACATATTCACATATAGTATAGAAAATATTGACTTTAGTGAATTGAAATTAATATTTCAATGTGAGAATAATAAGGATTGGATTTTTCTGTTTTCCATATTTTTTATATATGTCTTTCGAGTCGAATTATGTTGAGTTAGTAAAAGTTATCATTTAATTTATCGTGAACTAATTAGAAAGACAAATAAGAATACATGTTGACACTTTTACAGAAAAAGATAAAATAGAAAAAGAAAGTGAGAACAACAAAGTGTTAGTATCTTTTTTTCTCCTCTTTCATGTGTATAACCACTCAATTCTAATTCATTGGCCAACCAGAGGCCTACTATGGGGGCGACCCTCCCAACCCAGATAATCTATTCACAATGTTAGGATTCGAACCCTACACGTTGCTTAAGGAATTTAGCGTCTTATCCTACTAAACCAACTAGTAATTGGTACTTTTTCGTATATATGAAAGTTGAGCTTATGCTCATCAAAAATCTCAAGGGTATTCAAGGTAGTGAAGAAGCGCATGGCACGAAAGCAATAATCACTAATTAAAAGCACAACTAATTTTTTTTGTCCATGTAATTATGGACACTAATTCGTCACCTAAACCTAGGTTGTATTAATGTCCGTCTGTTTTGTTCACCCAATTTTATGATTTTTGCCCCGGGGGCCGGAGTAATATCCGGGCCCGGTTGAAAAGATGCTAAATAAATAAATAAAAATAAATAAAAAAGGAAAAAACGATAGAACAGGATTCGACCAGCGATATCCAGCAATGCTTTTTCAGTTTTTTGAGACCAAAGATAGATAGATTCTGTCTTTTGGCACAAGAGAACAAAGAACGAAGATGAAAAAGTTTGTGGGTGCATTGTATAAAAGTATAACAAGATTTCTGATCGATTAACATTATCAAGACTTTTTTCCTTTGTTTTTCCATCAAAATTCAAATTGTATTAAAGTTTATCTCCCACAGAAAAATGATGATTGGGTTAAGTTTACTTCTTGGGTATTTTTGACATCATCTCTGCAATAAAAGATATTGTCGTGTTCCCTCAGACCCTTACTATCAAAATCTAACATGACCAATTTTGACGAGCTCCCTTTGATGTGAGATTAAAAATAAATTTTTCTTGGCAAAAACTGTCCCTTAGTCAAAAATTTTTCATTATTCCGAAAACTAAGGTGTACGTGCACATCCCATGCTACTTCCATTAATTGGCTTTTTAATGAAAGTCCTCTTTTTGCAACAATTAGGTATTTCGTGGGACTAAAAATGGATATTTTGAGTATTAGGGGGCTAAGGTTGTAAATACGCACAAATTTTGGGACTAAAAATGCATTTGCCCCAAAATTTTATGGCAAAGACGAAAAATTGCATTTTTCGTTCCATAAAAGTGGTTCTTTTTCAAATTGGATCTCAAATATTACAACATGCTCACATTCAAGCCCATAGAACTAACACAATTTATTATGTAACAGTTACTTGGAGATAATGCAACCAACCAAACAAGCAAGTTAATAGGGTTTTGTTACACATAATCTTCAATGCCAATGTGGGGAGCAAATGTAACTTAACTGTTAGAGAATAACCCTTACACATCGTGTTCATGGTATCAGAACAATGAAAGATTTCGTGTATTGTCATGGATTTGTGGACTTTCTTATCATGAAATAATTTCTCCCGCTGTTTTTTTTTTTTTTTTGTTAGGTTGTATATATGAAACATTACTAAATTTCTTTTACTTGTCAACACAAAAGAGATGTATGAAGATCCCAACAAGCTTCACCGAGCTTGATGCTCTTGCTTTTCATATTAATGTTCCAATATCATAGAAGCTTATCATTTTCACATGCCTGGACTCAAGAGTTGTAATAGTGTAAATTTAATTTCTTAATCTAGTTAAGTCCTTCCCCTTTTATATATCACAGTCAAAAGGATCCAACAAACAATTTTAATTAAGGTTCACGGGAGTTGTCTTCTTTCCAACTTTCTGTATCATCATTCTTGGTCTTAAAAATTATATTTACAGGCAAAATAAAAACTCCAATAGGAAAAGAAGTTTCAACTAGATAGGGATCACTGTAGGAAAAAGCGTGAATTCCGACGAACAAAGCCACTGAATAATTCTGCGGATATATTTAAATTGAATTGCAATATGCGTTTTGTTTTTCAAAATAAAATCAAAGGTTCTGTTTAAAGGAGTTAGGTGCGATTCGATGATTCTAACCAATATAAAAATAATAATTAGAGAAAAGCAAGAAAAAATTCCATCTTCTAATATTAAGAAAATATTTAAATTTGTATTAAAAAAACAATGCATAAGAATAAAATTTTTGAAATAAAAAGTATAATGACAATTTATAGACACAATAAAGTTAATAGATATAATGCGACTTTACATACTTAAACCAAGTCCAAAAAAAAAATTGATTAACTTCACAATTTCTTAAGATTTTGGCACAATATGACATACTAATTAAATTTTTAGTCCATTTATAATTTAATATTGAATGGTGGAGATATATTTAAAATGTTAAAGGGTTAAATCAATAACCAATGGAATTTGGAACAATTTAAAACGTGATTAATGAATTTATCTTATATGTTGAAGTGTTTACGTTAAATAAAGAGATCGTTGTAGATTGCACCTAATAAAATGGATCAGTGGCTGGAATAGTTTAAAGTTTATTCTAGAGCTACTTGGGTCATAAAACTGAAGTTCAAATTGCCCTGGAGATTAGTCATTATACTGAGTATTGCAATGATATGGTGTTAATGTATTGTAGATTGCACCTAATCAAATGTTAAAACCCTTACTGCATGCTTACATAGAAACTTATAAATTTTGATTTAGTAAACCAAAAATTGAGAAACTTATATGTGAAAGAAAGCATTTGAATTCAGCTGTATAATTGTTCATAATTTTTGCAACCGTTATTATATTTCTGTGTTCAACAAAGTAACAAAACAATCAACAATGCAACTTGATATTTTTTTTTCTTTTTTTGAAATATTAAAACAACATTTGATGGTTTGTTTTGGAATTTTCTTAAAGCTCACTAAATGCCTAACTTGACAATAATATCTCTAGAAATCAGCACCTTTATGAGTATGAATGACACTGTAATTTATCAGCATTCATTAAATGCAGTCTGGTACAACCAATTCACTAATGATAAGATGCTTACAAAGCCACAACATTTATCAAATCACAACTCCATTTAAATATTCTTCCTCTTGATACAAATAAGAAAGTGAGCTTTTCACATCACGGTAATCCATTAGTTGTTGTTATTATTATTTTTTTTCTTTTCTTATTTTGATTCTATATCAATCCTTTTACATAGTTGTTGCCATGGAAAGATCTTGAACTGCTGTTCATAGGATTTACTTTGCCGACGAATTACACAATTATAACCATATATATACATATATTGATTGTACTTTATAAAGGTTTACGTTTCATGTTTCTATATATATGCTTGTGTGCTTGTGTGTTCTATAAATGCAAATGAGTAGAAAAAAATAAAGAAATCTTTTTGGGAATTCGCTTTGGTGATTTGGGAAGGATGGATCTAAACTTTGAGGATAGGGTGATTGTAGTTTAGATGGTTTCATCAATTAGAGTAGAATTTAGTGTACGGTCATTTTTAAATAAATAAACATTTTATTTTGATCAAAAGAATCTTTACGTATGTCTGTTTTGTCGTCATTTGTATTGTCATTTGTCGTCAAATGTTATTTTATTGATATCATAGATCGTATTTTGTTTGACTTTGTTCTTTCTCATCATTGTAAAAGACTTTCATCAATTAGAGTAGAATTTAGTGTACAACTATTTTTAAATAAATATTAACAATTTTATTTTGATCAAAAGCATCTTTGCGTATGCCTGTTTTATCGTCATTTGTATTGTCATTTGTCGTCAAATGTCATTTTATTGATATCATAGACCATATCCAGTTTGGTTTTTTTTTGCTTTCTCATGATTGTAAAATTCTTCATCAATTAGAGTAGAATGGAGTGTACAATTATTTTCAAATAACTATAAACATTTTTATTTTGATCAAGAGAACCTTTACATATGTCTGTTTTGTCGTCATTTGTATTGTCATTTATCGTCAAATGTTATTTTATTGATATCGTAGATCGTATCTTGTTTGACTTTTTTCTATCTCATCGTCAATTTTTTTTTCATCAATTATGGTAGAATTTAATGTACGGTTATTTTCAAATAACTATAAGCAATTTTATTTTGATCAAGAGCATCATTATTTATGTTTATTTTGTTGTCATTTGTATTGTCATTTGTCGTCAAATGTTGTAATTTTATTGATATTGTAGGTCGTATTTTGTTTGACTTTTTTGTTTCTCATCATTGTAAAAGTCTTTCATCAATTAGAGTAGAATTTAGTGTACGATTATTTTCAAATAACTTCAAACATTTTTATTTTGATCAAGAGCATTTACATATGTCGGTTTTGTCGTCCTTTGTATTGTCTTTATCGTCAAATGTTATTTTATTGATATTGCAGATTGTGTCTTGTTTGACTTTTTTCTTTTTCATCATTGTAAAAGTCTTTCATCAATTAGAGTAGAATTTAGTGTATGGTTATTTTCAAAGAAATATAAACATCTTGATCTAGAGCATCTTTATGTATGCCAGTTTTGTCGTAATTTGTATTGTCATTTATCATCAAATGTTGTTTTATTGATATCGTAGATTGTATCCTTTTTGACCTTTTTCTTTCTCATCATTGTAAAACTCTTTTATCAATTAGAGTATAATTTAGTGTACGGTTATTTTTAAATAAGTATAAACATTTTTATTTTGATCTAGAGCATCTTTATGTATATATGTTTGTTTTGTCATCATTCATATTGTCATTAGTGAAATGTTATTTTATTGATAGCATTTTTGATTTTTTCTTTCTCATCGTTGGAAAATTCTTTTTTTTGGTCCAACTAATTATGGTGTTCTCTTATTATTCTTTTTGTAAACTACTTGTGTGGTTAATTTATCTCTGCAAAATACAATGTTTTCACTCTCAATGTTGTATACTCTTTTAATTATTTATTCATAAAAATCATTCTATCTGCTTATTTTTTTTATATCAAATGTTTTCCACAATTTGTTATTGCATAGAAACTCATTAATAGGCACCATTCTCGGAGTCTTTTCAAGCAATATTTTTGTTATTTATCATTTGATCTAGTTGAAAGCGAATAAATATAAAGTACTTGTTTCAATTCCCTAGCTAATCCATTAACCTAGCATAGAGAAAATAATAAGCTTTTAGTCATACACTTATTGGAACCAATAAATTAATATTCCCGTAAAATGTACATATGAACTTTATATTAATTAATCCATTTTTTTTTTTTTTGAGGTGACAGGAAATTTTCAATATCTTGGATTGAAAGAAATGGAGAGTAACAAAGGCAAATCTCATATGGGCTCATCGTCCAACAACGATGATCAACTTCCCAATATTGATCTTACTTTAAAATTAGGTCCATCGACTCTTGGCAAAGAAACGCAGGCCGAACAAAATGATGCTGCAACCAATAGACCAACTGGTTTTTCTAGTTCTAGCATGGAAGCATCTAATGATAAGGTACTTCACAAGTTTTAGCTGTATTTTATTCCTAGATTTGTTTATTTCACAAAAAAATAGAATTAAAACTTGTTTTTAAGAGAATATAGTCGTCCATTGTTCGAACAATTAAGTTTAGAATAAAAAAACGGGATTATTGTCATTTTCATCCGTTATATTTGGGGATATATGTTTTTTGTCCGTTAAGTATTCTCTTTGCAATTTTAGTCCTATATGTCTTGAAAATATTGCAATTTCAGTCCGATTTTATGCTCTATGTCAACAAGTTCCGACTGATTCTGGTGAAATCGGACTAAAATTGCAATATTTTAAAACATATAAGATCAAAATTGTAGAGGGCATACTTAACTGGCAAAAAACACACACCCCCAAATATAACGGACGAAAATGGGAATTATCCCCCAAAAAAACCCAGCAACAATAACCATATAAACAGGTTAAGGTGACGGTTGAATCAAGAATGTGAGCATTTTAGTTGAACAATATAAGAAAAATGTTATACAATAATTAACATGTCAATCGTATCTCTCTATATGTAGAATGTCTAAGTGGCACTTAAATAAATAAAATGATATACTATTTTCGTTTCGCAATATATATCTGTCATTTTAACAAAATGTTTGTTATTATACAAAAACAATGCAATGTTTAATGCATTTTTTTTCACATGTATACATAAATAGCGCTCAAATGGCCGATTTAAGTCAATATTTAATGCATTTGTTTTGAATTGTTAAAATTTTAATAAGTCATTAATAGGTGTAAAGTTGTCAATTATAATACACTCTTAAATTCTCCTTAATTTGTATGAAAAAAACCTTAAATGACAAATATTGTGAAATGAAGGTAATATCAATATCAAAAGAATGTGGAATATATAGTATAGCGGACCGATTTAATGTGCGACATCTAGAGAGTACATAAAATATAGGAAAAATTACAAACACTTTCCCTAAGTTAATTAGGCGAACTTATTGTTGTTTTGAAAATTACCACCATTCCCTAACATTTGTCGCCATTTAACATAAAACCCTAATTGTCAGCTTTCGTTAGGGTTTATGACATTTCCCGTTAAAAATTATAATGGTTTTCCAAAAATTACCCTACTCAATTTTCCCCATCTTTTCTATGTACCAAAAATGCTTTTGGTGTGTATTTGTAAGATTCTAGTTTATTAGGGGGTTTGTTGTAAGTTTTCAAGTTTTCAAGTTTTCAAAATTTATTCAAACTCAAAATTGAATGGAGATTTGACATAGCCATTTTTGAAACAAGAGCCGGTTGTTGATGGTTTCACCTAAAAGAAGGGGAGGTGGGAGCGATTCTCCTTGTAATATAGTTGACATGTAATATAAATGCAATGGAGAAAAAGGAACTTGTGTTGCTTGTATATTAGTTTTAGTCATCACCATGCAATTTATTATTTATATATCAATATATACTCGTTAGTAATCCAATGACATGATCTTTAATATTTTAAATTTGCTCATAATCTGATTATAATTGTTATAAACATTTACCTTACCTAAATGCTTGTATCAGGGATCTTCACCTGCAACTCCTACTCGCAAAAGGCCTAATACAGACGACACAAAAATCTGCAGCTCATGTGGAGCTACAAGTACTCCTCTCTGGAGAAAAGGCCCCGATGGTCCCCAAGTGAGTTTTTCTATCTAATGCTATTACAAATTTGACTATATTAATTTCCTTACGTACCTTTAAAAATTATATGGAAACTCATGTCCACATTAGTATATTTGATAAAGCTTTGTAGGATTTTATGGTAAAATTGATGTGTCAGAGTCTGTCTGTTAATATACTTTACACCAAATATTGTGTTGTTATTACCTTATAGTAACTTGTTTTGACCACATGCACTATTAAGTAAAAGTGACCTTTATTATGTCAAACGCGTTTGACATAGTTGTAACTAATAATGTCCTTTTGATGTTATTGCAACGAGTTTCATTTGATGTTAAGCAAATATGTCTACTTGGGAAAATTGCAAATTTGGTACAACTATATCCATTTAGGTTTTTGTCCTTTATCTTGTCTTTGAGTTAGATAATTTGAAAAAAAATGGCAATTTTAGACCTATTTTGTCATGAATCACTGATGTGGTGACCAAGTTCGTTGGAACCCAACGAGCAGTGCTGATTCGGCACAAAAATTGGGTATTTTTGTGGAAGTGTTGTTGGCAATTGTCTCAAAATGATCACTTTTGGATAAAAATTTTAAAAAATAGACCAAATAAAAATATACTTAAAATTTGAATTGATATTATAATATATATTTCTATGTATAATATACGAATTTATACTTGAAAATATTTTTTTTTATAAATAACAAATATATTTAAACATTTTCTATATATAAATATATAAATATATTTTCATAATAATAAAGATTTAATTGTTTATATATATATATATATATATATAAATACATAATATGTACACATACATAATATAAAACATATTCAAACAACTTTTGTCTTTTACCTTTTCTTTATTTTTATTTCTTTGGGTTGTGTTCTTCAACTTCAATACTCCAACCACACCATCCCGAGCACCCTTGTCGACTGTCCCAGCTGCCATCCGCCATCCTTAGCATCCTCCCCGACGGCTATCCCGAACACCACACCAGCCCATCATTAATTCCTCGACCACCATCTACCATCTTCAGCACCTATCTCAAGCCTTGCTAGCCGCCTCTTCTCCCATTCTCTAAGACAAACCTACATAATATATATATATGACAAATTACGTCTACACTCCTTAAAATATAGGTAATAATAAGAGAACATTACACTTAGACCTCTTGAGGTTCGGTCAAATTATAGCTAGACCCCCTTATAAATGAAAAATTACACATACCTCCCTTGAGGATCGTGTCCAGCTAACAGGTAGTGCATTCCGGTTACTGATACACGTGATTTGCTTATGTAAGCAAAAAATTATAGCGGAACTCCAATTTTATCATTTTTCCAAAAATTCAAATTTTTTTATAGACAATAATACTCTTATTGGAATTTATAATTGTCATCAAGAAAATGGATAAACTCGTCATTTTACATTTAACTTAAATTTTGAAATTTTTTTTCTTATTTTTTCTTAATATTCCGACAAGGATAACAAATTCATTTCATTATCTTTTCTTTGGATGTTAGCCGGACCCAAACCATAAGGGAGCTATGTGTTATTTTTCATACTTGAAGGGGTCTACCTGTAATTTGACCTAACCTCAGGGGGCCTAATTGTAATTTTTCCTAATAAAAAATTAGTCATTATGGCTTTAAAATTTACAAATACCCCATTGAGTTATGCATCAGCATAGCGAAATTCATCCTTAATCAAAGCAGAACATAATTGTGAGTAGTATTTCTATTAGTTTTGATGGGGGTTTTAGATGAGATTCGCATAGTTTTGACAAGTTTAAGACGTATAAGCTATATATGAAATCAATTTTACAGATGTGATTTGCATGGTTTTGCTTGGCGGTGATTGTAGTGCTTTAAATTGAAATTAATTTGCGAAGGTTGGTGGAATAACAAAATTGATTGAGGAATTTTGTTAGGCTCGACGAGACGCATCTCTTGATAGTTGGGTTGAAGTATGGCTATAGAAAAATTATCTTTTAGACATCTCTAATATTGTTTACAAGAAGGTCATAAATTTGAGGATGTATTTGTAATTTTTAAAATAAGTGGAACTGATTTGTTAATTATATCATATTTCAAGGGGTGTAAACATAATTTGTCAAATATATATAGATACGACATATACCTATGTTATACATATGTGTGTGTATGTTATATATATATATATGTTTTGTGTTTTGCATATTATAAACTTAAAAATATTTAATTCTTTACTTTTCATGTGCAAGTTTTTCTATTTAAAAAAGTTGTATCCCATCCTACACCTATAATATATAATGTAATTGATCATTGAATGGATGACATGCATGTAAAATTGATAAAACAATTTTAACTTAGTGAATAAAGAAAAAAATAAAATAAAATTTAAACACACACATATTATTCATTCAACCAACGCGATGTATTATACCAGGTGTAGGATTTACAAATTTAAAAAATATATGTATAAAGTGCCAACAATACATCCAAGTCATCTTTTTAGAAGACAAATCAGAAAAAAAAAAATTCCCAAATTTTATGCCACGTCAGCTCGGTTCGTTGTAGTCCAGACAAGTCATACTAAAATTGCCATTCTCTTAAAATCATAGGACCAAAATTAAAACGGGATAAAATAAAGAAAAAAAGAGAAATAAGTATAATTAACGGACGAAATTTGCAATTTTCCCATGTCTCCTGTCAAACTACACATGTGCAAATTAAGCTGGTCTCATTATATATGCAAAATATCATAGGAGAATCACATGTTTTCCCTCAGCAAAACATACGAAATTATTTTTTGTTGTATTTCACAATATATTACTGTACTAAAAATACTTTTCCTAAATAAGTTGAGTAACAATAATGAGTAACACTTCATTTAAAGACTAGTTAAATGGTGTTTGGCTAAACTTATTCTAAAAAGCCCTATAAAATATTTTTGGAGTTTATAAGTTGTAATTCTATTTGGATAAATATGAGAGCTTATAAGTTTGTTTACATGTAATGATGACCAAAAAAATAAAGTAAAATTTAATTTCATATACATAAATATTTTTGAGATAGTAGAAACGTAATATTGAAAAAAAAATAAAAATATTTATGTCATTTTACCTTAGCATTAAATAACTTATAAGTTATTTCAAAAATAAGTTAGGGGGGACTTATTTTTTTTTTTAGTTTATAAGTTCCTAACAACTTATTTTTGAAGTTTGTAGGCTCCTTTTTTTAAAAATTTACCAAACACTTTTGAAAAATTTATAAATTCTCAAATAACTTATAAAATATTTTGAGGAACTTATAAGTTCAGCCAAACACCCTCTTAATTTGATTTTGTGGGGATTTATTATCTATATAAGCTGTTGATAATGTCAGAAATCCCAGATGTCATGGCAAAATCAAACCAAATGTTCTTTATGTACTTTGCACTCAATGACCTAATTTTGAATTATTCTTTTTGCTTTTGAATAAGTAAATCATCAATTATTCTATTCCTGAATTTCTACTTATCATTAATGAAGTTCTGAAAAATAAAAAATTCTTCAAAAAAGGGTGCTCATCGATCAAAAGATAATTTATGATCTTGAAACTTGTTCTTTTGTTCATGTTTATTATAGACTTAAAAAAGAAACTAAAATAGGAAAAAATTTATTCGAACCTAATTTGGTCGAATCCCATAAATCATATAGGAGGTGTATTACACATGTTAAGTGGTTGGTTACTCTCCCTAAATTATTCACCATTGAAAAAATGAATGTAAAATACTCGTCATATGATAATACTGATTTGACCGAATCGGGTTTGAATTAAAATTTTCTCTAAAGTAGAGAAGGATCATAAAGTAGAGAGAGAAGTTGCATTCTTTCAATTTCTCACAAAATTAGTTATTTAGGAAGGTGAAAAAATAGTAATAGTTGGTCTATTAATTACCAAGGGCAAAACCGAAACTAATGAAACTTTGCTCTGGCAAATAGCTATTCTCCTCTAGAATTATCATCAGCCATCTTTATATGGATTTGCTTTTGGAGTTGTCATTTTCGTTTGAATAATGTCACTCCAAACTCAGTCAACTAGTCAAGTGCGTGTTTGAATTGAACCTTATTTCTCATAGAAATTATAAGATACTTTTGCTTGATTATAGTATTAAATGTAATTCATGCACGTAGAATATTGAACCACATAAGTATACGATGAAAATACCTAATTGCTGTAATTACCAAGAATCTTCTCTAAGCTCGTGAAACGGCTTATAAATCCTTTGAATCGCTCAGTTTTGTGATTTTAAATTTCAAGACTTGTTTGGTTTTTATATGTGGTCTAGACTAAATATATTTCATTATATTGTTTTCCTCTTTTTTTCTTCCAAATATTCAAAATTGTGGTTGGCCATTTTTGTTTTTTGGCTTCACAAAGAACCTCACGTGTATGATGTTTCTCTCGCCTTATGACATCGCATCTTAAGATGAATTTAAATGTGTGAAAAGCTTTTGAGTCATTTACAGGATTTTGTGATTTATCTTAAATGTTTTGCAGACTCTGTGTAATGCTTGTGGACTAAAGCATCTGAGAACTGTCAAGAGAAGTGCAGAGTGAATGATGTTGATTTGGCTCTTTCTGTTTCGAGAGAATTGAAGATCAATGGCAGGGGACTTTTTTTTTTTTTTTTTTTAATTTTTTAATTTTTTTTTCCCCTCAATTTGAGAAGTCTTATCCAAAAAAAATTGAGAAGTCTTGTTTTGTCATTTGTGCGTTGGTTTAGTGCGTTATGAACTATGTTGTTTCAGTTTGCGAGTGCCACCTACTTCTGGGTTTGATGTTTGTTCTGTTGAGTTCAAGCCCTTGTTTTGGATTTTGAAGGGTTTAAAATGAAATGTCAATTACTCCCCCTCGCCTCCTCCTCTCTATTTATTTATATATTTTTTTTGAAATGCGACGGCACCCCTTGGTTGGACCTAATAAAAAGAAAAAAACCTGGAAAAAAAATTACGTTAACAAACCTTATGTTTTTCAAATTTTGCTCACTAGCCCTTAGAGTTGAATTTTAGTCAAATAAAGACCCTTCTGTAGATGTTTGCTCTAATTTTTTATATGTTACCTCACAATATGCACCTAAACATATGTGCAAAGTTTCGAAAATTTCTTAGACATATCAAAAAATTACCCGATTTCGTGATCGCACCCCCTTAAGCCGGCGATCGATATACTCGGAGGCCTGTAGAACCTTCTATAGATGTCCGTTCGCTCTAATTTTTATGTGTTGCCTCACGACATGTGTGTAAACGTGTGTGAAAAGTTTCAACAATATCTTAGACGGACCAAAAAACTGCCCGATTTCGTGATGTTACCTCTTATGTTGGCGAGCGATATACTCGCTCTAATTTTTTTGTGTTTCCCACACAATTTGTGTCAAAGTTTCAACAATATCTCAAACAGATCAAAAAACTGCCTGATTTCGTGATACCCTTACGTTGGAGAGCGATACACACAAGGGCCTATAGAACTTTCTGTAGATATCCGTTCGCACTAATTTTTTTTGTGTCACCTCAAATATATGCGTATAAACATGTGTGCAAAGTTTCGACAATTTCTCAGACGGACCAAAAAATCGCTCGATTTCGTGATGTTACCTCTTACGTCGAGGAACAGAAGACTCGAGGGGCCTGTAGCACATTCTATAGATGTTCGTTCGCTTTAATTTTTTGAGTTTTGCCTCGTGATGTTTGTCTGAACATGTGTGCAAAGTTTCAACAATATATTGGATGGATCAAAAAATTGCCCGATTTTGGATGTGTGCTACAGGCCCCTCGAGTCTTCTGTTCCTCGACGTAAGAGGTAACATCACGAAATCGAGCGATTTTTTGGTCCGTCTGAGAAATTGTCGAAACTTTGCACACATGTTTATACGCATATATTTAAGGTGACACAAAAAAAATTAGAGCGAACAGACATCTACAGAAAGTTCTATAGGCCCCCGAGTATGTCGCTCGCAGGCATAGGGGGTACCATCACGAAATCGGGCAATTTCTTGGTCCGTCTGAGATATTATTGAAACTTTTCACACATGGTTAGACACATAACGTGAGGCAAAACTCAAAAAATTAGAGCGAACGGACATCTGTAAAAGGTTCTACAGGCCCCCGAGTATATCACTCGCCGACGTAAGGGGTACCATCACTAAATTGGGTGGTTTTTTGACCCGTCTAAGATATTTTGACACTTTACACACACGTTCAGATGCATACGATGAGATGAAAGACCATAAATTAGAGCGAACAAATATCTACAGAAGGTTCTATGAGCCACGAGTATATCGCTCGCCGGCGTAAGAGGTACCATCACGAAATCAGACAATTTTTACACCTCTTTGAGCTATAGTTGAAACTTTGCACACATATTTAGACACATATCATAAGGCATAACCCAAAAAATTTGAGTAAACGGACATCTACAGAGGTTCTATAGGCCCCCGAGCATATTATTTGCCGACGTAAGGGGTACCATCACGAAATCGGGCAGTTTTTTTGCCTGTCTGAGATATTGTTGAAACTTTGCACAAACATTCAAACCCATATCGTCAGGCCAAAGACAAAAAATTAGAGCAAACGAACATCGAAAGAAGGTTTTAATGCCCCTCGAGTATATTATTTGCCGGTGTAAGGGGTATCATCACGAAATTGAAAAATCTTTTGGCCTGTCTGAGATATTGTTTGAACTTTGTACAAACATTCAGACCCATATTTTCAAGCCAAAGACAAAAAATTAGATCAAACAGACATCTACAGAGGGCTTCAGAGGCCATGCGTATATCGCTTGCCGACATAAGGGATACCATCGCGGAATCGGGCAATTTTTTGGCTCGTCTGATATATTATTGAAACTTCGCACATACATTCAGACTCATATCATGTGGTCAAACTAAAAAAATTAGAGTGAACAGACATGTACAGAAGGTTCTATAGGCCCCCGCGCATATCGCTCAATGGTGTAAGAGGTACCATCACGAAATTGAAAAGTTTTTAGGCCCATTTGAGACATTGTTGAAACTTTGCACACATATTTAGACACCATATCGTGTGGTAAAAATAAAAATTTAGGGCAAACGGACATCTACAGAAGGTTCTGTAGGCCCCCGATATATCGTTTGTCGGCATTAGGGGGTACCATCAGGTAATTGGGTAGTTTTTTGGCCCGTCTAAGATATTACTCAAACTTTACACAAACACTTAGACTCATATTTCAAGGCAAAGACATTGTTGTACATGCAAAAATTAGAGCAAATGGACATCTACAGAAGGTTCTACAGGGCCCCTGAGTATGTCGCTCACCGGTGTAAGAGATACCATCACTAAATTGGGCAGTTCTTTGTCAAATCTAAGATATTTTTGTAACTTTGCACACACGTTCAGACTTATATTTTGAGGTGAATCCCAAAAAATTAGAGGAAACGGACACTTGCAGAAGGTTCTTCAGGCTCCCGAGTATATCGTTCGCCGACGTAAGTGGTATCATCATGAAATTGGGCAAATTTTTAGACCGTCTAAGATATTGTTGAAACTTTGCACACATGTTTAAACTCATATCACATAGCCAAACTCAAAAAATTAGAGCGAACAAATATCTACAGAGGGTTATATAGGCCCCCGAGTATATCGTTCGCCCACATAGGCTGTATAATCATGAAATCGAAAAGCTTGTAGGCCCGTTTGAGATGTTGTACACATGTTCAAACACATATCGTAAGGCAAAACACAAAAATTAGAGCGAGCAGACATCTATAGAAAGTTCTTCAGGCTCCTGAGTATACCGCTCGCCAGCATAAGGGGTACGATCTCGTAATCAGGCAGTGTTTTGGCCCGTTTGAGGTATTGTTGAAACTTTCGACACAAGTTCAAACCAATATCATGCGGTCAATGTCAAATAATTAGAGTGAACAGACATCTACAGAAGGTTCTACAGGCCCAAATTATATCGCTCGTCAGGCAATTCTTTGGCCCGTCTTAGATGTTGTTGAAACATTGCACACACATTTAGACATATCGTGAGGCAAAACTCAAAAAGTAGAGCGAACAAATATTTACAGAAGGCTCTGCAGGCCTCCGAGTATATCGCTCGCCGGCATAAGGGGTACCATTTCGAAATCAAAAAGTTTTTAGGCCCGTCAGAAATATGGTTGAAACTTTGCACACACATTCAAACACACATCGGGTGGAAAAACAAATTAGAGCAAATGAACATCTACAGAAGGTTCTAGAGGCCCCAAAATATATCGTTTACCAGCATAAAGGTTACAATCACTAAATTGAGCAAATTTTTGGACCACCTAGGATGTTGTTGAAACTTTGCACAAATGTTCAGACACATATCATGTGGGGAAACACAAAAAATTAGAGTGAATGGACATCTACAAAAGGTTCTACAGGCCCTAGAGTATATCGCTTTGCCGGCACAAGGGGTACTATCACGAAATCGGGCAGTTTTTTGGCCTGTATCAGATATTGTTGAACCTTGGCACACACGTTTAGACACATATCGTGTGGCAAAACTCAAAACATTAGAGCGAATACACATCTACAGAAGGTTGTACAGGCCCCCGGGTTTATGGTTTTTGGTCCGTCTAACTTATTGTTGAAAGTTTTCACACACAGTCAGACACACATCGTTAGGTAAAACTCAAAAAATTAGAGCGAATGAACATCTACAGAAGGTTCAACAGGCCCCCGTGTATATCGCTCGCCGGCATAATGGGTACCATCATGAAATCGGGTAATTTTTTGGCCCATCTGAGATATTGTTGAAACTTTGTACACATGTTTAGACACATCATGAGGCAAAACTCAAAATATTAGAGCCAACAGACATCTGTAGAAAGTTCAACATGCCCCAGCATATATCACTCGCCAGTGCAACGGGTACCATCTCGAAATCGGACTGTTTTTAGGCCAGTTTGATATATTGTTGAAACTTTGGACACACGTTCAAGCACATATCATGAGGCGAAACTCATAAAATTAGAGCGAACAGACATCAACAGAATGTTATACCAGCCCCCGAATATATTGCTAGCGGCGTAAGGGTACTATCACGAAATTGGGCATTTTTTTGGCCTGTCTGAGATATTGTTGAAACTTTGCACACACGTTCTGATACATATAATGAGGCAAAACTCAAAATATTACCGGAAATGGACATCTACAGAAGGTTCTACAGGCTCCCGGCGAGAGTATATCGCTCGTCGGTGTAAGGGATACCATCATGAAATCAGGAAGCTTTTTGACCCGTCTGAGATATTGTTTTAAATTTGCACACACGTTCGGACCCATATCGTGTGGCAAAACTCAAAAAATTGGAGCGAACGAACATCTACAGAAGGTTCTCCAGGCCCTTAAATATATCTCTCGCCAGCATATGGGATACAATCATGAAATCGGGCAGTTTTTTGGTCCGACTAAGATATTGTCGAAACTCTTCACACACGGCCAGACACATATCGTGAGGCAAAACTCAAAAATTAGAGCAAACAGACATCTACATAAGATTCTACAGGCCCCCGAGCATATCGTTTGCCGGCGTAAGGGGTACAATCATGAAATCAGGCAATTTTTTGGCGTGTATTGGATACTGTTGAAACTTTGCACAAACATTCAGATCCATATCACGCGGCCAAAGATAAAAACTAGAGCGAACATACATCTACAGAATATTCTACATGCCTCCGAGTATACCACTCGCCAGTGCAAGAGGGTACCATCACAAAAATAAAAAAAATTAGCGCGAACGAACATCTGCAGAAGGTTCTACAGGCCCCTGAGTATATCGTTGGCTAGCGTAAGGGGTAACATCACGATATCGGGCAGTTTTTTAGTCCGTTTGAGATATTGTTGAAACTTAGAGCAAAATTCCAAAAAATTAAAGCAAACGAACATAGACTCTACATGCCTCGACTATATTGCTGGCTGGCATGAAGCGGTTCCATCACGAAATCGGGCTATTTTTTGGTCTGTCTGATATATTGTTGAAATTTCTCACACACGGTCAGACACACACCGTGAGGTAAAACTCAAAAAATTTGAGTGAACGGACATCTCGAAAAGGTTCTACAGGCCCCCTAAAATATCGCTCGTTGGCGTAAAGGGTTCTACAGGCGGTCGAGAATATTGCTTGCCAGCATAAGGGGCATACTATCACGAAATCGTGTAATTTTTTGGCCCGTTTGAGGTATTGTTGAAACTTTGGACAAACGTTCAGACCCATATCGTGTGGCCAAATATAAAAAATTAGAGCGAAAGGACATCTACAGGAGGTTCTACAGACCCCGAGTATATTGCTCACCCGTATAAGGGGTATTATCAAGAAATCGGGCAGTTTTTTGGTTCGTACGAGATGTAATGTTGAAACTTTGTACACATTTTCAGACACGTATTGTGAGGTAACTCTAAAAAAATTAGACCGTATTGACATCTACATAAGGTTCTATAAGCCCTACGAGCATATCGTTTGTCCGCGTAAGGGGCACCATCACGAAATTGGGCAATATTTTGGCTCGTTTGAGATATTGTTGAAACTTTGAACACACGTTTAGACACATATCATGAGGCAAAACTCAAAAATTTAGAGCGAACGAACATCAACAGAAGGTTCTACAGGTCCCTGAGTATATCGCTCGCCGGTGTAAGGGGTAGTATCACGAAATCGGATAGTTTTTTAGCTCGTCTGAGATAATGTTGAAACTTTGCACATACCTTCAGACACACATCATGTAGAAAATGAAAAGATTAGAGTGAAGGTACATTTACAGAAGGTTCTATAAGCCCTTGAGGATATCGTTTGCCGACGTAAGGGGTACCATCACGAGATCGGACAATTTTTTGGTCCGTTTGAGATATTGTTTAAACTTTTTACACAGGGTCAGACACATATCTTGAGGCAAAACTCAAAAAATTAGAGCGAACAGATATCTACCGAAGGTTCTACAGCTTCCCGACTATATTGCTCGCTGGTGTAAGGGGAAGTATCACGAAATTGGGTAGTTTTTTCGCTCGTTTGAGATATTGTTGAAACTTTGCACACACCTTCAGACACACAACATGTGGCAAAATGAAAAAAATTGAGCGAATGAATATTTACAGAAGGCTCTACAGGTACCTTCACAAAATCGGACAGTTTTTTGGCCATCTCAGATATTATTGAAATTTGCACACACATTCAAACACATATCGTGAGGCAAAACTCATATAATTTGTGCGAGCATTCATCTACAGATGGTTCTATAGACCTCCAAGTATATCGCTCGCTGGTGTATGGGTTACTATCACGAATTCGGAAAATTTTTTAGCCTGTCTGAAACATTGTTGAAACATTGCACACACGTATCATGAGGCAAAACTCAAAAAACTACTGCGAACGGACATCTACAGAAGGTTCTACAAGCCCCCGAGTATATCGTGTGTCGGCACAAGGGATAAGTTCATGAAATCAGGCAATGTTTTTAGCCCGTCGGAGATGTTGTTCAAACATTAATGCACATTCCGACACATATCATGAGGTAAAACTCAAAAATTAGAGCGAACGAACATCTACAAAATGTTCTACAATCCTCCGAGTATATCGTTTGCTAGCGCAAAGGTTACCATCAGGAAATCAAGCAATTTTTTGGCACGTCTGAGATATTGTTGAAAATTTGCACACATGTTTAGACACTTATCATGAGGCAAAACTCAAAAAATTAGAATGAACAGACATGTACGGAACGTTCTACGTGCCCTCTAGTATATCGCTCGTCGACTAAGGGGTACCATCCCGAAATTGGGCAGTTTTTTGTTTCGTCTGAGATATTGTTGAAACATTTCACTCACCGTTAGGCACATATCGTGAGGAGAAACTCAAAAAATTATGGCGAACAACTTTCTACAGAAGGTTCTAGAGGCCCCCGAGTTTATCGCTCGTTGGCGTAAGGTGATACTATTAAAAAATGGTGCAATTTTTTAGTCCGTCTGAGATATTGTTGAAACTTTTTACATACATTCAGACACATACCGTAAGGCGAAACTCAAAAAATTAGAACGTACGGACACCTCCAGAAGGTTTTACTGGCCCTCGAGTATATCCCTCGTCGGCGTAAAGGGTACAATCATGAAATCGGGCAGTTTTTAGCCCTGTCTGAGATATTGTTGAAATATTGCACACTGCGTCCAGACACATATCATGAGGCAAAACTCAAAAAATTAGTGTGAACAAATATCTACAGAAGGTTCTATAGGACCCCAAGTATATCGTTTGCCGACGTAAGGGGTATCATCACGAAATCAGGCAATTTTTTGGCCCGTCTGAAATATTGTTGAAATTTTGCGCAAACATTCAAACCCATATCATGGTCCAAGGACAAAAAACTAGAGTGAACGGACAACTACAGAAGGTTCTACAGACCCTCGAATATATCACGAAATCAGACAATTTTTTGGCCTGTCTGAGATATTGTTGAAACGTTGCACACACGTTCAGACACGTATCACGAGGCAAAGCTCAAAACATTAGTGCAAACAAACATCTACAAAATGTTCTATAGGCCCCTGAGTATACCGTTTACCAGCATAAGGGATACCATCACGAGATTGAGCAATTTTTTGGCCCGTCTGAAATATTGTTGAAACTTTAACACACATTCAGACACATATCATGAGGCAAAACTCAAGAAATTAGAGCGAACGAATATCTACAAAAGTTTTTACATGCTCCCGAGTATATCGCTAGCCGGCGCAAAGGATACAATCACGAAATCTGGCAGTTTTTTTATCCGTCTGTGATATTGTTAAAACTTCTCAGACACGGTCAAACACATATCATGAGACAAAACTCAAAAAATTAGAGCAAACGAATATCCACAGAAGGTTCTACAGGCCCCCGAGTGTATCGCTTGCTGGCATAAGGGGGTACCATCACTAGATCGGGCAATTTTTTGGTCCGTCTGAGATATTGTTGATACTTTTCAGACACAGCCAAACACATACTGTGAGATAAAACTCAAAAAATTAAAGCGAACGGCTATCTCCAGATGGTTCTATAGGCCCCAAGTATATCGCTCGTCGGCATAAGGGGCACCATGGTGAAATCGGGTAATTTTTTTGCCCGTCTAAGATATTGTTCAAACTTTGCGCACATGTTCAAACACATATCATGAGGCAAAAGTCAAAAAATTAGAGCCAACAGACATGTACGGAAGGTTCTACATCCCCCGAATATATCGCTCGCCACCGTAAGGGGTACCTTCACGAAATCGAGCAGTTTTGTGGCCTGTCTGAGATATTGTGAAAAATTTGTACAAACGTTCAGACCTATATCGTGTGGCCAAAGATAAAAAAATTAGAGTGAACGAACATCTACAGAAAGTTTTGCAGGCCCCCGAGTATATCACTCACCGACGTAAGTGGTACTATCACGAAATCAGGCAGTTTTTTGGCCCATTTGAGATATTATTAAAACTTTGCACACACATTTAGGCACATATCGTAAGGCAAAACTCAAGCAATTGGAGCGAACAAACATCTACAGAAGGTCCTACAGGATCCCTAGTATATCATTTGTCGGCGTAAGGGGTACCATCATGAAATCGGGCTACCTTTTGGCCCGTCTGAAATATTATTGAAACTTTGCACAAGCATTCAAACTCATATCATGGGCCAAAGAGAAAAAATTAGAGTGAACAGACCTCTGACTATATCGCTCGCAGGTGTAAAGGGTACCATCACGAAATAAGACAATTTTTGGCCCGTCTGAGATATTATTGAAACGTTGCAAAAACGTTCAGACACGTGTCGAGAGCCAAAATTAAAAAATTTAATGCAAACAGACATGTACAGAACATTCTACGGGCCCCCGAGTATAACATTTGCCGGCGTAAGGGGTACCATAACGAAATCGAGCTATTTTTTGTCCTGTCTGATATATTGTTGAAACTTTAACATACGTTCAGACACATATCGCGAGACAACACTCAAAAAATTAGAGCAAACAAACATCAATAGAAGGTTTTACATGCCCCCTGAGTATATCGCTCACAGGTGTAAGGGATACAATCACGAAATCGGACAGTTTTTGGGTTCGTCTGAGATATTGTTGAAACTTCTCGGACACGGTCAGACACATATCGTGAGGCAAAATTCAAAAAATTAAAGCGAATGAACATCTACAGAAGGTTCTCCAGGCCCCCCGAGTGTATTGCTCGCTGGCGTAAGGGGGTACCATCACGAAATCGGGCAATTTTTTGTATTGTCTGATATATTGTTGAAACTTTAACACACGTTCAGACATATATCATGAGGCAACACTCAAAAACTTAGAGCAAACGAACATCAATAGAAGGTTTTGTAGGCACCCGAGTATATCGCTCATCAACGTAAGGGATACAATTATGAAATCGGATAATTTTTTGATCTGTCTGAAATATTGTTGAAACTTCTCAGACACGGTCAGACACATATCGTGAGACAAAACTCAAAAAATTAGAGCGAATGAACATCTACAGAAGGTTCTCCAGGCCCCTCGAGTGTATCACTCGCTGGCGCAAGGGGGTACCATCACGAAATCGGGCAATTTTTGGTCCGTCTGAGATTTTGTTGAAATTTTTCACACATGATCAGACACATATTGTGAGGTAAAACTAAAAAAATTAAAGCGAACGGACATCTCCAGAAGGTTCCACAGGCCCCGAGTATATCGTTCGCCGGCGTAAGGGGTATTACAACAAAATCGGGCAATTTTTTGGCCCGTCTGAGATATTGATGAAACTTTACGCACACGTTCAGACATATATCATGAGGCAAAACTCAAAAAATTAAAGCCAACAGACATGTACAAAAGGTTCTACATGCCCCGAGTATATCGCTCGCCAACGTAAGGGGTACCATCACTAAATTAGGCAATTTTTTAGCCCCGTCTAAGATATTGTTGAAAATTTGCACACATGTTCAGACACATATCATAAGGCAAAACTCAAAAAAATAGATCCAACAGATATCTTTAGGGTTCAGGATTTTTTATTTTTTTTTAACAAAAAAAAGGACTCGTGCCCGCCATAGGGTTTTTTGTGGGGACTCCACCCCTTTATTGCTCATTAAAATATAATTACAGTGGAAAATTCTCATAATACATCATGAGAAAAAAGAAAATCCTAATTCTAATAAATTGTAAATAAGGAATACTACTTCTTTTACAAATGATCCGAGAAAAATTAAAACTTATATTAGGAATACCACTCCTTTTACAAGAACAAAAGTCTTCTAAATAAATCTCGAAAAATAAGTTGACAATGCGCGCAAATCCTTGATTTGCCAAATAATAGTTCACGTAGCTCTTCTTCTCATGAGATATAATCGAAGGCCCAATAAAGTACCATCTATGAAACTTGTGCCATGTTAACGCCCCATGGTCTCTCTTTTTCCCCTGAATATGGTCTTGAGTAAGGATGTAAACGAACCGAGCCGGCTCGACAAAGGTTCGAGCTCGAATTCGAATAATTCGAGCCAAGCCGAGCTCGAGCTGAGCCCGTATAAATTTCGAGCCGAGCTCGAGCCAAATTACTCTTGTTCGTAGGCTCGCGAGCCCTTGATTTTTTTAATATTTATTTTTATATTTATATAATTATATATATAATTATAAATAATATATTGATTTTCGAACTCGAACTCGAGCTCAAGCCTACAGCTCAAACATAATAAAATATTTGAAAATATTTAAGCTCGAGCTCGAGCCCGAGCTCGAGCTTACAATTTACTCACAAATTTGAGCCAAACGAGCCAAGTCGAGCCGAGCTCGAACATGCTCGAGCTCGAGCTCGAGCCTGTTTTTTCCTGGCTCGTCGAGCTCGAGCTGAAAAAAAGGCCAAGGCTCGGCTCGGCTCGGCTCGTTTACATCCCTAGTCTTGAGTATTGCTATTGGGCCAATTAATAATGGATCCAGCAAAGCACAAGCTGTTCGTGCAGCCCAAGATGTAGCAAGTAGTCAGTCCAATCATCCTCATTTTGCCAATGTTGTGCAGCCCAAAAGAAAATAGCTCCAAATAATTAGTTTGTGGCCCACTATCTCGTCCATGCCTAGCATCATGTATTCTTGAGAGATGAAGGCCTTCCCTTTGCTTGAACCACAGAAATATTTCGGCAAGTTGTTCCATAACCTCCCACATCCCAAATACATGAGTTGTTTTGCTGCCAAGTGCGGGTAGCCCATCAACTCCAAAGATGAGCAAGCCCAGTAAATATAGGCCTGGTGAAATAACCCCATGAATCCGAAATTTGGTGAGCCCCATCCCAATGAAATCCCATAACTGAAATTTGTCAAGGTCCTTAGCATGAAGCCTACGAGAATCAGAATTCTTTTCTAGAACTTCCACAAGTCCAAAATCAGCTCCTCTTAATATGTTTCGAAAATTACAAAAGCCCCCCTGCGAGAATGCAGTATGCCTGCTGTTTGAGAAATGTTCCATCCAAAGCTCGGCCACAGCAAGAGTGAAGCTACAACGGCAGTGTCCCCCCCCTGCTCCAGTAATCCACAACGCTAAAATAGCAGCCAACAGCATGAATCCCTTCATAGCTGTCAAAACAGCAGCTGAAACTGCCAGAGAAAACAGTAACCCAAGAGCAGAAAGTTACAGTTATCCCCTTACCGCTGGAAATATTTCCCCCTGCTGTCCCCAAGTAATTTGCAAAATGCCTCAGCCTACTGATCCCCCAAATTATACCCAAAAATAGCCACAATACACACAAATCAGCAACAACATCCAAGGAAGCAGAGTCCCCTAATGATAGCTGCATATTAGCTCCCGGAATACTCATCACATCACCAATCATCTGAATAAAAAGGAAACAGAACAACAGCAGCAGACAATTCTGCTCCAGCAAATGTCCAGAATACCACAAATTGCAACAATTTGCTAAAATTACACGTTTCCCCCTGCTGTCTCTAAACACCCACACCATTTGCCCCTGTAACAGATTACAAGAATCCCCCTGGCAGGCTTTCAAAATCACAGAATTCTCCCCCTTAATCATCAATAACCACCACTTAACAAAATCCCAAATTATCCACAGGCTACCTCCCCAGGTGGACTTCAAATGAACAATGACATAAGAGAAATCAGAGCACAACAACAGCTGTAAAATAACACTTATCCCCCTGATGTCATCAATGCAGCAGCTGGAAAGTGATGGCTGCCCCCCTCCACGCTCAATATAAGCACAATCCCCATTATGCGAAGAGATGTCAAGATGTGAGATAGTATAACAGCCCCATGTACACCTTCTATTCCTGGTTTGTTCCACCCGAGGCTGAAGTTCAAAATTCTGCCTGTTTAGTTGTCTTCGAAAATTACAGTTCCCCCCCTGGGAGATTTCAAGAACAAAATACCTCCACCTCCACCAGTAACTTGAGCATCCCATGACACTACTCAACCACCACAAGGAAGCGCCAAAACCATACACAATACACACTATATTAGCCACATCAAAAAACCAAACCACTAACAGCCCCCAAGAACAAGCAGTCCAACCACAATCCAACCAAGCAAGCCCACTCCATTGAAATTGTACAGAAATTGTATACGAATGTTTATCATTAAAAATTATCTACAAAGAGTGAAATCAAATTTAATAGCTCGTGTAGAGGTACCCTATTGACTTGGAATATGTACATGTCCACAAAAAGCCAATGACTTGCACGATGCCGCCCAAGCTACCTGACGACCACCGCCATTGATATTGAGGACCTACAAATTGACAAATCTGACCCCATGTTTCTGAGTAAATTAGGTTCATAACTTTAAATCAAACACTGTTCGTTGGTTGCAATGGTCCTTCATTGGACTTTTCATCAAAAAAAAAAAATTGTTAATTTGTTCATTTATCCATCCGATAATGATTGGCCTTATAACATTTTTGTTATGTTTTATCTTCTAAATCATATTATTTAACTCGTTATGCACATTTGCATTTACCAGTTGTTAGAATATGCTCACACTCTCTGCAGGGTCTGGGTTTTGTGCCAACAGCTAGGAAAGGCTTGACAGGCAATTAGAATGAGATGCCGCAACTGGATACAAAGAAGCAAAATCTATCACAACTTCAAAAGTAGAGTGCATGATCAATTTTCTTAACTATATTCTGAAATAAACATTAGTCATTTGCAACCATGGCATCCACGGTCGAGTTCTCCATTTTCTTTATGCATAATCGAGAAGTAATGTCCTTAGCACCTGGGATCTGATCGAGGACAATTGAATCTTCATCCTTAATCGTTCCTCTCAAGATCCCCATTGCAATCTCATTCTCAACCATCTGTTGTATCACCCGCTTCACGGGCCTCGCTCCAAAGTTGGGGTCAAAGCCTAATTCCGCCAGCAACTTAATAGCTTCCTCTGTATAATGGAAGTTGATGTTCTTCTGTTTCAGTCTATCTTTTACACGACCCAGCTGTGTATTGCAAAATAACGCTGTCATCAGATCACAAGATTATTGATATTCACAATCAGACTAATAGGGGCAATACAAGTTCAAAGTTATTGAAAACCCAAGGATGGTTAAATTTTACAATACTTGCACGATCTTCACTTACTCAGTCACAACAAGAAGAAATAATTTCAGGGCCAAGGCACAATGGTATAAAATTATCAGAAAGTTAAGCGCTCAGAGGCAATGATGATGAGTGATGTAATCATTTGGGAACGAAAGTAATCTGCCCCATGAGATCCGCATGCAAAAACACATCTTAAGTTATTCAATAGGTGAAGCACATTGTACATTATATATAGTAGGAGGAAGTTAATATCAGTGAGAATCTATTCTTTCTTCCCCTTACCTGGATTTCAACAATTTTACTGATCTGTTTGGAGTCCAGAGGCTGGAAAACTATGTATTCATCAATTCGATTCATAAACTCTGGTTGAAATGTTTGTCTTGCTAACTCAACGACCTGCCTTTTCATCACATCATAAACAGCTTCATGCCCATCCTGTGTATTTCTAAGAGTTTCAAGAATGTAGTGAGAACCGATGTTTGATGTCATAATCAGAACAGTATTGGTGAAACTAACTGTCCGTCCTTGAGAATCAGTTATTCTTCCATCATCCAAGAGCTGCAAGAGGATGTTGAAAACATCATGATGTGCTTTCTCAATTTCATCAAACAGTACAACAGAGTATGGCCTTCGGCGGACTACTTCTGTCAGCTGTCCACCCTCTTCATATCCAACGTAGCCTGGTGGTGCACCAACCAATCGTGAAACTGCATGCTTTTCCATGTATTCACTCATATCAATTCGTACAAGTGCATTTTCAGTGTTGAAGAGGTAGCCAGCAAGAGCTTTTCCAAGCTCAGTTTTACCAACACCTGTAGGCCCCATGAACATGAAGCTTGCAATAGGCCGATTTGGGTCAGAGAGGCCAGCCCTTGAACGACGTATTGCGTCAGCTACAGACTTGACTGCCATGTCCTGGCCAACAACCCTTTTGTGGAGGACCTGCTCTAACAAGACAAGCTTCTCCCTCTCTGTCTGCTGGAGATTAGATAATGGTATGCCGGTCCATCTGCTTACTATTTCAGCAATGTCAAGGTCTGTAACTTCCTCCCTTAGTAGTGACTTTCCAGATTTTCGATAATCAGAAATGCTCTTCTCAGCTTCATCAAGCTGGCGCTGGAGTGACATCAGTGTACCGTACTTAAGTTCGGCAGCGCGGTTCAGATTGTACTCACGCTCGGCAGCTTCCATCTCCAGGTTAACTCTGTCAATCTACCCAAAGAACTACGTGGAATAAGCCTAAGGAGATTTATGTAGATATATTGGTTAATGTAGTTGAAATCTAGACTAAGGCTCTTACCTCTTCTTTAATAGATCGAACTCGGTTCATTAGTATTTTCTCATTTTCCCACTGCTCATTTAGGTCCCTTTGCTTTAGTTTGAGAACTCCTAAATCATGCTCCAGCTTGATCAACCGCTCTTTTGAAGCCTTGGCAGTGTCATTTTTCAGAGATAGCTTTTCCATTTCCAGCTTAAGCACTGCCCTGTCTATCTCATCCAGCTCAGTAGGTTTGGATGTGATCTCCATTTTTAATTTTGCAGCAGCCTCATCGACAAGGTCAATGGCTGGCACGACAGAATTTAGACCATTAGCGAGAACATATTGAATTTTGGAGTACTTACCCAAATGCTCAGATATCCAGGAGTTGTCCACACCTGTCTCCCTCAATCCCAACCACCAAGGCCCCAGAAAAGAACCCCACGAAGTGGGAAAACCATTAAAGTACAAATTACTCAAAAGTATTTTTACATTTCTCAACTCTTTCTTGAAAACTAAAATCAAACCACATAATAGGAGATGATTACTCACATTTGAATGAAAAACAAATAATATTTGTGCGATTCAAGGTGAGAATAAACCTATGTTGAAAGCTTAAGGGGCAACTGTTATCCACGAACAGATTAAGTTGAGAATGAAACAAATCCATTTGCACCTTTGTCCGGCAGAAACCGCTCTGTGATGTATCTATCTGAAAGAATTGCTGCTGAAACCAGAGCACTGTCCGATATTTTCACCCCATGGTGCAGTTCATAACGTTCACGTAAACCACGCAAAATGGAGATTGTGTCTTCCACGGATGGTTGTCCACAAAATACTTGCTGAAATCTGCGTTCCAAAGCAGGGTCCTTCTCAATGTACTTCCTGTATTCGTTCAGTGTGGTGGCGCCAATGCATCTGAGTTCCCCTCGACCAAGCATGGGTTTCAACAAATTCCCAGCATCCATCGCACCTCCAGTAGCCCCTGGACACAATTTCTGCTGGTCATGACGGGACTAGATATAGATAATGACTTCCCCCTTTTCTCTTGTTGGTCGTGGGGGAAGAAAAAAGGAAAAGGTAATGTGATCTAAACAATGCATATCCTTTTATCGACAGAAACAGCTACAATAATAAACATGCATCTTCATTTGCAAGTCTACTGTCATCCTCCGAGACCAGCTAGCTTTAGCAACACACCTAGAGGAGGTCTTCTATTGATAGAAAGTCAATGAAGTAAAAATTTTGTTTTTCAACATCTACAAGATTTCTCAAGCGAAGCTGCCCGACTTGTTGGGGGGATGAGGGGTGGAATTACTTTCATCGGATGTAACTTCTTTAACAATGCAACAGTTACCAGTCACAATGATTCAAAGAGAAGCAGCCACTTAATTGGCAGATAAATTTGTAGTTAATTCATGGAGATCTAACTGCATAGAAGTTCCAAACCTGCACCAACCACGGTGTGAATTTCATCAATAAACAATATGATCTGTCCATTTGAAGCAGTGACTTCCTTCAATACAGCTTTTAACCTTTCCTCAAAATCTCCTCGATACTTAGCACCAGCAAGCAAAGAACCCATGTCCAGGGAGATCAACTAATTCAGAAATATGAAAAGAAACTGTACATATTAGAATGCCAAAAGGAAGGAATGGGCAAATTCAACTCCAACTGCATGATAGAAATAAATAAAGGCAGAAATTTGCATCTGAAAGTAGCTTTTGGCGTCTTTGGTATTTTAGTGCACTAGTTACAACACTCTGCTTCATTAACATGCTAGAATGTTTAGTTTCTAAGATACTGGTCGTCTGGTAAGACAATCCTTCATTAACCAGTGTTTATTTTTCTAGTTCTGAGGCCCACGTTATCCCCCCAATCCCATGCTAAAGATGGATAGTGCCTATCTTAAATGAAAGTAAACGAACTCTAACTAGTTTAAATACTCGCTAGGATGAAAAATAGAAGGTAAAAGACAAAGTCAAAGAAATCACACATCCTAGTCGGAAAAAGATCCTAAATAATCCTATTTTCTATCATCAGTTTCGGCTAGAAACTTGTTCTTCCAAATACAAAACCCCGCACTGAATTCAGAAAAATATCTTAATCTCCAATAGACATAGAGCTGCTACATAGAAAGGTTCATAATCATAAGGTATACTTTTCTGAAACTTGCAACATCACATAGTTTGTCAAAGTTTACTCCATATAACTACCAATATGTAAAATATCCAGTAGTTGAACATACCACAAAATACCGCACAAGATTCATGGTCCAAAAACTACACATAATTTCATTAAAAGATTAGCTTATGCTATTTCAAGAGTTTGCAAGCTTCTTGTGGATCAATATCACTACCTTTTTCCGCATCATTACTAAAATAGTCATCTCCTTATTGCCTATTCTAGCAAAACCACCCATCGGAGCCATTATTAATCATTGGCCATTGAGGCATATTCTCAAAATCCCTATATCTACAGCTGTAGCAATAGAAGCATGATTGGGTAATACGCCAATTTGATCACTATTCATAGATAAAATGATTTCTTTCGCTTGTGAATTCCAAACAATTCGATTAGAGGTCAGTACACAAAGATTTAAGGTCATTTCTTCAAATTGCTTCCCATTTCTAAGTTCATTGCCTTGGCGGTAGCGTCATCGAAGAAAAACAATGCTCAAGTAAGCCTGCAGTGCGCAAGTTATGTTTTTTGCATTACACATGCAATGAGAGAGAGTACAACCTTTCGATTCAATAGAGGTTCTGGAACATCTCCACGGACAATTCTTTGAGCTAACCTGCAAAATACATGTTATTTTGTTGTGATGAAACCATGCTCTAGTCATGCAAGTTTTGGGCACTTAATGACACATCACTTTTCTATTTCTAATCCTCTCCACAATTAAAAGATAGTATAAGAAGTGGGAACTACCAAAACTTCCACAACATTGTGCCTCACAATGCCAAAACCAAGACCGAGTAACTTCTGTGAGATGTAAGGTTATATACCTAGTTTTAATTTCTATAAGTATGAAGAACAATAGTTATCATGAACATAACAGGAAAGCCAGTCTTTTGAAAGAACACACAACAAAGCAAACACTTTTCTATGGATGAATCATGACTGCAGAAAATTAAGATGGTACCCTTCAGCAATGGCAGTTTTTCCAACTCCAGGTTCCCCAATTATAACAGGGTTGTTCTTTGTCCTTCGCGACAAGATTTGGATACATCGCCGTATTTCATCATCGCGTCCTATTACAGGGTCAAGTTTTCCACGTCTGGCAAGTTCAGTTAAGTCATTCCCAAACTTTTCGAGCGCTTCATATTTACCTTCTGGATCTATACAAGAGACCAGTAAATTAACAGTACAGAACAAGCCAAGGTAACGGAGATAAAGTGAAATAGAAGTCCTGTAAGAACCAGAATTATAATCAAGCGTATGTCACATGTAATACTGAAGAATTTTGCTGTTGCCAATTAATTGTTAGCTGGCTTCTGCCTTGTTAAAAGCTATTGAACTGACACTATCATAAGTATGTATCACATGTAATACTGAAGAGTTTTGTTGTTGCTAATTAATTGTTAGCAAGCTTGTGCCTTGTTAGAAGCTCTCAAAGATTTTCATTTTTTGAACCTGATATGAAATTTACATGTTTTTAGCAATGAATAAAACTTGTCAGAGAGACCTCACTGCATCAGTATAGTATCTTTGGGACGAACTTGATACTTCTCCACTACTTACATTTTGCAAAGGTCTCGATCTAAAAAATTATAACGAATCATGATCTATGAATTACATTATTGTTTGTCAATATGTAAAAAGAATTAGGCTTAGAAACTAACATAATTACAAATTAAGCATAACTAGTGCTGTAATATGCAAGGAATTAGTCCGAGACAAAAACATCTTTAGTCAAAGTAGACATGTCAAGATTGGTTTTCTGTGGAAGCTGCTTATCTACACAAGACAAGGATAAAGTATCAAAATTCCTTTATTGCCATGATTAGAAGATGGTGTAATACATTGTCCATCTGTGCCTTCCTTTAATATCTACAACGAACCTGCCACAGAATCCAATTGTATAGTTAACAGGTATCAATCATCCAACTTATAGACAATCAGTGATGAGAGCATACACATTGCGTTTTTATGATGACAAAGAAGAAAGCATCCATATATTGATCGTCTTTGAAGCTAGAGTGTAGCTAAAGTTTCGAAGAGTTGAAGAACCAACAAGATTGTAACACATACTTTGATCAGTTACTCTTTGACTACCGCGAACAGCTTGAACTGCATCCTTCAAAGCTTTCTCACTTAGTTGAAGATTCTTGAACAGTTGCTGCCCAAATCTCTTATCCAAAGGAAATGCCAGGACAAGATGCTCAACAGACAAAAATGAGTCACCCATTTCTTTTTTAAATTTCCTTGCATTGTCCAACAGCGAACTAAAATGAGAACCCACAATAGGTCCAGTTGTATCCCCTGAAACCTGCAACCGATAGTTATGATAACTGTTATAGGGAAATTCCTTACATTGTAGTCAAATCTGCTAATATATTATACCTTTGGTTGTTGAGATATGAAGTTATCCGTGGACTGCAAAAGTGAGGTATTGTCAATCCCAGCCTTGGTGAAAATCCTTCTTGCCAGCCCATCCTTTTGTTCCAAAAGGGCTTTCATCAGGTGCTCAGTTTCTACCACTTGATGCTTGCTGTCCCTTGCTGCATCCACAGCTCCGACAACTCCATCCCACGCCATCTCTGTAAACTCTGAATTACTAATCTGTCAGAGAAATACAATAGTCAGTTTCAGAAATAACCTTTACAAGAAAAAGGTAAAGCTCTGTGAGATCAATGATTTTATAATTAAAATAACCAGGGTGCAAGAAAATTATAAGATTATATATCTCTCAATTAGAATTAAGGGGAAAAAATACTTAGTCAATTTTATATGTTACTTGTTCCATCTTTAAATTCAAAATGGTTTTTCATCCAGGAAATCACCCCGGCCACAAAAGGATTTGAAAGAGTACGCGAAGCGAAGAGAAAACAGAATTGAAGTACCTGGCCGGTGGATGCAGAGGCAGAGTAAGAGCGGGCGAGGGCATGGCCCAATGCAATGCGGCTGAGGCATGAAGTAGGAGTCTCGGAAGAAGAGAATCCACTCTCACTTACAGAGATAAGGGCGCGTGGACGGACAATAAAAGCAGCGGCAGAGGAGCGGATCGATCGGCAAGCCGAGGGAGCTGCTGGGATTGAGGGAACCTGAGAGCCAGTGTGGGACGCCTTCATTACTGCCGCTGCCGACCTGCTCAGCCGCGCCGCTAAATTGCTTCTAGAAGTTGCCATAGTCGCTACAACAGAAAATGAAGCGGAAATGGAATGTGCTTGACAATTGGCTTTGAGAAACTTCAAAGTCGTGCCGATTCTTTTTGGTTCTGAAGTTTAGAGGAGCAAGAAGCTTGGGGAAGATGCAAGCCGCAATTTAGAATGCGGTAGAAGTATCTGTCACAAATCTTAAAGTTCGTCCCTTTTTTTTTATACGGATAATTGCAAAAACTAGGTATAATAAAGTATAATAAAGTTTACAATTGCATCTAGGTATAATAAAGTTTAAAATTGAAACTAGTTTTTAAATACATAAATAAAAAATATTACTAGAAAGCTTAGAATTACTTTTAATAATTTATTAATTTGTAGTCATCATTCATATTTGAGCTAGTGATATTAGCTCTTTCTCTTTATTTCAAAGGCTAAAATCACTTATCGAGGATGATCAACTAAATAGTCATAAATATTTATTTTATTTTCATGAAACAACTAATCTTTTAGAAGTGTGTCTATATATATATATATATATATATATATATATATATCATTACATATGCATATATTTTTCACTTCAACTATCAAGTATATATTGCTCTGAGGGGAAATTTTATGACAATTATTGAAGTACAAACTTTTGATAATTCTTACCCTGAATTTGATTTGATCGAATCTAACAAGTCATATGATAAGTATATTTCACTTACTAAATAATTGGTCACTCTTCCTAAATTATCAACTATTCACAGGATAAATTTAAAACACTCACCATATAATTAATATTAGTTCGATCGAATTGGGTCTGTGATAAAATCTTTTCCGTGATTAATCTTGAAACGTGATTTCTTAACAAAATGTTTTTAACTTTTATATTTTTTATAAAGAGGATTCAAGAGTATTCATCAAAATATAAAAGAGTACGTGTTAATATAAATATTTTTGGGGAGTAACTGATAAAAAAAAAAGGGGGATTGCATTTGATACAGAGGAATAATTTAAGGGGACAAATTAATATATATTAAAAATATATAGAAATAAACAGTGTAACTAATAGTTATAATAAAATAAATATTTTTTGATTGAATAATAGTTTAAGAATTATTTTGTATCAAAGTAATATTTTGGCAACACACTCTGATAGAGTATCACTGTTCTGTAATAAAATGAGTAAACTTCTGGAATTGAACCACTGAAAGACATAATTTGCCCCTTCAGGTATGTACGAATGACTTGGCAAATTTTGGATTGAAAAGGAAAATTAGTGTAATAATGAGACTGGGAATAAATACGAAGGATAGAATTGGCATTTTAATATTTATTTCAAAAAAAATATTGGCAATGGAACAATGTTAGATAAGTGAATAGATATCACTTTTTATTCATAAAAACAAGCACAAAATGTATACTCATGTAATATTTTACCTCTTGTATTATAAAAAATTTCACTTAACCCCTCCATCTTAATTCCTATACAGATACGAGATTAACTATTACTCAAAAAATATCTATTATAACCTTTCAATCTTTTAGTTTTTAAATAATAAAATACGAAGGATAAATAGAACAACCTTTCTTATTTTTTCATCTATATTATAACAAGTTTATAATTCAAATGCATATTTATGTGTATAATAAATTTTGAAACTTTGTTGGGATATTATTTTATTTATTAACACTTTCTTGGTCGTTAGTTAATATTTATTTTATTCTAATAAATATCAAAATTGATTTTTTTTAGATCTTAACAAATTATTATTATTTAACAGTTCATGCTTTCTTTTACTTCTTTCAAATTTTTCAGGTTTATTACGCATCAATGCAATGGCTGCAATTTTGGCAAATGGGTAAAACTACAAATTTGTTAAAAGAGTTGGAACTTGAGCTGTAGTAGAGCTAAGTTTTTTGAATAAAAAAATAGAATTATAAATAATTAGAAATTTACATTTGTGGTTTTCAATATATAATAATAAATTCATGATTTTAAAAATAAAATTGATATTAACACTTTCATAATTTCATTGTCAAAATAAACCGAGGCATAATATCAAAAGATATAAAATCTTGCTTACCATCAGCGTTTAGGATTTATTGAAATCGGCTCGTGCCCGCCGTAGGGTTTTTTGTGGGGACCCCACTCCTTTATCAATCAATAAAAATTAATTACAAAGGGAAGTTCGTAAAATACATGAGCAAAATAAAAAAAAAACCCTAAGTGTCAAAAAAATCGTAAAGAAGGAGTATTGCTCCCTTTACAAGTAATATGAGTAAAATTAAAGTATAAATTAGAAGTACTACTCTTTTTACAAGAAGAAAAATATTTTAAATAAACCTGCAAAAATAAGTAGGTACTAAGACCAAATTATTGGCCTGCCATGAAACTCTGAATTTGATATGCATTATTTTGTTGAATTATGTAGTCCGTGGGCCAAGTTTTAATAGAGCCATCCTTGCCAAAGCAGCAGCCCATAATATAACAATCATTAGCGCCAACCATCTCTAAAGAGCCTAATTTCAGCAGCCCAAATCTCCAATCCATGAACTCCCCTGCTCTTCAAAAATTACAGTTACCCCACTGGAAAGTTTCAGACGAACTATCCAGGAGCTGTGTCTTGAACTGGCAGAGAGTCAACACCAGAATCACAAGCTGCCCCCTCAACAGGTTTCGATCAGCACAAAAGTTTTCCTGGCCAGCTATAACAGCCACAATGCTGTGCAGCAAGCCATTGACCACCTACCGTTGCACCAGAAACAGCAGCAGCAATGCAACAATTACACCAAAAACTCCTGTCATATTCACCTCAACACCCACCAAAGAATCTTTGGCTGCTTCCACAGGAAACCGATCATGAGATATAACTCTTCTCGACAACCGAATAACATATTCCCAGACGAATTTACACATATCATCTCCCAAATTAAACACAAAATCCACAATCAGGAAAATGCAAAGGAAAATGTATGACATCAACTTACCTCTCCTGTTGTCACCACATAGTTTGCAACGGCTCACTCTATCACAAGCCCTGCTTCGTTCCATAGCAATGTGGTCAATAATGGTTTAATTCTCCAATACACACTTCCTGTTACCAACTAAGAGGCAGCAGCAGCTCTGTTTGTGCACAGAAGGCCTTGTTAGCAGGTTTCAAAAATTACAATTACCCACCTAACAGGTTTGCAGACCAAAATTATCCCCCCTACAACAAGAGCAGCCCAAGAGTCCACAACACAAGAGGGTATAGGGTTTTTTTTTTTTTTTTTTTTTTTTTAGAAAATCGGCTTGTGGCCACCGGAGGGTGTTCTATGGGGACTCCACCCCTTTATTAATCAGATAAAAGATATAAATGATTACAATGGAAAGTTCTTAAAGTACATGAGAAGGAAAATAAAAGGTCCTAATTTTCTAGCAAATCGTAAATGAGGAGTACTACTCCCTTTACACATAATATGAGAGAAAGAAATGCATGAATTAGGAGTACTACTCCTCGTACATGAGTAAAAATATTTTAAATAAGCCTGAAAAAGTAAAGCTGTGGTAGGCCTCAAGGAATTATGAAATTGAACCTCTAAATGAACCAGACATCTCGTAGGTCAATAAATAAATATTCCATCATTGCAAGCTGGACCCATCCCCATCAAGCCCATGTTGAGCAGCCCAAAAGAAGGTAAGGCTAGCTCCTTCCCATGAAAGATGCTAATTAAATAGCAGCCTAATACTTGTCCACCATTGCTGATATAACCTTTAAGGCGAAGCTCGAAATTGAAACAACCCATAGGTGTCCAATTACAAAACCGGATCTCAATCGAAAAAGTTTGTTTTGCACCCAAATAGCAATAAGGCCCTCAATTGGTGAAATCTGCCACGTATAGGAACCCACACGATGACCAAACTGTACCAGCCTTAAACTAGCAATTGTCCGGCCCAATCTTTCGTCCCACAACTTGACCCATGTGATTGAATGTAACACCCGCAAATCACGGCCCAATCTTACCACCCCCAGCCCAATTAAATCAGCTATTTTGCCCCCGTTGCCAGGTGCGAATACCCCAGCAAAGCCGAAGATGGGCAAGCTCAGCAATTTTGGGCCTGGCGAAGTAAAATCAATCCAAAATTTGGTGAGGCCCATTCCAATCAAATCCCACACCTGAAATCTATCAAACCCCTTAACATTCAGCACACGAAAGGCACCCTGCTGTTCTGGGGCATCCACAAATCCGAAATCAGCCACCCTTAACATGTTTCGAAAATTACAAAAGCCCCCCTGGCAGGTTTCAGTATGTCCATCATTAGCCATGGTGAGCACATTTTCAAGGAAATTCCACCTGTGAACTCTCCAGAAAATGTAGCAAAATAATCCCTTTGTTGTCACCTGCCTCCATAGCAGGGATCCAAAATTACATATACCCCCTTGGCAAGTTTCAAACGCAACATAATTCGACCTGCTGCAATAGCAGCCCATAATCCCATGCAGCAACAGCAAACAAAACCTAAAAAAAATTGCTCGAATAGGTTGATAACATATTTCCATGCCGCCAGAGGGTTTCCTACGGGGACCCTACCCCTTTATTTGAAAATAAAATAAAATAAAATAAAATAAAATAAAATAAAAAATACAAAAAAGAAAAATACAAAAATACACGATAACGTGAGACAAAAATAAAATGGGAGTACTACTCCCTTACAGCATAATTAGATAATGAAAAATTTTCAATAATAAAAAACATCTTTGAGGTTTTCCATGTCGTTGGACCCGTGGTACAACGTCCAGTCATCCGAATCCACATGCAGGTTGTGGAGCTGAGCAGCAAAAAAATCATCACGCGGGGGACGCCAACTCATGGGCGTTTGGCCTCCAGAAAACGATCTCATATGATTATTGGGTCGCATTGTAACAAGTGCATCTATCAATCATTCGTTGGACGGCTTGGGCCTGTGGAAAATGGCTTCAGTAGCTTTAACCAATGCATTACGATCATCGGACGACCTTGGATGTGTAGGAACATCAGCCATGGAACTTGGCGAGGAGCCAGAGTAGTGGAAAACATCTGTTTGATCCGTGTTAGTTGTGCAAAGAATGGTGGTATCGTTCACATTGGAAATTACAGCTGTACCCCCTGCCATTTTGTCAGTTTCAGGAGCTTTGTCGGGCCTTGCATTATCATTCCCATGCAAATGTTCAAACTTACAATCGCCCCACTGCAAAAGTTCTGCCCGCTAGCCCCTTGGGGAAGTGTCTGAAATTACAACGCCCTCCCCTGCTAGATTTTCAGCAATAACAACCCCTTCCTCTGCCAGGTTTGAGCAGCCCACATGTGTTGATTGTTTAGCAGGTTTTCGGGCTCGATTTCGCTTCTTGTTCTTCTTCTTTTTGACTTTAATCAAGGCTTGATCAATAATTTTATCCACCACAACATCTTGGCCTCGTTCAAAGGCTCTAATACATCATTTGGGCTTGACACAAATTGGTCCAGAGAGTTAGGGGGAACTTGGGCCAAAACCAAGTCCATAATTGGTGCAAAATCACCACCAGCCAACTTAGGGTTTGGGGTTTGGGGTTTCTAGTTTTGGGTCTGGGGTTTGGGGTTTGGGTTTAGGGTTTGGGATTTGGGTTTTTTAGGATTTAGGGTTTAGAGTTTAGGGTTTAGGGTTTGGAGTTTGGGGTTTGGGATTTTAGGGTTTGGGATTTGGGGTTTGGGGTTTTAGGGTTTGGGTTTAGAGTTTAGGGTTTTTTTTTTTAAAAAAACCGGCACGTGCCCGCCGTAGGGTTTTCTGTGGGGACCCCCCCTTTATTAATAAGATGAAAAAGAGTTACAAAGGGAAGTTCGTAAAATACATAAGGAGTCGAACATTAAAGCCTAGAAATCTAAAAAGCTGTAAATAAGGAGTACTACTCCCTTTACAAGAGATGAGAGTACCATAAGAGCATAAATTAGGAGTACTACTCCCTTTACAAGAGGTGTAAAAAGCATAAAAGCATAAATTAGGAATATTATTCCCTTTACAAAAGTTATAAGTAACAGAAAAGCATAAATTAGGAGTACTACTCCCTTTACAAGAAGCCAAGCAAACAAAATAAATCCCCAAAATTAAATGGGTGCCTGGGTGGGTAATAAACCAGCAGCAGTAAATGGCAATAAAGATTTTACAAAAATTACAGAAAGCCCCCTGGCAGTTTTTAGCTGCCACAAAAACACCCATGGCGATGACCAAAGTAGCATGCCGACCGCAAGGAGTTTGATGATCACCAAGCCCAAGTTGAAATCTGAGCTGGTAGACAAACACGAACATCAGCTGCCCGTTGGCCCACAGCTGCGTATGCAGCAGTAGCAGCAGGGCCGCCCACATCCTGTTGTCCCCAAAAGGATTGCGACGACGCGCACACCTGCTCCGTTCAACAGCAAACTGACCAACACAGGTAGTAAACACCCAATCACACTTCCTTGTGCCAAGACAGAGACTGCAGCAGCTCTGTTTGTGCACAGAATGACTGCCGGCAGGTTTGGAAAAATAACCGAAACCCTCCTGGCAGATATGCAGTGGGAAAATACTCCCCCAAAAGTCAAGTAATGTCCAATACTCCATAAGACCACACCAAACAGACCAAAAAACAAGCAAGAAATAGCAGCAGTAGATCTGAATGATCACAGAAAGCCAAGGGGGCAAGATGCGAAAATTACAATTACCCCCCTGGCCGGAAAACAGAGAAACCCCCCCCCCCCCAACACCAAGATCAACCCAAGACAGGACAAAACAGCAGCAAACAAACCACCAAAAATCCCAAATCCACAAGGAAGTGATGAAATGAGGGAAAATACCGAGGAAAGACTGAGTAGGCAAGCTACAAGCCAAGCAAAAAAGCAAATGGGCAATCATTTGAATCTAAAGTTTGGGAAACCCCACTTATCCATCTTGAGTAGTCCACAAATAGGCCCCTGAATTTGATAGCCTTCCAAAGTCGCCGATGATTGGTCATCGCAAGCCAAGTTAGCCAAAGAGTCCGCCATTTTGTTCCCCTCACGGTAAATGTGAGAGAATCGCACATTGAGTTTGCTTCTGAGCTCTTGAATCTCCATAAGAAGATGTGACAATTTCCAAGTGGTGATAGTGTTGGATTGGATGAGGCTAAGAATAGAAGTTGCATCAACTTCCACCCAAACACTTTGGAGACCACGATCCCTACACAATTGCAGTCCTTTCTTGACAGCATGTAATTCCGCGAAATTATTGGATTGATGGCCAAGGAAAGAGTAAAAGCAAATGATCACGTCACCGAGATGATCTCGAATGACACCACCTGAGCCCGTGGCTCCCGGGTTGCCTCTTGACGCTCCATCTGTATTAAGCTTAATCCAACCAATGTCTGGTTTCAGCCAATAGACAATACGAGTTGGTGTTGACTGTAAGGCGGACAGATCAAATTTGAGACCCAGTTGGCCAGCCAATAGAATGTCCCCTCTCCAGTGCTTCCAAGTGAAGACTTTGGCAATGTAAAGAGTAAACAATGAATGAAGGACCCTCCAAACAATTCGTGTGGCAAGGAACTTTCTGTGTCGATGGACACAATCATTTCTCTCCTCCCAAATGTGCCAGAGAATCAGAATAGGCACCACACACCTAACATTACCTTTGATACAGGAAGTCGCATGATTTTTCCAATGATTGAGTTGAGCGGCCACGCTATCTGTGTCAATAGCAGGGATACTAAAGATTTCTGAAAAGAATACCCAAATATCCGTAGCTTTAGGGCTTTTAAAGAAGAGGTGCTGAAGATCCTCAATACTGTCTCCACAACAATAGCATCTAGAGACCAATGTGATTCCCTTTTTTTGCAGTCTTGTGTGGACTGGGATCCAATTATTGAGAAGACGCCAAATAAAAACAGAGATTGTAGGTCTGATTTGTTTACTCCAAGCATGCTTTAGAAGACCATGGTGTTCCCGACTAACACGGATAGTTTCAAACGCGGACTTCGTAGTAAATCTGCCTGTGGGAGAGGCTTCCCAAATGAGGATATCTTCGTTACCCCGGGCAATCGGGACTTGACCAATCTGTTGAACAAGATAAGGGGGGAGGATAGTACTCAACTTGCTCTCGTCCCACTTCCCGTTATTCCAATACGCGTTAACAGGTTCCAGCCTGCAAACTGGCCTGTTTAATAAGGTAGAGAGCGGGCCTTCACCCATCCAGCAGTCATACCAGAAGGAGCAGTCTCCCCTGGCCTAAAATCCAGAAAAAATGAGCCTCAACTGCCGTGCGTACACTAACCAAACGTTTCCAAATACAAGAGTGTTTTGGATGATAAGGAGCATGAAGGGGAAAGAACCATTTGACATACTTCTCCCTTATGTAATTCACCCATAAAGATGAATGTTTTCTGAAATTCCACCAGAGTTTCCATGAGAAGGCCTCAATAAGATCGGCCTGATTTTCTGACATTTAGCCCACCCTCATCATAAGGAAAACAAGCATTCAGCCAAGAAGTCCAATGAATCTTCTTTTGATAGCCATAGTCGCCCCAGAAGAACTTGTTAAGGAGCTTGTCAATCTTGTTAAGAATAGACCTAGGAGGCTGTAGCACTTGGAGAATGTACAGTGGTATAGAGTTCAGAACACTTTGAATTAACAGGAGTCTCCCACCATGAGAAAGAGCAGTCTTCTCCCAACCCAGAATTTTATTCCTGATCTTATCCAAAAGATCAGTATAAAGAGCAGATTTTTTATTACCAACGTATAAGGGGGCCCCAAGATAAGTGATAGGGAGAGAGGTCATAGCAAATCCGGTGGCCATCTGAATGTAGTGCCTTTGCACGGTGTTACAATGTTTGCCCACCACGCAAAGACTCTTGGAGCAGCTAATAAGCTGGCCCGAGACTGCTTCATATTTACGCAACAAGTCCATCAATGCAGCAATATTTCCATCCAAGGACTTAGCGAAGATAATTATGTCGTCCGCAAAGGCCAGATGGGAAATCACCTGTTGAGCATCCCCATCATATCTGAGTGATGGGATACGCTGATAGAGAGAGTCCAAGCTCCTGGAGAGCCATTCTGCTGCGAGAATGAACAGAGCCGGAGAGAGGGGATCACCTTGTCTAAGGCCCCGGGAGGACTGAAAGAATCCCGCCGTAGGGTTTTCTGTGGGGACCCCACCCCTTTATTAAAAATGAAGAAAGGTTACACAGGAAAGTTCGCAAAATACATAAGCAGATGAATAAAAGTGCCTAAGTATCTAATAAGCTGTAAATAAGGAGTACTACTCCCTTTACAAGTAGTGAGAGTAACATAAAAGCATAAATTAGGAGTACTACTCCCTTTACAAAAGATGTAAGTAACATAAAAACATAAATTAGGAGTACCATTCCCTTTACAAAAGTTGTAAGTACCATAAAAGCATAAATTAGGAGTACTACTCCCTTTACAAGAGGCCAAGAAAACAAAAAAGACCTCCAAAAATAAATGGGTGCCTGGGTGGATATTAATCCAGCAACAATGAGTGGCAATGAAGAGGTTACAAAAATTACAGAAAGCCCCCTGGCAGATTTTAGCAGCCACAAAAACACCCTTGGCGATCACCAAAGTAGCATGCTGATCGGAAAGAGTTTGATGATCCCCAAACCCAAGTTGAAATCTGAGCTGGTAGACAAAAAGGAGCAGCAAGCGATCCGTTGACACTCCACAGCTGCGTTTGCACCACCAGCAGCAGGGCCGCAAGCATGCTGTTGTCCCTAAAAGGATTGCGACGACGCGCACACCTGCTCCGTTCAGAAGCTAAATGACCAACAAAGGTTGTAATCACCCAAAAACACTTCCTTATGTCAACAAAGAGGCTGCAACAGCTATGTTTGTGAATATAATGCCTTCTATACAGGTTAGAAAAAATTACAGATACCCCCCTGGCAAGGTTTTCTGATCAAAAGAAATCCCCCACCAGCAGGGCTGCCCCAAAACCAAAACCACCACAAGGGAGTCCCGAAAACAGACACCAACCACACATTATCAAAAAGCCAATCCCAACACAGCCCCCAATAGTAGGGAGTCCAAACACAAACCAAACAACCAAGCATAAACCAGAGAATAAGCACAGACATAACAAAAACAAATTAAGAGTTTCTAAAGTTGGGAAACCCCCATCGGTCCATCTTGAGAAGGCCTTGGATTTTACCTTGGATATTGATAGCCTCCAGAAAATCCGAACTAGTTGTCTCGCAAGCATAGTTAGTAAGGGAATCGGCAACTTGGTTCCCTTCCCTAAAAACATGAGAGATTCGCACGTTCAGCTTGGCCATGGTGAGCTGGATTTTGATTAGAAGATGCTGCACATCCCAAGGGCCATTCCGTGCCTTAATCCAAGAGATGACCACTTGGGAGTCGAGTTCAAGCCAGACATTTTGAAACCCTTTGTCCAAACAAATGTGAAGACCACGTTCGACAGCCGCTAACTCAGCATAATTATTAGTTTGGCTGCCCAAGTACGAGTAGAAAGCCCAACAAACATGACCTTTATGGTCCCGCATAATGCCTCCAGCTCCAGCTGGGCCCGGATTTCCTTTAGCAGCCCCATCCGTATTTAATTTAAAAGTTGTGACGTCAGGTTTTAGCCATCTAACGATACGAGCAGCCTGCGTAGTGTTCGATTTGAAAGTGAACCCCCAATTATGAGCAAGAGATAAATAGCCTTTCCAATGCTTTGCCTGAAAGGCGTTACTGTTGTAAATGATGTAAAGCGAATTAAGTATTTTCCAGATGACGCGAGAAAAAAGGAACTTCTTCTTTCTATGCTTCGAATCATTCCGTGCCTCCCATATATGCCAAAAGGTAAGCATTGGGACGAGTGTGCAAACATGTCCATCACTAACATTGTTAGGTCTCCAATAATGCAGCATATTAGTAACAGAAATTGTATCTGTGTACGGGACATTAAAGAGGTCAGCCAAGGTGCGCCATATAATGGTGGCTTTGTTGCTACGGAAAAAAGATGTTCAAAGTCTTCTTGGTTCCCACAGCATTGACATTTGGATGCAATTTGAATCCCTTTCCGCTGCAGACGACAATCCACCTCAAGCCATTCTCTCATTAAACGAAGAAGGAAAATTGAAATAGTTGGCCGTAATTGCTTTGTCCAAACAGACTGCAGCGCTGTGTTTATTGGTCTCGGCACCCTTATTTGCTGCCATGATGACCTGGTGGTGAAATTCCCCGTGATGGAGCCCTTCCAGTGGAGTTTATCAGGGCTGCCGTGGTTAATAGGGACGAGAAGAATCCGTTGAACGCAAGCATCAGGGAGCACCGTGCTGAGAGCATCAGTATCCCATCTACCTTCAGTCCAAAAAGTGTGAACGGGATCAAGCCGACACACACGTCTATTAAGAAGCTGGGAGAGTGGCTGCTCGTCAAGCCATGCGTCATACCAAAAAGAGCATTTCCCATCACCAAGAGTCCTGAAGATATAAGACTCAACTCGGTTTCGAACCTTAACCAAACGCCACCAAACATGTGAGTCCGATGAAGACACCGAGACTGTGCCGGGTGGAACCATTTAACATACTTTTCCTTCATATACTTGGCCCACAGGGAGTCTTGCAATCTGAGTTTCCACCAAAGTTTCCAAGAGAAGGCCTCCACCACATCCTGAAGTTTTCGGACACCTAAGCCGCCTTCTTCCACTGGATAGCACAAATCAGCCCATGTAGCCCAATGAATTTTCCTCTGAGAGCCGTAGTCTCCCCAGAAAAATTTATTGAACATCTTGTCCAACAAGTGGATAACCGATTGAGGGGGTTTCAGCACTTGGAACAAGTAAAGAGGCATTGAGCACAGGACACACTTGGAAATTTTTTTTTTTTTTTGGAAGACCGGCACATGCCTACCGTAGGGTTTTCTATAGGGACCCCACCCCTTTATTAATAATCGAAAATAATTACAAAGGAAAGTTCACAAAATATATACTGAGCAAAAAGAGAAATCCAAAGCGTTTCGCAAATTGTAAATAAGGAGTACTACTCCCTTTACAAATGATATCGAAAGAATTAAAATAAGCCGAAGGAAAGTAGCTCGTCTTACAAAAACAAGGATATTCAATTGATATCTCAATAATTAAGTTCTCCAACAGTCCACTAATTTTGTTTTGCTGTAAAGTAGCAATAAGACTTTGTGAAATCTGCCTTGGAAAGCTGCCCACTTGAGTGTGTTGTCTGTGTGTCCTGTCCATCCCCTGCCTATTACCATGGCAAGTAAAATCTTGCAACTCAAGTTCAACATCCCCAGCGTTTGGCCCAAGGAAAATTTGTGTCTGCCCAGACTTAACTGGTATAATCAATTCCAGCATTGATGCCCTGCGCATTTGCAAAATATGGCCCCTCAAAAGATTACGAAAATTACAATGACCCCCCTGTATCAACACAAAACAGAGCAGCAGAAACAACAGGAAGTTAAAGCTTAAACAATTGCCAATTCGGACAGTCTTATGCAGCTGCATAAAAGCATCTGCACCGTGCACTAACAAGTCCCTTCGCATCTGTATATGATGAAAATGATTCCCAAGATCTGAAAGCTGCCTCCTTAACTGATTTTTGAAATTACAATTACCCCCCTGACAGGTCTCAAAATAAAAAGAACTCCCCCTGCAACAGTAACTGCCCGTGAAAACACACCACCACAGCAAATCAGCCACAATCACAACAAACCAAATGTAACCCCACAAGTAAACAATCCCAATACACCCCAAACGAACCATATGTATAATAAGATCCTCAATCAAAGCTAATGCAAAATCAAGACTCGACCCCAACAATCTGCCTAATGCCTTAAAATTGTGCCCATTAACTGGGTTTTGCAAAGCCCAATAGATAATACCACCTAAAATACTACCAAAGCAATAGGAGAATGATCCCTGTCCGAAATAGCCATAAGAAGTAGAGAAATCCAAAATTCTATTGTGAAGCATCCTCAAGATTTGCCCCCTCAACAGATTACGAAGATTACAAAAACCCCCTTGAACCAGAGCAGAATCGAACAACATCAATAGCAGAGAAAAACAACTGCCAACCTAGCCTTCCCTGTCTGCAGATAAGATGCAGCTGCAACTATGTTTGTTGGAACAGAGCTGCACAACTGGGCAACGCAGACAAAAGAGGGACTGATCAGGCAGATTTAGCAGGTTTCGAGAATTACAATAACCCCCCTGGCAGGTCTGCAGAACAAAATTATCCCTCCTATATCAATCACAGCCCAAGAAACCACAACGAAATACCAAACAAACCACCAAATGAAATTTATCAAACGGAGGGTTAAACTAAAAAAAGATCAGGAACACTAATAAATCATGCCAAACCACCATGAAATGCTGCATTTATGTAAATCTAAAGTTTGGGAGACCCACTTGTCCATCTTAAGCAATCCACGAATTTGCCCCTGAATTTGGTTCCCTGCCAAAATTGCTGATGTTAGATCATCACAAGCCAAATTAGCCATATAATCCGCAGCCTTGTTACCCTCTCGATATATGTGAGAAAATTGAATATCAATTTTGATTCTGACATCTTGAATTCCCATAAGAAGATGTGACAGCTTCCAGTTGGAGAAAGTGTTGGAAAGAATGAGATGTAAAATAGAAGAGGCATCTATTTCCACCCAAACACTCTGGTAGCCACGTTCATAACATATTTTCAACCCTTGATTGATAACATATAATTCAGCATAAGCATTAGTTTGATGACCTAAAAATGAGTAAAAGCAAACAATCAGCTCCCCTAGAAGGAATCTCGAATGACGCCACCTGGGCCCGCCACCCCCGGATTGCCTCTTGATGCCCCATCCGTATTGAGCTTAACCCATCCAATATCCAGTTTCAGCCAATAGACAATCCGAGGTAGCCTCGACTGCTGATTAGAGAGGTCAAATTTGAACCCCAGTTGAGCTGCCAGAAAGAGATCTCCTTTCCAATGCTTGGAGGTGAAAATGTTGCCACTATATAGAATAAACAGTGAATGAAGAACGCGCCAGACAATTCGCGTGGCCAAGAACCTCCTCTTTCGGTGGACACAATCATTTCTCTCCTCCCAAATATGCCAAAATATAAGAACAGGGACTATAAACTTGGCATTTCCCTTAATGTTTGTTATCGCTCGATTTTTCCAATGATTCAGCTGAATGGTGACGCTATTCGCATCAATATTAGAGATACAAAAGATTTCTGTGAAAAAGGCCCAGATATCCCTCGCTTTAGGGCTTTTAAGGAAAAGGTGTTGAGCATCCTCAACACTATCTCCACAGCAATAGCATTTTGAAACCATACAAATCCCCGTAGTTTGCAATCTCGTATGAACAGGTAACCAGTCATTGAGAAGGCGCCAAATAAACACAGAGATGGTCGGTCTAATCTATTTGTTCCAACCATACGATAAGAGCCCATGAGGTTCCCGTCTAGCTCGAATGGCGTCAAATGCCGACTTCGTAGTGAATCTGCCAAGAGGGGAAGCTTTCCAAATCAAGATATCATCATTACTAGGGGAAATGGGAACTTGACCAATCTGGTGAACTAAATGAGAGGGGAGGACTGATTGCAACTTGTTGACATCCCACCTCCCATTAGTCCAATACGTGTTTATTGGGTCCAGCCTACAAACGGGCTTGTTCAATAAGATAGATAACGGGGCTTCACCCATCCAACAGTCGTACCAAAAGGAACACTCTCCCCTGCCCAAAAGCCAAAAGAAGTGAGCCTCTACCGCTGCACCAATACTCACCATACGTCTCCATACATTGGAATGTTTTGGGTGAGAAGGGGCATGAAGGGGGAAGAACCACTTGACATACTTATCCCTCATGAATTTTGCCCACAGAGAAGATTGCTTCCTAAAATTCCACCAAATTTTCCATGAGAAGGCCTTAATAACATCGGACAGATTTCTGACATTTAAGCCACCTTCTTCGTACGGATAGCAGACATTCTTCCAAGAAGTCCAATGTAGCTTTTTCTGACGGCCATAGTCACCCAGAAGAATTTATTCAGGAGCTTGTCAATCTTGTTTAGAATAGATTGCGGCGGCTGCAATACTTGGAGGATGTACAGTGGCATAGAGTTCAAAACACTTTGGATCAAAAGTAGTCGCCCACCATGAGATAGAGCTGTTTTCTCCCAACCCAAAGTTTTATTCCTGATCTTATCCAATAAATCAGCATAAAGAGAGGCTTTCTTATTCCCAACATACAATGGAGCCCTAAGATAGGAGATTGGAAGTGAGGACATAGTAAATCCCGTGACCATATGAATGTACTGCTTTTGCACTCTGTCACAATGTTTGCTCACCACACAACGGCTCTTGGAACAACTAATACGCTGCCCAGAAACAGCTTCATATTTTTTCAACAAGTCCATCAACGCGACAATATTGCCATCTGAGGACCTCGCGAAGATAATTATGTTGTCAGCATATGCCAAATGGGAAATCACTTGACCAGATTCGCCATCATATCTAAGTGACGGAATACGCTGGAATAGAGAATCCAGACTCCGTGAAAGCCATTCAGCGGCGAGAATAAACAACGCCGGAGAGAGAGGATCACCTTGTCTTAAACCACGTGAAGACTCAAAGAAGCCAGTAGTGGAGCCATTCACAAGCACAGAAAAGAAACAATTCTGTACACATCTTCGTATCATAGAAACCCACTTGTCAGAAAACCCCATACTCTGCATAGCTTGGAAGAGAAACGGCCATTGAAGTCTGTCATATGCTTTTTCCATATCAAGTTTAAGAGTAAGCTTATCACCTTGACCTTTCACATTTAGTGAATGGACGAACTCTTGTGCTAAAAGGATATTATCCTGAATGGACCGTCCAGCAACAAAGCCGCTTTGAGCCGGAGAGATCAGGTCAGGCAAAACTTTGCTCAAGCGCTTATAGATGAGTTTAGAAATGATCTTATTGGTGACATTACAGAGACTAATCGGTCTATCGTCCGCCCAAGAAGAGGCTGTATTGGTCTTAGGAATCAGCACAAGAGTCGTGGCTTTAAACCCTTTCGGCATTTGATGCCCATCAAAGAAGTCCAGCACTGTCTCAAAAACATCCTGCCCCACTGTATCCCAGCATTTCTGAAAGAAAAGGGAAGTATATCCATCGGGTCCTGCAACACTATCAGGACTAATATCGAACACCACTTCCTTCACCTCGTCCAAAGTAGGTGTAACACAGAGGCTATCGGATTCAGACTTCGATATAAGTTCAGGAATACAAGCAAAGTCATCAGGAAGCAACTCAACTTCCCCTGAACTCAATAGCTTTTTGAAGAAGGCCACAGCTGATTGTTGAATGTCTAGTGGACGCATAAGAACTTGATCTCCCTCTAAGATAGTGTGAATAGCTGCCCGAGCTCGTTTCTTCTTAATTAGGGAGTGAAAGAATTTAGTGTTGCGCTCCCCTTCAGCTGCCCATTTACAGGCCCCTTTTTGCCTCCAATAGCTCTCTTGCATGGCTAAGGTTTTAGTGAGCTCTGCACTTGATCTGTTCAAATTAATGAGATTGTGTTCTGATGGATCTTGCTCGAAGAGACGCTGGCAATTATGAACATCAGCCTCCTTAGCATTCACAGCATCAAAGACATTACCAAATACATGCTTGTTCCGCCATTTGAGGCGTTGTTTAAGTCGGCCTAGCTTGCATTGAAGTTTCAGCATACCCGTTTCAACGATAGGCATATCCCAGTTACGTTGTACTTCGTCCAGAAATCCACGGTGGTGACACCACATGTGAAGAAATCGAAATGAAAATGGCCCTTTGAATGCATTATTCTCCAAGTGAATCATCAAAGGAACGTGGTCAGATTTGTGTAGGGATAGGTGACATACTCGAGTGGTCGTAAAGAGGTTGGTCCACTCGTTGGATAGCAGCTCCCTATCAAGTCTCTTCCATTTCCGCTTCTTATCCGTCCATGTAAATGGACTCCCGATGCAGCCCGCATCTTGAAGCTCACAATCTTGCACAAAATCTGCAAATTCTTCGATATCCCCCAACATTGGTGTCGCACAACCTTTCGTCTCAGACACATTTAGTACTGTATTAAAATCACCGGCCACAAGCCAAGGGGAGGAGGTGCAAATAGTTCTCAATCCGTCCCACAACTCTTGCCATTCCCATCTCGAACATTTGGCATATACAAAAGAACAAAGAAAGGGCTTAGCCACGTAAGGATGGGAGACCTTAATATGGATAAACTGTTGATGATTCTCAAATATAGTGATAGAGGTACTAAAATCAGAGAAGACCCAAATCTGATTAGTCACATTTGACACAACTTGCTCAAAACCAAATCTACGAGTCATAAAGCTAACATCGAGAGCAGTCATAGGCTCAAGGATCACAAGAATATTCAATTTCTTTTTTTTTTTTCTCAAACGATGTAAATAACTTTGGGTATTTGAATTAGCAATACCCCTAATATTCCACACCATGATATTTAAATTCATTAATTATGGGTGGGGAGAGTACCTCCTTTAGTTGATTTACTTTTGCTTCGGGTTTGTCTTTGAATTCGAGGTGGGATCTCAGGTTTCTTGAGTATGCTTTTCCGCTGTATCAAGGCTGATATTTGGAGAATTGCGTCATCAACTGAGCCACTCCTTTTATGTGCTGAAGCAGTTTTAGCCTCGTCAAATACCAAATGTTGCGTAGGGTCATGAGCAGTGGTGTTAACCAGAATGAGAGAATCATCATAGCTAGACTCTGGAAGATCACCAGCAACATTTACAAGGCATGGCCCCCTACTCGCGGGCGAATAGTCTTCGCTAAGAAAATGCCGCGTAGCTAGGAGATCACCCTCAATATTCGGTTGTCCTTCAGGAGCCTGTGACGGTGAATGTCGATCATCCACTTGGACCACATCCTCCGCGACACTAATAGGAGAGGTTTGTGTTGAAGGCCGCTCAACATTAGAACCAACGACATCCCCTTCGTGACCCGCCAAACGAGCGCACCCGGAATGGCAAGAGTCAATTGGGGGAGCCAAATGCCCAACCTCCATGCTTGGTGAAGACCCTCCTAAAGCATGAGGTGCATCAACGGGTCTAACACTCTCTGGTTGGCCTGCCAAGCGAGCGCACCCAACATGGCAAAGGTCCGTGGGAGAGGTCATTACCCCATTAAGTTGTGTATTATAAACACCTGATTCGACACAAGCAGTATCAAAAATATATGCAGTACGCAAATTTGATCCCGCGTTACATGTATTGGTGGGAACATCTTCATTAGTAACGTTCAGCAGTGCCTCATTTTCTGTTCGTAGTCCTTCTTGGGGCTGCAGGGGAATGGTTTCAGTGGCTAAAGTCTGGAAGGGTGCAGCTCGAACACTGGGGCATGTATCCCCTGGGGTGGGCGAAACTTGGGGAATTGGGAGCTGGTTACCAGCTTGAACCGGAGCAAGATCAGGGACTGAATTAGTGGGATGATGAACGCCAAGGGGAGCAGCAGCAGAGTTATGAGTCTTAGTAATTAAATGATCAGCCGGGGCAGGTTCTTGCATCATGTCTAGCACATCCTCCTCAGTGTAATTCTCCAAAGCTACAAAAGGATTGGAAAGGGCCGGTGCATCACCCGGAGGTTTGCTCGGTCCCGACACATTGAAGTGTGGCAGCTCGTCCATTTTTCGTTTACCTCTATCCAATCGTTGTTTGCGAGGGTTCGATACAAGCCTCCATTCTTGCGTAGCTTTCTCAGGGGCATTTTGACGAAAATGTGGGGGATTATCAGAGACTACTGCAGAAGCTGGTACTGGGGCATTTTGTCGAACAGGAGGAGGGCCACTGGGTCCAGCTTGGAGTTCGCCCCCTGGAACATTTAGTCGAACACCTGCTGGGCAATCCTGAGGCTGACCACACTCTTGCTTTGAGTGAAACTCACGGCACCGTTGACAGTAAGGGGGAATCGGACCATAAGCAACACATTGAATCACATCAAAATTACCATTATCGACGAGTAAGAATTCGTCCAAGGGCTGTAGGACGTCAAGTTCGACCAAAACGCGGGCGGTGCTTGGGCGTGTGCGATCCGACGTGGGTTCGTCCATCTTCAGCGGCGTACCAAGGAGCTCAGCTAACCCCCAAATGCAGCGGTCGTTGGCAAGGTGTGGCTTGAGTTGAGGGAACTCAACCCACACCGGAACAATGGATGCCTCAACTTGAGGATCGAAGTTAGCTGTATATTTTAGAAGCATGGTGTAACCATGAAAATCCAAGAACTTCTTCTTCCAAAGACGATTATAATCCTCAGGTTTGGATAACACAATTAAGCAATGCTTATCATCAAGAATCCCAAACTGATAGATCCCATTTAACTTGAGATTATCGAACAAAATATGGACGGTTCTCCAGGATGGTCCCCCACACGGAAATTTACCCACGAGAGCGTACTGGTAAGGGCGCATTAGTAGTTCACATTCTGCAGGGGACAATTTGAGAGCCTTTAATCCATTCTTCCGTGTTGCCGTACCCATCGGACCCAAGGGATCGTCAAAATACTTTTTCTTCTCGCGTGAAGATACCTCAGAGAATAATCCAGCTGCTGGGTTCGTAACTTCAGCAAATGTCTGGCGAGAGGGGAACGGCAGCGGCAGGCGTTTGTCCGGCGGTTTTTTGGTTGCCGGCGGTTGAACGGCGTTGGTGGTAGAGTCGACCATCTTAATAAAATATCTTATTGCGAACTCTTCAAACTTGAACTTATTTTAGTGATTCAAAACTAATTATCGGGATATTGAATCTAATATGGTAGTGTGAACATAATCTAGGATCGGATCTTGATTAGGGTTTAGGGTTTTTTTTTTTTAATAAAACTGGCACATGCCCTGCCGTAGGGTTTTTTGTGGGGACCCCACCCCTTTATTAATAATAAAAAATTATTACATAGGAAAGTTCACAAAATACATAAGTAGCAAAATAAGAAACCCTAAGTGTTTCGCAAATTGTAAATAAGGAGTACTACTCCCTTTACAAATGGGATTGAAAGAAATAAAATAAACAAAAGGAAAGCAGCTCGTATTATTAAAACAAGAATATTCAAGTGATGACTCTAAAATTAAGTTAGCCAACGCTCCACGGACGTTGTGTTGCGCCAAAGTAGCAATAAGCTCGTGCACGCTGGAATTATAAGGCCTTCTCCCTTGCTTATGCCAAATAAGTGTTGCCGCCCATGTACTATCCTGCTTTTGGCCCAACAAGTGGATATTATTATTAGGGTTTAGGGTTTGGGGTTTGGGGTTTGGGGTTTGGGGTTCGGGGTTTCGGGTTTAGGGTTTAGGGTTTAGGGTTTAGGGTTTTTTTTTTTTTTTTTTTTTTTTTTTTTTTTTTTGAGTAAGTAGAACTAATAGCAATACAATCTAATCAGAAGTCTTAGCTTAATTTGCCCAATTATCACATCCGAATCTCCCAACATTTAAAATGAAATAAAACTCAGTTCTGCATCTGAAAGCAAAATTTAGAGTGCCTCTCAAGCAATCCTTTGAAAAAAGCATAAACACCAAAATGGGGAATCCTCATCGCTTATATAATTCCAATTTTGTTGGCAACATCCAAAGCATCATAGTCGGGTGTTAACCTAACGTATGCCTTCTTAGTCCCATCGGGCCTGATAAGGGTATTCACTTTCTTGGTTTGGATGTCATACATTTTCTTGACCGCATCCTTGATCTTCTTCTTATCAGCGCGAATGTCCACAATGAAAACTAGTGTGTTGTTGTCTTCAATTTTCTTCATTGCAGACTCTGTGGTGAGAGGATACTTCAAAATCTGGTATTGGTCAAGTTTATTACGGGGAGGAGCACTAATGCGGGGATACTTGGGGTTCCTATCCTTCTTCAATGTCCTTGGTCGATGAAAGGTAACTTTAGTGCGGATCTTCTTGGCCTTCTTCTTGAGGGTCGTCGAACCTGCTTTTACAGCTTTGGCTGTCTTCAAGGCCTGAGTCTTTGGGTCTGACTTCTTGGCTGGATCAACTTTAGCTGGAGCCATTTTCGCAAACAACCCTAAACCCCAATGAAAACCTTACCTCAGGAGCGAACTGCCGTTCTAGGGTGGGTTTAGGGTTTAGGGTTTAGGGTTTAGGGTTTAGGGTTTAGGGTTTAGGGTTTAGGGGTTTAGGGTTTAGGGTTTAGGGTTTAGGGTTTAGGGTTTAGGGTTTAGGGTTTAGGGTTTAGGGTTTAGGGTTTAGGGTTTAGGGTTTAGGGTTTAGGGTTTAGGGTTTAGGGTTTAGGGTTTAGGGTTTAGGGTTTAGGGTTTAGGGTTTAGGGTTTAGGGTTTAGGGTTTAGGGTTTAGGGTTTAGGGTTTAGGGTTTAGGGTTTAGGGTTTAGGGTTTAGGGTTTAGGGTTTAGGGTTTTTTTTTTTTTTTTTTTTTTTTTTTTTAAGAGAAACCGGCACGAGGCCGTAGGGTTTTTATTGGGACCCCACCCCTTCATTAAAAAGGAAAGCACAACAGAAACACAAAAGATTACACATCAACTGCGAAGGAAAATAGGGAGTACTACTCCCTTACATCATAATAAAGATCATAAAGAAATCAAAAGTAATCAACATCTTTGAGACTGCCCAAATCGTCGGAGCCGTGGTATGAGGTCCAATCATCGGAGTCCACATACGGGTTATGAACTCGTGCCGAGAAGAGATCGTCCCGCGGCGGACACCAACTCTGGGGCATACGCCCCCCAGAAAAAGAGCGTAAATGTTTGGTGGGATGCATTGTCACAAGGGCCTCAAGCAATCTGTCATTGGACGGGCCTGGCCTGTTGAAAATGGCTTCGGTTGACTTAACAAACTCATTATGATCTTCTGAAATTTCATGACGGGAAGGGACAAAAGCCTTAGGACTTGACGATTCACTCGAATAAGGAAAAGTGTCCTTTGGATCCGTGTTTGTGATACACACTTCCGTGGAATCAAAAATTTGTTTTTTCGGATCCGGAGTGGAAAAGACGTCATGGTGTACATTGTTGGTAGCCACATCATCCCTGTGTATATTTTGGTCAGATTCTGCATGCTGGACACGTGAAGGAGTTTCTGAAGTTGTCGCGCTCTCTCCTGCCAGGTTTTTAAAAATTACAGCTGGACCCCCTGGTTGTTGAAGGGAATTATAAGATTGTCCCTCTGGAGGTAAAGTAACCGCTTGGGCTGCAATTTGATGACATTTTTTGGTCCGATTTCGTTTCTTTTTCTTTTTCTTAGTGGCTCTTGACGAAGCCCGATTAATTATTCTATCCACAACAACATCCAAATCCCGTTCAAGAGCCCCAATGTCATCATTTGGGCTGTTTAAAGACTGATCCAACTCATAAGTATCATCTTGATTACCCAAAAATTCCGTGTTGCTTCCTGCTTGTGTTGACGGAAAGAACGCATTAATTGGTAGCTCCATGAACTCACCATCACCGTAGCAAGTAGTGACTGCAGCAGGCGATGAAGGGGGGGTGCTTTCAGCCTCTTTAAGATCCCTGATCATAGCCAAAAACGTAATTGGCCGACTTGCGATGGAGTGTGCAGGCTGAAAAGCGTCCAGATTCATGCCCAAATGTTTTCCATCACCTTCGGGACCCCCATTCACCTCTTCCCCATGAGGAGAGTTCACGTGAGAAACCCTCAAACAAGCATGGACCGGGAAGTGGGGGACAAACTTTCCATCACCTTTGGGACCCCCATTCTCCACTTTCTCGAGAGTGACAGCTGAGTGGGAGAGGGAATCTTCCCCAAGTGGGGAATTAACGTGACTATCAGCTGCACAAAAAGGAGCAAGAAGGTGGGGGACAGCCTTACCATCAACCACCATGCCTTTTGGGCCCCCATCCACCACTTTCTCGAGAGTGACAGCTGCTGAGTGGGGGATTGCAGCTGCAGAAGACTGATCATGAACGTGGGGAGCAACTTTACCATCAAACACCATGCCTACGGGTCCCCCATCCACCACTTTCTCGAGAGTAGCTGCTGAGTGGGAGAAGGGGTCTTCCCCATGAGGGGAATTCACGTGAACGACAACTGGATTCTCGTGAGCAGCAGCGGCAGGAGCTGATTGGTTCCGCTCTGAATTCACGCCAGCTTTGGGAAGAGGAACAGCCACCATCGCCAGCGAATCATGCTGCTGTGAAGGCTGAGTTACAGCAGCAGTAGGGACGTCCAAGAGCAGCCCCTTAACCTTGCACGGAGCTGGCCAAAGATCACCAGAATCTGCTGCAGAATTCACGCCTGAATTGGGAACCGCAGCAGAATGCAGAACAGCTGCTGTAGGAGGAGCAGAATCTGGAAATTGCTGCTGTTCTTGAACCCTACCCGAAGCTGGATTATGACGGACCCCTTGCTGTTTCTCAATTAAATTGTGCGTCTCAGCCTCCGAAAGCGTCTGCGCCGTCTCTGCTCCCTTTCCTTTTCTCTTACCATCTATGATCTCACGTAAATTCCCAACATATTGTTCGTCGTCTGCTGCTGTAACTGCTCCTTCACAAAAAAACTTGCAGTCCTTAGCTCGATGATCCCTCCTACAACACTTATGGCAGTAGGGAGGGATCCCCTCACATTCCACAGGTTGTTCAAAAAATCGATCTCCATCCTTCACCTTGACTGATCTCCTAATCGGTTTGGTGATGTCTATCTCCACACAAACCCGAGCCTCATTCACCTTCGTAAGATCAGCGGTAGGTTCATCCACACGTAAGGGCTTTCCAATACATGCAGCGATGACATACAACGCCGGCACCGGCAACATATGAAATGGCAGTTCAGGTATTTTAAACCATACGGGGCAAATCGGAGACTCGTATTTCGGGTTGAAATCCGGAGTCCACTTAAAAACCCGCATAGGGAGTCCCTTAAAATACCAAATTTCGCGCAAAAATAACCTTGAATAATCATCCTGGTCATATAAATGAATTAAAACATGGCTGGAATTTATTGGAACCAACCTGAATCGTCTCTTTAAATTCATCTTTGTGAATAAAAACCTCAAATAATTCATCGGAGGACGGCCATGAGAAAACTTCCCGATCAGAGCGTACCTAAACACCTCACATAACTTCTCCTTTTCCGTAGGGGAAAAGACAGCAATCTTCTCCCCGTTATGCTCCATCACTGTACCCGCCGGCTTGAAAGTCTCCAAATCAAAGTTCTTTTTTCTTTCTCTTGCGTCGGGTGCAAATGGATCAACCGCCGGAGCACCGGTGACTGATGCATAAG